>ML776635.1:785241-820047 GCA_009831015.1 Picea engelmannii
CACCTTCTCCAACTGGCCCAAAACATGTTTCTGGCAATTTTGGTAATTTACTATTTTTAGCAGTTTTTAACTTCCGGGGCCATTTTGAGGCCTTAAACGACGTTTTTTGGGAAAACAGGGAGCAACATGGATCATAGATCAATTTTTCTCCAGCTAAAAGTTGTATTTCTCGAATAGATATTTCCAACGAGCTATCATACGCCTAAAACGAAGATCGTATGCAAAAGTTACGACCTCGGGAAGTTGATGCACCAACTTACCCAAACAGGGCCCACATGACTTTTGGCGCTTCATCTCCTAGGGTTAGGTTTTTGGATGTATAGGACTTTTGGCATTCCTGTCTATTGTAAAAATGCCTTTCGAGCCTCATTGTAATGATCTTCTTGAGAATGCGAGTAGCCGTCACATCTCTTCTCAGAGATAAGCTGCCACCATTCTAGCGAGTCTTTCACTATGTATTTTTACAGTCTCTGTACATTTCTTTGATTAATAGAAACTGTGTATTACTGTATATCTATGTTTATGGTTGCATCTCTGATATATTTCTGTTATATTACTGGATATACGTGATATCTCTGTGCATTTGTTTATTATATCTCCGCTCTCATTTCGTGCCGAAAATAATCCGGATCAATCTAAAAGAAGGAAAGAGGTACATAGAACCAACAAAAAGGGGATGAAATTTACAACTTGTATAACATGACTGCATGAATGGATGACTATGTTAACCCCACTATTGATGATATGATAAGTTGGAGGAGCATTAGCTCATGTTCATCAAACTCAAAGGAAGGATTGGAACGGTGGAAGAAAACGGTGCATGAAGTCTCAACAAGGTGGTGTGCCCACATTAATCAATCATTTCACTGGATTGGAAGAGAGCTATGTGATCCACCCAAGTATGATGGATTGACTGATATAGATATTTTTGTACAGAAGTTTGAGTTACAAATACTTGAAAAACAAAGATAGTTGGAATTAGATGTTGTTTTAAAGGCCACTCAAGCCATATGGGAGGCTACACATAAAGAAGGAATAGAAGACTCATAACAATGTAGAAGACAGATACAAGTTAGATTTGGTATTGATGTGGAATATATCATGAAGAAATATACCGAGGAAGGAAATTCAATAGATCATGTCGCACGGTGCGAAAATATATGAAGCTTGACATTGAAGAAAGAATGGATGCACAAGTTCATACATACGTTGGAGACGATTCCAAATAATTGGTACTTAGAACTAGAGATTCCCATAGATACTATAGACTGGGACTACATGACTGAAATGTTTAGGGTAACATTTACCTTTCAGCATGAATCCCCATTAATAGATGCAGCTCTACAAGATACTATACACAAAAATTTCTGAAAATGAGATTCAATGGAGGTAATATCTATATGTAGTGTGCACAATGCTTCTATGACAGTCCATCAATTACTAGAATGTTACAATGTTGCACAAGAAGCTTGGGATGAGGAAGATCCCCAAAAATTCCAAGTACCTAAAACATAGGGAGAACACACTGTAAAAGGTCCAAATCTTGAGTCCATAGAATATGCAGCACCACTAAATACACAGAAAGTGAATATTGGGATAGAGGAGAACCCAAAGTTTATGTACATAGGAGATTATTGGAGTGAGGAAGCCATAGAAAAAATGGCAGCTTTACTATGCAAATATCAAGGCCTATTCCCAACTACATTTTCATATATGAAAGGGATAGTTGGTGAGTTAGGAGAGATGAAAATCTCGTTGAAACCAAACACTAAAACAGTAATACAGAGACCTTACATATTGAATCCAAAATACAAATAGAAGGTGAAGGAAGAAATAGAGTGCATGCTAGAAGCAGGAATCATCGAACCAATCGAGGAGTCTGAATGGATAAGTCCAATGGGGGTGCAAGCCAAAAAATAGGAGGGATTAGGATCTGCATGGATCTAAGGAAGTTGAATGATGCATTCCTACATGACCCATTTTCTACACCATTCACATATGAAGCACTAGAGAATATATGGGGTTGTTTTTATAGCCCTAAAATGCCCCATCCATGCATACATGGCCTTGGCCCTCCTACTTGCATATTTTTCCAAAGCACTACTAAGGAGATCTTCTTAAAAAACCATTTTTTAGAGCATGTACACACACTACAACAATACAACACAAGTACATACTCTTCTTTTATGCTATACATCCCACATACATACACTTGTTGCACACTAAACAACCTGCATGTTCTTGCAAACGTTGCAAAAATTTAAAAGTTGTTAGGAATTGGATGAAATTCACGGGATATTGGAGGTTTCCCAACCAATTCACCCACTATGGCCCATCACCCAACCGAATAACCATCCTTTTGTCATATAAAATGTGGTGTTGGGGTATCATTTCACATCCAAGCATAAGAAAAGTGAAACTCTTCCCAATTTCACTTCCCCTCCTTACTCAAGATTTTGCTACCTTTTGTGAGATATTGCCTCAACATTCCCTCATAAGCCCCTTCTTCTTCCATTCAATCCATTCAATTCCTTTGAGGTGATCAGAAGATTGAGATAATATGCCTATTGAAGGTTCACTTGGAGCATTGTAAAGAGGAGCCCAGTCCAGGTTCATAGAATGGTGGCCGACACAGATTATAAGTTCCAGTATTTGTTTGATGAATAAAAGAAACTCTTTTCCCTATCCCAAATGATGATATTTTGTGTATTCTCTTTGATTTATACTTAGAATTTGATATCTAAACCTAACTCATGAATATAATAGCATGTTTGTAGTCCTTATTTTCCTATTTTTGGATGCAGGTCAGCCTTGGGAGGAGACGTGCAGTCGTTGGAACTATAGAGCTTGAGGAGATCATCACTAGACATGGGATAAAAGGTATAGTTACCGATATTCTCTCCTATTGATTTATTTTTATTTTTTTTGGTATGTTTGGGGTAGAGTAGAAAATAGATTGACTTTTAGATGGTCATTCGCTCTATCTACATCTTAAACCCTGGTGTAGTTAAAGAGGGGATTTTATTGCTAACAGTCAAGAGGCCTATTCTTTGAAAGATTGTTTCTCATTCTATCATCAGATTAAAATCGTGTAGGAAGGTAGGAATAAATATACCTTTGTGACAGAATGGAGAAGTTACCAATATGCAGTGATGCCTTTTGGATTAAAGAATGCACCTGCAGTGTTTTCAAGAGTAGTTCTTACAGTCTTTAATGAATTTATTCATAATTTCCTAGAATTCTACCTAGATGATTGGAATTTATATATTCTATTAAGGGATCACATAGAATTACTAATATTGATGTTGGATAGGTGTAGACAGTGTCATATTTCACTAAATTTGAAGAAATGTATTTTTTGCGCAGCATTTTGGATTTTGTTGGTACATGTGGTATGTAAATAAGGATTAATATTGGATCCCATGAAGATTGCAATGATTCTAGATTTACAACCACCCACATCAGTCAGACAGCTGAGAGAAACATTGGGTCACACAGAATATTACAGGAAGTTTATCAAGGTATATGCGCAAACTACAACACTGATATAGAAGTTGTTGAAAAATAAAGAAAAATTCTAGTGGAATGAGGAATGCTAGAAAGGGATAGATACATTGAAACAAAATCTAGTGACTGTGTTGATTTTGATATTACCAAAATGGAAAAATAAGTTCCATGTTCATGTGTATGCCTCTTCCATTGCTTTAGGTGTGATATTATGAAAACCATGAGAAGGTGACATAGAGCATCTGATTTCCTTCGCAACAAGGAAATTGTCGATAGAAGAAAAGAATTATATCACAATAGAATGGGAAGGACTCACGATGGTATATGCATGGCAGAAGTTTAGAAACTACTTGTTGGGTTCACATTTAAATATGTACATAGACCATTTTGTGCTAAAATACTTAGTGAACAAGCCAATGTTGGGGGGGGGGAGAATATGCATATGGTTGTTGTTATTCCAAAAATATGACTTTGAATTTATTGTAAAACCATGCAAGTCGAATGTAGGATGAGATCACTTATCATGCATACTAACAAGGGAAGGTGCAGGAAATCTAGATGATAGTTTACTGGATGCACAATTATTTTCAGTTAAAATGGTGGATGACTACTTTGCAAACATTGTGTGGTTTCTAATTACAGGGATGGTTCCATCAAACATGATAGTGGCGCAAAAGAAGAAACTAGTGGTAAAGGTAGTGGAATACCATCTAATTGTAGGAAGATTATACAGGTTAGGTATCAATGGGATATTACAATGATGTGTAGTAGAGCATGAAGGGTCGATGATACTTACAGAAGCACATGACAAGATAGCAGGAGGGAACTATGTAGTTAAAGAAACAACTCGGAATATTCTTTCACAGGGATCTAGTGGCCCACACTTCACAAAGATGCCAAAGAGTATTATCAAACATGTGATTTTTTTCAAAGGGTAGGAAATCCATCCACAACGGATGAGATGCCTTTGAATCCACAAGTTACAGTAAAATATTTTCATAAATGGGTCATAGAATTTGTTTGGTTAATGAATCCCCCAAGGAGAATATTAGGAGCTAGGTATATCGTTACTCGACAGGATATCTGACCAAATGGAAAGAGGCAACACCAGTGACATATTGCAGCATAGAGATTATTGCGCACTTTCTGTTCGACAATGTAGTAAAAATATTTGGATATCCGCGCATTTTCCTGAGTGATAAAGGGACACACTTTATCAATAATACACTTACAACATTGACCAAAGAATTTCAAATCCACCATTGGAGGAGCACGCCATATCACCCTCATGCCAGTGGCACAGTAGAAGCATTTAATAAAATCCTAGAGAATGTGCTGACAAATATCTGCAATGTAGGAAGAGGTGATTGGGACTTAAGGGTTCCCTTAGTATTATGGGCATACAAGACATCAAGAAAAAAATTGATCGGATGGACACCTTTTAGATTGGTCTATGGACAAGAAAAAATCATTCCAATGAAGTTTATTGTGTTGAGTCTGTGCATTGCAACCATTACTGATCTTTCAGACTCTATTATTACAACTTGAGGAGGATATATTTGTCATAGGATTCCACCAACAAGTTCAAAAGGCCAAAGAAAAAGAAATCCATGATCGACATATTAAGAAGAAAAAATTGCAAGTCAGAGACTTAGTATTGTTATATGACAACAAGTTTATGGATCATCCTTGAAACTTTTGAATGCACTGGTTAGGCCATATGTGATTAAGTTGGTGACAGAGATAGGTGTTGTGTAGCTGGAAACACTGAGTGGAGAAATCCTGGGAGGAATGGTGAATGGAATTCATTTGAAACCCTATAAAGAGGGCCAAAAATTTGCACAATAATGTGAGTTGCGGAAGAAGACATGTACCATAGTAGTGTACTATAGTGGGAAAGATAAAGAAAAATAAATAAAAAAATAGAAAAAGATAAAGATAAAAAAAAATTAGAGTATAAAGGAATACAAAACTACAAATAAGGATTGATTGTCACGCAGAGGGATGAAATTGTGCCAATTAAGAAAACAATACACAAAAGAAAAAAAATGCACAGTAGCCGAATGTGCAAGCCAGAACAGTTGTGCAGTTTACCACTGACAAGACCGATAAAATTACAAAAAGGGTGAAAATGATGACTACCAAGTGGTAATGATAGGTCATAAAGATGTCGTATGATATTAAATGGAAAAAATTGTCGGTAATCATGATAGATTGGCAATACAAGGAAAAAATACAATGACATATTTGGTAATAAAGAAGAATTTAATCAAGCATTCAATCAACCCCATTAGCGGATTGGACAAGTTAGTTAAGCCGCAAAGGGATATGAACAACTTGAAAAGGGGTACAAAAGAAGTTGATGGTCGACAAGGGTTAGTTATTGTTACTATGATTTGCATGCAAGTAAGAGCGAACAAAGAACATGAGAATAGCATCATCATCAGAGTTGAGGTTCCCCCGTGACTACATTCCACCAAGAAAGGAGGAATCCCCACCAGTGACACTGCTGAATAATGTTAACCACACATTCTTGATGTCCAACATATCATAAGGGGTCATCATCGACAAAGATATGCTGGGGAAGGTGCCACAACTCAGATATGCAGACCATGACATTACAGACACATTGAAGTACCATGAACTTGTGCCCAATAGTTATCTAGAGTTGAAAGTATACCCAAAAACAAACCAGAGAATACATGTGCCCCAGGTATGGGCCAGAGGATTGGAGCGAGCAGGCCTACTTAACCTATTCGACATCCCACACTTTGGACGGAGAAACAAAGTAAATGCATGTGTTACGTTTCTCCTATATTACATGCATGGAGGGTCTATGTGGTTGGATAGGCCAATATAAATAGATACAAACTTGATTGCAAGGATCAAAGGATTACTGAAATAGGGGGAATACCCCACCCTGTTGTTTGCCAACAAAAAAAGAAACAGGGCTTTGTTAGAGGCCATGAAACAAAAATTTCACACAGTTAGAGGGATGAACAACCTGGATGTGCCAAGTATATGCAACCCAACTATCGTACTTGTGACACAAGAGTTAGAATGAAAGATTATATGGAAATGCGGGAATAACCAAGTGGTAGCAGGAGTGATGTATGTGGCAGAGAAGTGTGTGGAAGGGACCTCAATGAGTTGGGTGTCATTCCTGTTAAACCAATTTCTTATTGACTGCACAGAAAAACAAGATAGAGGCATGGAATTCCACTATCCATGGCTTCTATTTTTTCTTGCGTTCACATCATGGGAAGAGTTAGACAACACATAGTTCTTAGGTCTAAGACAAAAACCTTATTTAGCAACAAAGTACCAGAACTTCTTGTATACAAATGATCCAGATTCTTTTCAGGACGAAATGAGAGAGGATATATAATAAAGCAATGTACATAGATATATCAGATATCTAATAATATAATATAAATGTATCATATATGCAACCATAAACACAAAGATACAATAATACACAATTTTCTATTAATGACCAAAAATATACAAAGACTGTAAAAATACAGAGTGAAAGAATCGCTAGAATGGTGGCAGCTTATCTCTGGGAAGAGACGTGTTCGCTACTCTCATTCAAAAGAAGATGATTTTACAATGAGCCTCCAAAGGCATTTTTATCATAAATAAAATCCAAAACCCTAACCCCAAAATATGAAAATCCAATAGTTTTGTGGACCCTGTTTTGGGTAGTTTGGTGTATCAACTTCTCGGGGGCATAACGTTGGCATATGATCTCCGTTTGGGGTGCACGATAGCTCATTGGAATGGTATCATTGAGGTGATTCATTTAGAAGGTTCAATCAAAGCCCTTGGATATCATTAAGAATCTCAATCCCAAAAAGACTTCATTTAGGCCCTCAAAATGGCCTCAGAAGTTAAAAATTGCTAGAAATAGTAAATTACCAAAATTTCCAGAAAATTGTTTTGAGCCAGTTGGAAAAGGTGGGTGGACACCGATATCCACATGGATCAATCCTACCTCATTAGGAATCAATGGTCTCTATTTCATTGAGTGCCCAGGGGAGAGGGAAAAGCGTTTGTTGTGATCAACTACTTGCCTTGTTGGAGAAATTGTGTTGCCTAGCTTGTTTAAGATTGTCATGAACATGTGGTTGGAAGGGTTGGACCTTTTTAACTAGTATGAATACATGATATGCCTGTGTGTAGAAGGAATATTTACACTTTGGTGCAATCTTGTTGATCTTCTTCTGTTTAATAGAAGGTGCTTGGGTCGAGGCTGTAGTGGTTGTAGTATCCTTTCATTCACCTTTTGAATAGATTGTGAAGAAGTTGAATTTTGTAGTATGAGATACTACCATGTAGCACTTTTTAGGTGGAACAATAGTCAGAACTACCTATGGTATTCTGTAGAGATGAACCCCTAGAGAAACAATGACACGAGGTCGAGACTCATAAAAAACATGGCGCTTCCACATATATGGTTGGCCTAAGAAAACATCAGAGAGATACAGTGGGGAAACATCACATAACACCTCATCCTTGAAAGGATGGATGTCATATGACAATCGACACTGTTGGCTGACATAGAGATCTTGTCCTTGGAAAAGACACCCAATGTTGTATGATTGTGGGTGTGATGTTGTCGACAATCCCAATTGTTTGAAGACCTTTGCTGACATGAGGTTCTTCTGGGTTCCACTATCAACAATAAAATGTAGCAGGGTCCCTTTCACCCACATCTGTGAATTAAAAAGGCTCTCCCCCTCTTCAAGATATGTTGCTTCTTTTGGTTTAATTGTTGCGGTTGTGACAATAGAAGTGGGTTTTGCGTCGATGATCTGTCTTTTACCAGTATTATCATAATCAGATTCTAAATCAGGGTTTGGATCCTTGTCTTTGATCTCAGCCACCAATTACATTTTTGGGCAAAATTCCTCGGTGTTGTGCCAGGGGATTTTGTGTAAATTGCACCATTTTCTAGTGTCCTTCTTTGTCTTTCCATGAGCCTTCTTTAACTGTGGCTTGGACTGGTTTTCAGGAGACCATTTGTTAGGGTCATCTTTATCATACTTTTGTTGTTGCAGATTTGTAGACCCAAAATCCCATTTGTTCTGGTGCTTAAATTTCTGCTCGATTTAACATCATATTGATAAGCAACACTGAGTGATGAGATGTCCAGAAAATCCATTTCAGTTTGGATATATCTGTGTAGAACCCCACGGTATTTCAGAACAAAATGTCATTCAAAGTCTTTGATACCGAGCTTGGTGTGCAAGGTATGGAAGGTATTGGTGAACTCTGAAATTGCTTGGCCCCTCTCTTGGCGCAGAGTGGTCCATCTCATGTACTGGTCCTCATAGTTTCCAACATGTTAATGTTGTTCCTTTACCGCATCCACACAAAAATCCCAAGTGGGCTTGGCCCCTTATTGTTATAGCAAGATTTGCCTCACCATTGATATCTTGCATAGAGGGCATTTTTCCATTTCCCTATGCAGACTTATCAACCCCTTTCTGATAAATCCAGAACCAAAAATATATATTTTTCCACATATATGCTCCCTAACATCTTTGCAAGATGTTTCTACGCTTTCTTCTCCACTACATCTCACGTATATCATGATTTGTGCCAGAAAATACAAAATGAGATCGAGTTTCCATGTCATGACAAACGATATCTGATATTTGGCCTTCCATATACTGGAAATGTTCTGACTCAGGCGTTCAATTGCATTCTGGAGGCTATAAGAGAACAATTTCAAGCTATGAAAAAAAGAGGAGAAAGCATTCAACTTTGAGAGAAAAGTTACTCTGGAGGAATTACTTCATATTGAGTCTGCATCCCTTTGTCCCTCAAGTCTGAAAACAATGTTCATCCCCCAAGATCTTTCCTTATTGTCGAGAGGACCTCATTACCTCTTTGCTACGAGCTTGCCTTTGGTGGAGGATTGAAGTGGTGGAGACCCAGTTGGAAGGAACTTGGTTTCTTGGTTTTGAACCATGCCGACACAGAATTCTGTAATGTTGATACTTATGTTGATCAATTATTAATAGAAATACTCCTTTCCCATCCTATCGATATCTTGCAAATATATGATTATTATCCATGGCCATGTTTGTAATGTTTATTAATGGATTGTGTTATCTGATGTGCTAACTCATTTTATATATTGTCACTATATACTTGCATCACTTGTTTGTTGAGAACTTCTTCCTGGTGTAAAGCTTTGGGTCAAAGTGCTCAACGGTGGAATGACATCAAACGATTGGATCGAGGTAGGTTTCTTCCTTGTATTGCACATTAGTTTATATAGCACATGTTGGAATTGAGTTGATTTCTGCAGTCATACCTGTCTTTTGTGGTTTACCCTTGGCCATAGAGAGTTTTTCCCTTGTAACAGAATTGGCGACTCGACTGGGGATAGATCTTCCTTCTAAGGGTTGAAGTAATTTTTATTCTTTCATTGCTCTTTTTCCTTTGTGTTTCTTGTTGTATCATAGTTGAATAGATTCTATTCACTCTATGTCTGAGTTTTTCAGCCTTTTACCCTTGCCTAGCCTTGTTTTAAAATATATATGCCCTTTTTCCCCTGACAACCACGTATACACGCTTTTTGTCCCACTGCAAGAGGCATATATATGCACTTTTCTCTTGAACAATCATGTATACCACTTCCCCTTTATTTCTTGCTTTGTTTAGTGACTGTTGGGTAGGTTTTGAGGATCACTGAGCCTTCTTAGGTAGGTTTTGAGGATCACTGAGCCTGTTGAGATTATCTGGGATGACAGGAAACCTGTTTGGAGTTGAATTTTTGGGCGACGTCTTTCTCTTTGTTTTTCATTTTTTATTTGTCCTTGGTAGTTGGGTTGTCTACTTAGTTGCTTGGTATTCTTCTCAAGTGATTTCTTTTATACACAGTAGAAGTTATATATCAAGTCGCTTATCAGTCCATGCATTTTCTTTTTAATACATTGAAAATACAAAAAAATAGGTATTTTGCATTGGTTGGTATTTTTGTCTTGGAACCTTTGTCATTAGCTTAGCACATTTAGCGAAAGATTGAACTTTACTTATGAGTTGAAGACTTAAAATTAAACATTGCACTATTTTTATTTAGCATATCATTCACTGAAAAGTTAAAGTTAGGCTTTGCATTATATCTATTTTTATTTTCATGTAGAGTCATAACACCATGAGTTTCATTTCCATACCTTTTTGAGCAATCACGACCAATAAAATTTATGCTTTAAACTAAAATTGATTAGTAACAATTTTATTGTTTAGGGTGCACAAACTAGCCTAGGAGTTAGTGCCTTGGAATAGGATTTTGTGAGTAAACTTCCCCAAGGCAATTAAATCAACATATGTGTCTGAGACAGGGAGTTGAGAAATCCATTGTATAATTGGTAATATCAGGAGGCTTCACTCACACTAGAGTTAAGCACGAGGTCGTGCAAAGTTTGTTGAAGGGATAACCCCTGGATACTCACCTAGCATCATAGATATTTCTGTGGATTTATTCATATTTGGGGATCTTGCTAGTATCCAGACCTCTGTGGGAGGTGGTACTTTCAAGGTTTCGAGATTTTCTACCTTGCCCATACGGTAATCCAAACTTATGACTATTCGCCTATGAATCAGTTATACAATGGTTGATTAGTTTCTTGACTTAGGCTTCTCATAGGTTACTTGTAGGGGTTATTCTTCTTATATCCTGAGTCAGATAGGGGTCGGACAACACACAAACTTTATGGGAGATTACCTCTCTAGGGTGATCTGACCAACTAGTTGTTAAGCCTACGACAAACCTTATAACTAATTTTGTTACCTCCAAACTTTAGTAGGGAGTCTCAGGTCCCTCTTGGACGAGGCATACCTTCTTTAGTGAGGGAGGCCACTCAACCACTTTAGCCCATTTGCATGCATATTGGTCATTTGACTTTTTGGTATGCTCTTTGATTACTAGTTGGCCTTAGGATATCTTTTTATTTGTTGAGAGTCATAAGTCGTCATGGAGTCGGACCAGCTTCCTCACAGGTCCCGTTGATTGTTACAGTTACCACTGGTTTTTGAGCTATTGCCTTCTAAAAGGCATAGAGTTATCGAGAGTGGTACACACACATCCACTTTTCAGACTTGTGATCCCACAAGGACGAGTACTAAGTCTAGTATTTAGAACACTAGGAGTTCATCAACTCCCAATCTAACTATAGTTAATTTCACTCCTTAGACACCTACAACCGCTACAGTTACAATTTCAGAGGCCTACACCGGTACTATGGCTCGGCCTATAGTCAATGCTTCGTCTCTTTCCTCTAACCCTTTTGGGGGTTTTGGCCACTCACTGAGTTACAATGTTTAGACCATTCCCATGGATACTAGTCCATTTTCTTATGGTATGCCAAGTTTCACTTCACAGTTTTTGACTTCCATCCCAACTGTTGGCCATAACGCTAGCCTTGGACCTAGGGGCACTACACCTCCTTACACTCCCTTTCCATTTGGTAGCTCTCATGTTCCCCAAGTGAATCCTAATGTAGGAAGTGTCCCCTTTCTTAACCCTGGGTATAATCCTTCTACGGCTGGATGGAACAACCAAGATGGCAAAGAAGTTTTTCCCTATATCCCTATCCCCTTGGTGTCGAATTTGACCAATACTTTTGGCATAACGAATGCACTTCAATCCTCCAGATTCCCACCTAGAGGAGGTGAGTCTTATGTTTTGGGCACTCCCCAAACTAGATCTAATCTAGTTGGGGGCAGTTTTAACAACCCTCTGTTTGGAGCTAATCCAACTAGGGGCAATTTTCCTAACCCTTATCAGAACATTCCTGCTGGAATGATTCCCAATCCATATTTCATGAATTTTCCCTGAGGAGGGTCTTTTAATTCCAAACAAGGTTCTGGTCCTTACCAGAATCCTGGATGGAACACAAATCCTAATACTCAGTCTTTTCCGGGAGGATGGGGTCAGGTGTCGCAACCCCGTATTCCCTTTCTGGCCATGCTTAATCTGCCAGATTTGTCTAAACTAATGAACGACTAGGTGAGTCATGATCCCACATGGCCCCCTGTCCCCACCAATCTTCCATCAGACATTCCAAAGTTTGAGGGTAAGAATGGTGAGGACCCTGGTGATCACGTCACTACTTTTCACCATTGGTGCTCATCAAATTCTTTGAATCATGATTCTATTATATTACGATTGTTTCAATGCACTCTTATTGGGATTGCGTCACAATGGTATATTGAGATACCTAGGGGGATAGATGGCTCTTTTCAACAGTTAGTGCTAGACTTTCTTAACCATTTTCAACTACCCGTTCGTTACGATGTTGGCCTTGAACTTTTGTCAACTTTATGCCAGGGTACCGACACTCATATTTCGAACCATATCTAGGAATAATGTAGTTGAATATGGTTAATTAAGACTCACATACCCCCGGAATTTCTTTTAGAATGGATTTTAAAGTCTTTGCATGGTCTTATTTCAAAGGACGTTGCTACTGCGGGGGACTTTAGTGACGAAGAGGCCATTTTTAGAGCCCAACAATTCGATTTGATCTATGCTCAGTCTGGGATGTTATACCACCTTCTTCCCAACACACCGTGGTTGAATCATGATCCTAGATAGATTCCTGGGCCCATTGCCGATGACATTCTGGGGTCCACCAATGTAAAGTTCGCAGGCTCGAAAATGAAGTCTGCCAGAGGACTAGCTTCATCTGGATCCTCCAAACCCACCCAATCGGCGGATGTACATTCTGTGTAGTCGTCAAAAATTCCAAATGGTGACCAACAACCATATGTGAATAAACAGAAAGGTCGAAATAATCATAGAGGTGGGAAGAATAAACCCAAAGACAAGAATAATAATGGAAAACAGAACGATAATGCCGGAGAAGGAAAGAAAGAAAAATGTAAGGTTAAGTTTCCTTGTAAACTTTGTATTGATCATCACCTTACACACTTATTCCCGAAACTTGTGGAGGCTGAGAGGATTTTAAATATTATGCCCACTGTGCTAATGAATCCTTTTCCTCACAACTATCACTTAGCCTTGAGTTCCCTGAACGCCAGAAACACGCCTAGTGGGAGTCAAAACCCACCACCGCAAGATGGTGATTGGGTTTGTATCAATATGGTTGACGCAAAAATTGATATAGCCACTCGCTTTCAATATTACGGTTATTCAAAAGCTACTACTAGCCTAGAAGCTCCTCCTCCACCCTCGAATATGAATTTACAGATCGAGAAACCAGAGCCATCGCCTCATATTCCGAAAGGAGTATTCAAGCACTCTACCCATAACCCTAATGCTAGAGCCACCCAAAACTACTCTATTGTTGAGGATCTGGGCCAGACACCTTGCGCGATGTCTGCATTGGAAGCACTCTAGACGTGTCCATCATAGAGGAATTCCTTACTCTATGCCTTAGGAGCTCTAGACCCTAGTGGCTCGAAGATCATCAAGTTTGATGTCACAGATGTGAAGCCTTGCTTACCCTATCATGTGGCTTTCCAAATCCATGTGTAGTATTCTAAATATACCATCAAATGAGAGGTCGTTGATGAAGGTGTTGCCACTTGCGTGATGTCCTTAGTCTGTTTGAAAGCTATCGGTTCTCCAACCCTTTCAATGTCGTCGACCATGTTCACTGAATTCAATGATCATTCCTTCTGCCGTCATGGTATTCTCCCCACCTTTCCGGTCAAGTTAGATGGGAAGATGGTACAGGTGGAAGTAGAGGTAGTTGATGCACCTCTCGATTATAACCTGTTACTAGGTCATAATTTGACTTATGCTATGGTTGTCATCGTATCGTCTGCTTTCCACATGCTTTGTTTTCCTCATCAGGGGGAGATTGTGACAATCGGCCAGTTATCCTTTGCGTACTCTAGCCCAAACACATCTGTTGGATTGTCGATCCCTTTGGTTGACAATTCTCAACCAGAAACTGAGAATATTGGTGTCAAAATGCATTCTTCCCTCATGGGTACTTTCAACTTCCCGACACCGACTCACCATGTTTACGCCATGTCTAGTATGCTCGCTTCAATAGAGAGGTCCATCCCTTTCCGCACTTCTTATTTTAGTGACCCTTGGACCCTACCTTCTCTGACTTTGTCGATTGAAGTTTAGTCGCATGTTGGAATGGATATGCCACTATCAGCATCAAATATTGCATATCAACCAATCCTTGACTCTTTTGTCGATCTCGATCCTATTCCCTCACAGACGGTCGAGGAGGATCTAGTTCTTAGGCCCATGTGGGCCACTTCATTATCTTGTTCACATAATTTCTTGGATGAGACTTTACCTTCGAAGGAAGCCATCCTTGAAGCCATGAATGTTTCCTGGAGACCTTGGGATGATATGCATCATCGATCTTATTTTCTCCCAAGTCTTGAAATAATTGAGCAAGATGATTTTAGAACTACCCTGAGTGAGATAGTCGGTCACGTTGTAGTTCCACTTGATACACATGGAATTTACATTGAAGGGAATATGGCATGTATTTCTCCTACCGTCCAGATCGATATCTCTCATACCCCTAGCAAGATCGAAAATGTAAATATAGGTGCAGATTGTTCACCAAAAGAGATTCTAATCTACACCAACCTCTTCAAAGAATTTAGAGACATATTCACTTGGTCATTTGAAGAGATGCTAGGGATCAAACCCCGTATTGTCGAACATGATATTAGGACTTACCTAGATGCTAAACCCATTCGACAATGTCTTAGAGCTATTAATCCTAGGAAGGCCCCTGCTATTAAGGCAGAGGTAGAGAAGCTACTTAATGCCGGCTTTATCTACCCAGTTCCCTTGACCGAATGGGTATCCAACCTTGTTCCCATGAATAAAAAGAAAGGAACCATCCACATGTGTATGCACTTTCGTGACCTAAACAAGGCCTGCCCTAAAGATAACTTCTCCACACCTTTCATTGATCATATTCTTGATGAGTGTGCAGGAAGATAAATTTTTTCTTTTATGGATGGATTTTTAGGCTATAACCAAATCCAGATCAAACCCAAAGACCAACATACGATGGCATTCATATGTCCTTGGGGCACGTTTACATACCAGAAAATGCCTTTTGGCCTGAAAAAGGTCGGAGCAACCTTCCAATGAGCCATGAATTTCGCTTTTCATGATCTCAAACACATAGTCGAAGCTTACCTCGATGATCTTGCTACTCACTCTTGCAAGAGAGTGGATCATGCTATGCACCTTCGACTGGTTTTTGAAAGATGTTGCTACTATAGAATCTGACTCAATCCTCATAAATGCATCTTTTGCGTTAGATCTAGTCATCTCTTAGGATTCTTAGTCTCTGAGACAGGGATCATGGTAGATCCACTTAAGGTTGAGGCAATTCTTCAGTTGCCTCCCTCGTGCACGATTAGACAACTTCAAGGTTTACAGGGGAAAGATAACTTTTTGCGTCAGTTTATTGTGAATTATGCCAATATCACTAAGGGTTTCATGCACCTATTGAAGAAATACACCTCTTTTATCTGGTATGAGCGAGTCCAACAGTAATTTGACACTTTAAAGAAAGCCTTGGTATTAGCCCCTCTACTAAAATCTCCTGATTATAGTAGAGATTACTTGTTGTATATCGCCACATCTGAAGAGACCATTGGTATGGTTCTAGTTCAGGAGGATGATGAGCTCTACAAGCATTTCATATACTATCTTAGTAAAAATTTAGTTTGTCCTGAATGTAATTACTCGCACATTGAAAAGCTAGCTTTGGCTATCGTCCACGCAGTCCAATGTTTACGACACTATATATTGCTTTGCAAAATTACTATGGTTGTTGATGTTAATCCATCTAAATACATCCTCACTAGATGTATCATAGGTGGAAAATATAATAAATGGATTGTCATCTTACAAGAATTTGATCTCGAATTTGCTTCAGCCAAGTCCAAGAAATCACTAGTTTTTGCAGAGTTAATATCTAATTTCCCATGATTAGATGAAGATGGTATTCATGTCGATTCGTTCGCATATGAACACATTTTCCTCATCTTGTCGTCTGACCCTTGGTATGGAGATATTGTTTTATATATTCAAACCTTGAAGTTCACTCAGCATCTCTCGCGAGATGATTGACGACGTGTTAGATACCAAGCCAAAAAGTATACAATCGTCGATGACACTTTGTATCGTCAAGGAATAGATAGTATCTTACATTGTTGCTTAAATCATGAGGAAGCCGAGTTAGTAATTAATGATTGCCACAAAGGGGCTTGTGGTGGTCATCTATCTGGGCTTGCGACAACCCAAAAAATCTTGTGAGTCGGTTACTTCTAGCCCACCATATTTAAAGATTGTATTGAAGTGGTTAAGAAGTGTCAACCCTGGCAGGTGTTCACTCATAAAATGTACTTTCACCCATCCCCTCTTCACCCAGTCATTACCGGCGGTCCCTTCACCAAGTGGGGAGTAGATTTCATTGATTGCAACCCAACTTTGGCTGGGGGGCATCAACACATTATCGTGGCTATCGACTACTCCACCAAGTAGGCCAAAGGGATGGCTATCATGAAATCCGATGGGAAGACATTAACATTTTTCGTATTCAACCAAATTATCGCCCAATTCGGTATCCCGAGTGAGATTGTCACTGACCATGGAAGTCATTTTCAAAATGAAATGATGATAGAAATAGCATCTAAGCTGGGTTTTAAACATGATCACTCGTCTCCTTATTACCCCTAGGAAAATGGGCAAGTAGAGGCCATCAATAAGTCTCTCAATACCATCTTGCAAAAAACTGTCAGTCAGAGCAATTCCAACTGGCACATCATGTTATATCACGCACTTTGGGCATACTGAACCTTGGTTAAGACTGCCACCGATTTTTCTCCTTTTCAGTTAGTACACGGTGTGGAGTCAATACTTCCCATTGAATGCAAAATCCCTTCTCTCAAATTGGCATTTGAGCTCCTACCTGACACTTTTTATTTAGAGTGACGCCTTGTACACCTAGAGAGTGTTAACGAGTAGTGTCAGGACGCCTTTATAGCTATCAAGGAAAACAAGAAATGTGTCAAGGTTTAGTACGATAAGTCTGTCTATCCCTCATTGTATGCTGAGGGTGACTTGGTCCTCTTGTATGACCAGGGCAAAGAACCTCTAGGGGCAGGCAAGTTTAAACCCATGTGGCACGGTCCTTATATCGTGTGACGTGTTCTAGAAAAATGAGGTTATGAGTTGGAATATTATTAAGGGAATAAAATGGCTGAGCCCAGAAATGGGCTCTACTTAAAAATGTATTATGCTTGAGACATGGGCTTGGGCGAAACTCTTTGTATACTAATGTAAATTTGGTGCATATACACCTTTTCTCCTTTTTTGTCTTTGGCTTTCTTATCGAGTTTTCCCTTTTGTTGGCAGATGTCAACAAAGTCTTTGGTCTACGTAGGATTCGCAAATGGAGCCAGTCGTCATACACAAAACTTAGCTTTGGCCACTTGGGTGATTTACTCGCCTGAGGGTCTGCTCATGTCTTCAGGTGGAGTATGCCTAGGGCCATCCACGAATAATGTGGCCAAATACAACACCATCATAGAATTATTGCGTGATGCTATCTCACATGGTATTTTATCTATAGAGGTGCACCTAGATTCTCAGTTATTCATATGTTAGTTGAACGGTCGATACAATGTGTATGGTCCAATGTTACTCAATTAATTCCTATGGGTACATCTTTTAGAACGATAATTTGATTTTATTACATACTTTCAGATTCCTAGAATTTCTAATCATGTATTTGATGCCTACGCTAATTATGTTTTGAATTGGCATTTGTCAGATTAATAAAGCAAAGAAAACCATTAAATCAATGTACACATTGTAAGATATAAGTACATCCGAAGATCCCTCTTTATATATTTCGAAAAAATATGGTGTTTTATATTACAAAATTGGGGCTAAAACCCCAAAAAATACATATACAGCCGATGTACATGTCCCATGAAATCTATGCCTATGGCGCTAGATGAGTCTCGTGATAGCAAACCACAGTGTTGGCGAGATGCCGAAAGAGTTGTACCCATGCTCTAGGTACACCGACAAACTGTGTCTGCATGGTTTCAGGTAGATCCTCCACCTGAACCATAGGAATCCTCTATCTCAAACGTGACAGGTTGCCCTGTACGTTCTGAAGGACACTCTCCACCTCTCCTCCCACTGCCTCATCTCCCTGGTGCCTCTGCCTATGTCATAGGAATCCCTATGGACATTGCGGACCCACGTCTGCAACCGCACAAGTACCGAATTAATATTTAAAAACACCATCCAAAAAATATTTTTGTTCTTTTAAATACAAAAATACAAAAAATGAAATATATATAAAATATTGTTTACCTATGGCACCATAGGCGGCCCCTGGTAGAAGCGGCATATCAAGATCACCTCTGAAATCAACTCCTACATAGGGATAGTCGTCTACAGCTATGATTTGTCTCCTCCACCAGAAGAAAAAATCATCGTTGTAGGGTGTCGCCACCCTACCTCCCCCCTGCCATATCATGACTTCGATCCGTCACGCCACATCTAGATCATGTGGCCCTCTAGGAATGATCTCCACTCTAGGTCCCAGGCTTGGGATCCACTCGAAAAATAAGCTACAAAGGATAGAAGCAAACCCAAAGTTTCACTTTACCCCATGCTTGCACTCTGCCAGCTGACCTTTCATATTGGTCAGCAGTGAGGTACACCAATCATACATGGTAGGTCTCAGACACTCCAGTGCATAAAACATAAGTGGTCTCAATGCTTGATGTAGCAAGGCTGACCCTATGATCCTGGTAAGCACGAGCACAATAATCTTCAAGCTGAGGTTACCTATAGCCCGGATAGGGATTTGACTTCCCACCATAGGAGTCCCTACAACACAGTGGGCCTCGATGTATTCTTCAACCTTCATCCCACTCCCGACCCCACATGACTTGAGGTCCACAACCTCTCCTCGACATGAAAGTCCTGTCAAGAAGTAGATGTACTCTAGTTTGATCCTTAATGGTTGTCCATCAAGGATAAAGCTCCCGCTATATGGATCCCAATAGCCCACCAACATTTCCAATAACCTCACTTGGGCCCTCATTCCTTTGAGAGCCCAAAACTTGTATAGAACACTTTATTTTAATGCCACTTGAGCCACTGGATCCCGATCCACTACTACATCTACCTCCTCTCATGCTCTCTCTCCCTCCACTCCAACACCATCCTGCAAAAACCAAATCAATTTTTGAGTTAGAAGCTTATTTTTTTCCATTTTACGCAAGTATACATGGGTTATCCAAGAAGAATCGTGGCTAGGGCCTAATATATTCTCCCTGTAGTTCACAAAGGGGCATATATTTGGTCATATACACGATATATTAGTAGAAACCCACATATACCAAAAAACTCAATTTGCACCCTTAAAAACTAAAAAAATGGAGCCTAACTCAAATTTTTAAACCATTGAATTTGAAGAGGATGGGATGAAGAGTTACCTGGACCAGATGGTTTGTGATTCCGTTGCCTATTGCTCCCACGATCGTCGTTTTAATTCTAGAGGTATGTTAGTCCAAATTGCACTATTTTGGGTGAAAATGAAAAAGACATAGTAAATTTTGATTTTATTACTATTTATAAAACATTTTTACCCATTTGATATAGTTTTATTCTATTATTTTGTCTAATGGACTATTTCAAAAATGGTTTTACGCTAGTTTTTGTAGTTTTGACTCAATTTGCTTACAGATTTCAACATCATGGTTGGTCATTCATCTCCTCGGGCAGGTATATTGATAACCTAGCATATAGGATAGGTATTCATAACCTAGCATATAGGATAGGTATTCACTACATCGTGTAGTTTTGCATTATCCTTCAATTACCACTTTTTACGCCTTAGGTACGCACCCATTTATTGTGACGCATTAACCTCCATATGCTATCATAGCATCATTAATAAATGGTAGAGAATTACCAAACACGGGTACCCTAGTTAGAACCTCTTTGTCATTTGGTTCCCATGCCGATATTTTTTCCTTAGGACCGGGAGTCCATTAGAATTCGATACATGACTTTACAATAAGCCTCATTTCTCATTCATGCACACGTGGCCTTATTACCCATGAACTCCCAAAAAATGAGTCTTAGTTAAGCTATTTTCCGACTCGTTATTAAAAAATGAAAAGATCGTTGAGTGATTTGTCCCTTTCACACTCGTTAAAATTAGATTTGAAAGATCATGAGGCTTAGTTAAACTCTTTTCCGACTCACTATCAAAAATGGAAAAGATCGCCAAGTGAACTTGTCTTTTTCACACTCGTAAATTGAATTTGAAAAGACATCTATTTGGCACAATTTTACCTCTTTTTCACACCAAGCAAACTAAAAGATATAAAAAAGGACATTTTTTGGCGTTAAATTGTGATTGCATCTCATGCCTTTGCTTGCAGTATTGAGCCTTTAGCCGGTTCTCGCTTTTCATTATAAACCATGGCCCAAGCAATTTGCATCCTCAACCAAGAAGAGTCTTGTTTATATCCTTTGCAATTTGACACCCTATACCCTAGACGGAACATCACCCCAAGTGTCCATATCCTGCATGCATTTCCTTGCATTGAGCATAGGTATGTTCCACTGTTGGAACTAGTTTTGCTTACTTGCAACACTTGTTCCCTCCTATGTATCATAGCATTCACTTGTTATGAAAAAAAAAAAAAGATGGTTGGGAAGGGAGTACTATATTGTAATTGGAAGTAGTCGTGTCGCCTTTGAACATAGCACAAAGTTATTGAGTCCTTGCGTCATCATAATTTTGGGTTTAGCATGGCCTTAGGAAGCTAATCTCATTACATAATTTTCTCTATCGACTGGTTAATCTTCTAGTCACTATAGAGAACATTATGGATGCCTCCTGCATCTAGTTGTCACATCATTAATTCTATGTTGTTGGATTCCACCGTATGTCACATGCTCTTGTTCAAAGGAAGTGTATCAACCTGTGTCAACCACTCCTTAGAAATATTGACTTTTCATGTCATCCATACCCTTAGTTTGTCTCAGAATCACATGATACTTTCATATTATGATGCACCTTGGCCCTACTTTCATCATTGGTAGGTCACCTTAAACCAAACAATCAACATTTCATCATGGGTCGTTGACTGGGTGGTTTCCCTTATGTTCGACAGCAAGACATCTATTCACACTTTGGGATTTTTGCAGTGTCTTAGATGCCATTAGCCTTATTGGTGGTTTCCTAGCCTTTGTCAACAATTTTCATCATTGGCTGCTATTCAGAGGGTATTTTTCATGTACCGCTTGCATTTGGCACATGTGAAATATGCACAGGTTCGTTGGTTTGTGAACATGTTCTTCGTTCGATCCCCACCAAATCATGAAGATCCTGCTTTGTTCCTCGTGCCGACTGATGAGAGATTCCTTAATGCTCTCCTTTCAACGAGTCTCTTCCCATAGACTTCACCTCATGTATTCTGGCTATGATACCTAGAGTTTTATGAGTACCTTGAGGCTTGCAATCATTAGTGGTAGGCTCTCTCACCATTAACATATGGGAATACATCAATGTCTCTTGATCAATGGATCTCTCAAGTGTTTGAAACCAACTCCTTTATTCACATTTGTAGAGATGTATGTGGTGCCTTGATACCTACTTTCATCATTGGTAGGTTGTCTTGTGTTTATTAATGGTATACCTCAATGATCGGTAATCAAACAATGTCTCATCATGTTCGACCTCAACTCATTTATTCACATGATGTAGATTTGCACCATTGGAAGATTGTATTGAAGACTTGAATACATCACTTTGTGGACGCATCTTTTCTGAGATGTTGCTTCCATTTCATTGGACCAGTACCTATTTGACTTCAAGGATCATGGGATATTATATTGTACTCCATGGTATACAGATATATTCAGATTGATTTTGAGACTAGTTTCAGTGGGCCTTGTTCGCGACTATGACAACTATTGGCATGTAACCACATTTATACTTCCCTACTCATGGCCATGAACACTTGTTGGTATATTTTCCACATGGATCTGCATTGTATTCTTGGCAGCCATGTATGCAAAGTCAGTACATAAGGTAATGAGCAATTGAGTTCATCCACCTAGTTCTCTACCACTCCACTTCTTAGTTATTTATAATGTATTTCGGCCATCGAAGATACTCCTCTGATCTCACACATTAAGGGGCACTTGTTATAGCAAGATTTGCCTCACCTTTGCTATCTTGCACAGAGGGCCTTTTTCCATTTCCCTATGCAGAATTATCAACCCCTTTTTGATAAATCCAGAGCCAAAAATATATATTTTTCCACATATACACTCCCTAATTGCTTTGCAATATGTGTATACGCTTCCTACTCCCCTACAACTTGCGTATATTGGGATTTGTGCCAGAAAATAAAAAATTAGGTCGGGTTTCCATGCCACGATAGAACAACTCTGATCTTTGTCCTTCCATATACTGGAAATGTTTTGAATCAGCCCTTCAGTTGCATTCTGGAGGCTATAAGAGAACAATTTCGAGCTATGGAAAAAAGAGGAGAAAACATTCAACTTTGAGAGAAAAGTTACTATGTAGAAATTACTTCATATTGAGTCTGCATCCCTTTGTCCCTCAAGTTTGAACACAGTTGTCAACCCCCAATATATTTCCTTATTGTCGAGAAGACCTCATTACCTCTCTGCTATGAGCTTCCCTGTGGTGGAGACCCAGTTGGAAGGAACTTGGTTTCTTGGTTTCAAACCGTGCCAACACAGAAGTCTGTAATGTTGATACTTATGTTGATCAATTATTAATAGAAATACTCATTTCCCATCCTATCGATATCTTGAAAATATATGATTATTATCCATGGGCATGTTTGTAATGTTTATTAATGGATTGTTCTATCTGATGTGCTAACTCATTTTATATATTGTCACTATATACTTTCATTGCTTGTTTGTTGAGAACTTCTTGCAGGTGTAAAGCTTTGGGTCAAAGTGCTCAACGGTGGAACGACATCAAATGATTGGATCGAGGTAGGATTTTTCCTCGTATTGCACATTAGTTTATATAGAACATGCTAGAATTGAGGTGATTTATGCAGTCATACCTGTCTGTTGTGGTTTACCCTTGGCCATAGAGAGTTTTTCCCTTGTAACAAATATATTCCAAAATCCTCTTTGGAAATTTTCTCCCAGTACGTTTCCCACCAATGATTGACATGGGGGAGAGATTTAAGGAGTGCGAAGGTGATCTTTTCCCTATCAGAAAAATTATGAACAGAGAAATCAATTTCTAAAATATTTAACCATTTGTCTAGGGCATCCGCATATATCTGACCTTAAAATATGGGAATATCAAAATTAACCTATACTTGAAAAGGATAATTGATTCCAAAGTGGTTGTTTCATTGATATGTTCCTGTTTCTATCGGCAGGTGATGAAGGATGTGGAAAAAAAACTCCATCATTTCGTCCCTATCTCACGTGAGAACTTTCTCAAGCAACAAATTGATATAATTGTTTTCTCTGTATCTTTTCTTTTCTTCCACCATGGAGGGTTTATTTTTTGTGTGAGAGAGATTTTATTTAAGAGAGATAAGCTCGAGACCCAACTTGCTATAATCGGACCTCGTTGGGGACATGCACTGAAAAAAATGATTAAGAGCGACCTGCTCTCATGCCATTGATCTAGATTATTTTTGGCACAAGATGAGAGAGGATGTATAATAAATAAGTGTACAAATATATCTCATATATCTAATAATATAACATAAATGTATCAAATATGAAACCATAAACATAGATATACAATAATACACAATTTTCTATTAATGAGCGAAAATGTACAAAGACTCTAAAAATACAGAGTGAAAGACTCGCTAGAATGGTGGTGGCTTACCTCTAAGAAGAGATGTGTCCTCTAATCGCATTCGCAAGAAGATTATTTTAAAATGAGGCTCCAAATGAATTTTTATCATAAATAAAATAAAAAACCCTAACCCTAGAAGATGAAAATCCAACAATTTTGTGGACCCCGTTTTGGGTAGTTTGGTGTATCAAATTCTCAGGTGCGTAACTTTGGCATATGATCTCTATTTGGGGCGCACAATGGCTCATTGGAAAGGTATCATTGAGGTGATTCATTTAGGGGGATAAATCAAAACTTTCTTCTATCATTAAGAAGAGCGATCCCAAAAAACCTTCATTTAGGCCCTCAAAATGGCCCCGGAAGTTAAAAACTGCTAAAAATAGTAAATTACCAAAATTTCCAGAAAATTGTTTTGAGCCAGTTGGAAAAGGTGGGTGGACACCGATATCCACCTGTATCAACCAAAAATAAATGGTGACAAATAGACAACAATGTATAATTTTTTCTCTATGCTAAAAGGATTCCACGGTGCATTAAGGACACAACGCGCATAACACCAGAACTGGTGGAAGCATACACATCGGTCGTGCAGTTTCGAGCAAACTAAAATAATATATATGTCTAGGAAAAGAAGGACCCAAGAGAGGAATGGGTCCAAATGAAGTAAAATGTTATTGAAGAATATATACAACTGATCATGCAGAATTGGGACCCATAATGGATGATTCCTGCAGATGGCACTGAGACAGAGAAACCTGGAAATGAAGAGGCAGAACAATGCAACAGTCCAATGAATGATAAAGAACATAGTAAAGGAAATGGTGTAGGGGACATGCATAATAAAACACCATCAGCAAAATAAACACAATAGACAGTACCCAAGACAAGAGATAAAATAAAAGACAAGGGTATGAGACCAACTCCCTCTGCACACAAAAAGAAGAAAGCGCACAAGGAACCTGGAATTTATACATTGATAGATGGTGATATGGATCATATCGGTTACTAAGTAAGGGATGCCACTAAGGAGGTAGTTCAATACATGTCACAATTGCAAGAATAAATCGGTAAGAAGATGCAAGAACAACTGACTGAATTGCAACAGTGACTAGAGATAGCAATCCTAGAATTAGAAAGAATATCCAATGAAGGAAAACCGGTAGGTGTGACGAGGGATGTAGAAGATAGGAATCCTCACTTCTCACAAATGGTTGTAGGATGAAGAGTGATAAAAATCCCAACATATTCAATTGGTTTCCCCACACCTGATATGCAGGAACAAGCACAAAGACTAAGTCATTTGGACTTAGTTGTCTCACAAATTCCCACAATAGTGCAATAGGGATTGCAAATGGGTATTGCGTAGGAATTAAAATTCTGCGCAGAGTTCACTTCTAAAGAATTGATAAAAGTTGTGGTAGAAAAGACAAAGATACATAAGGAATACACAACAAGTCTACAAAAAAAGAGCGTAGTCGAGCAAAACATTTAAATAAAGATGAAGGAGAAGAGTGAGGTCAAAGAAGAGGCTGAGAAAGCACTGAAAGAGAATGGCAAAGATGAGAAAATGGCACATCGAATACAAACGGTCGTCCAAAAATTGTACAAATAAATCTCAAAAGTCCCAATGATAGTAGAATCCACACTGGAATAACAATTGTCAAATATTAGTGAATTCATTAAAGGGTTCTACACCAAGATAGAATACTTGGAATCACATGTAATATCAGGGAAACCACCAAAAGAAAGGGAACAAAGGGAAAAGACAACACAACAATCAGTTGAAAAAATTAAAATCATAGAACATGATTGCACAAGGATGTATGACGAGGGAACACATAGTTGGACCTAACTCATGATGAATCCAAAGCTGAATGTGATGGAGGATAAAATAAGGAGAACACCATAGAAGGTGTTGGATTACTGAAAGGGGGGGTGAATTAGTAATAACATAATTATAATCCTTTTTCGTCAAATGTTATATCAATGTAGAATTATTATCCAATAATGAGCAGTAAGAAATAAACAATCACACACATACATAGTACACCAGTGTTTTACGTGGAAACCCAAATCAGGAGAAAACCACATAATGATTTTTCTTATATGTATTGAAGAATTACATTCATTGGAAGCACCAACTTCCTTTGTTTTCCAGCTGCAACTGGAAGGAGGCTCCAACCCCCTAGTTTCTCAGACTACAACCTGAGGGAATCTCCAACTCCCCAATTCTCTGGCTACAACCAGAAGGAGGCTACAACCCCCAATGTTCTCTGGCTACAACTGGAAGGTGGCTACAACCACCTGTCCTTGCCCCGTCTTTCCACCCTAAAGTAGAAGTAGAAGTAGAATGATGGAACCACTGTTACACTATCAATGTGAGATATACCATTGTAAACCTGTACCAATAAATCTGAACCATGCATCAACCTGTACCTCAACCTGTAATCCACCTGTACCATAAACAAGTGCATCAACCATGCACCAACCTGTAATCAACCTGTACTATAAACAAGTGCAACCAACCATGTACAAAGTATGTACCAATCATGTGTAAAATAATCATCAACTATGACTCATCAATATGTACCAACATCATCAACTATACACCTCATGTATGTGCACCAACTCATCAACTACTTGTCTCAACCATGTACTGAACATGTACCACAACCAAAATCCCTTATCAATTTCATCATCCAAATCTGATTTGTAGCTATGTAATAGACCTAGTGTATATGATCACATTCCTGCAAACCTTCCTCCACTTTAAAAACAAGAGACTAGCATTTTCATCAAACTTTTCATTAGTCTCACATGCCTAGTTTTGGATTAGTCAACAACCATAACTTGAAGTAATCATAACTTTGAACCTATAACGTATAAATATCTAAATATGATATACAATGTTCTTCAGTGTGTTTAATGTAACTCCTCCGAGTGTCACTACTTGGAACCTCTCATAAAAGGAGTTATAGGAAAAGTGGCATACCTTGTTGAATTCTGGCCTATTCTAGAGAGCGACCTTGTAGAGCATGCCCCACACAACATGTTTGATGAAATGATATGAAAATGTTACACAGAATACTAAATACTATACCCTAACTAAAAAAAAAATTATCATGGAATTTTGATCTGTTATGAATAAGTTATGACGTTTTTACCCGAAACACCTGATTTTGACTAGTTTCAGGACTGGCCACAAACCCTATTTTCCACGGAGTGTAACTCCAAAAATACAACAACCCACAAGCTGATTTTTTTTCACAGATATTTGGATATGTTTTCTCACTTTCATAGAAATTGCATGGTCTGAATCATTATAGATAAAGAGTTATAGTGAAAATGGTGAGATGACCTGTAAATAACATACCTTAAAAAGCACCATCAAAAGAATTTATCCTTCCTTGCATTTCGGCCTTCTTTTATTCACCTTCATTCAGAATTCTTGTTTAGATATCCTTGGTTACCTTAGACACATATAGATATTCAGTATGCTCAAGTGTGATTCAAATGAGAGATCCTTTCCTCTTATTTATACTCTCCAAGTAGCTTCCTTAAAAACATCTTCTAGGTCACTTGGCCCACTTTCCTTATTTTAGGGTTGGGTCCACTTCTAATTTCTCCATTAAATTTATTATTGAAATAATTTATTTTGTATTCACTTTGAATTATGAGGCACTCATCACTTCACTTTATTATTTACCTTTTAAAATCTCCTAAACCACTTTGACTACTTTGACCTTTTGGGGCTTCTAGATGACATATGAGGGTCCTCCAACTTTGTAAGGCCATAACTCTCAAACTGTGAGGAGTTATGTGACGTTCTACATACCACCATAAATGGCATGACATGAACTATCCATATAGAATAGTTTTATCTGAAAATATATCATAAGTCATACCATTACCCATTAAACAAACTTGGGTCCATTACCCAAACCTGGGGTCTCCAACTTCTCATGGCCATAACTCTCTAACCGTGAGAAATTATGTGACATTCCACATACTACCGGAAATGAAATGACAAGCACTATCCATCTAGGATATTTTCCCTGACAAAATCACTTTCCTTCATCTCATTATTCAACAATTAAGCATGGGTTCTCTTACTCCACAA
This sequence comes from Picea engelmannii, assembly GCA_009831015.1. Lineage (NCBI taxonomy): Eukaryota > Viridiplantae > Streptophyta > Pinopsida > Pinales > Pinaceae > Picea > Picea engelmannii. The sequence continues at coordinate 813,760 of ML776635.1, forward strand.
AGCATCTTCCCATGAGGTCTTTCACCATAAGGGGACCACTTTGGAGTTCATCCATATTTACTTCTTATCAACCATGAAAAAACAATAATGAGTCATATTTACATCAAACAATATTGGGCCCATTACCCAAGCCTTTGTGCTATGGGGATTACTTCAAGGTTTGACATCAATGACAACCAACCTTAATCAACAATATCGCCCTTTGGCATTGATGGAAACACTCTGATGCAATATTGAAATCATATCACTCATGCTCCCCATGGAACCATGACTTTTTCCTCTGCATCTGATAAATCTGCTCCCCCTAGAACCATGCCTCTGTCCTCTGCATCTGATAAATCTCTCCACATTTTTCATCAATGGCAAAGGTATATTTCCATCCAGGGCTTCTCTCCCTGACAGACTGCCCTCTTATGGTGCTTCCTCATGTACATCTAATACATATAAGATAAGAATTCAAAAAGAATTCATTTTTGGATTAGAAATAACTCCAAGGCTTTGGCGAAGATATTCAAAGGCTTCCCGTGGAAGTGGTTTTGTAAATATGTCTGCCACTTGTTCTTTTGTGCCCACATACTCAACTCTGATGTTATTTTCTACAACCTGTTCCCATAGAAAGTGATACTTGATTGGAATATTCTTCGTCTTGCAGTGAATCAATGGATTTTTTTAGATATTGATGGCACTTGTATTATCAAAATATATTGGAATGGGCTCATCATACTTAACCTGTATATCTGTCAAAGTTTGTTTCATCCAAAGAACCTGTGTACAACATGTTGTTGCTGCAATATACTCTGCCTCGACTGTAGATAGAGATATTGATGATTGTTTCTTGCTTAGCCATGATACCAAACACTCACCTAAGTAGAATGTTTCTCCACTGGTGCTTCATCAGTCATCAATACAACCTGCCCAATCTTCATCTGTGTAGGCAATAAGTAATAGATCTTTTCCTTTTCGATACCATAATCCAAACTCTTTTTTTCCTTTGAGATATCTGAAGATCCTCTTTACTGCTAATACATGTGATTCCTTTGGTGCTGCTTGAAATCATGCAACCTATCCAACTGCCTGCATTACATTTGGTCTAGATGTTGTCACATATAGTAGGATGCCAATCATTGATCTATATTTCCTCTGATCTGTAGACTTTGAATCATATTTGCTCAACTTACAATTGGTTTGCATGGGCGTGATAATTGGTTTGCAATCTTCCAATCCAAACCTCTTTAGCATTTGTCTGATATACTTAGTTTGAGAAATAAAAATTCCTTGGTTGCTTTGACGTATCTGAAGTCCCAGAAAGAAGGATAGTTCTCCAAGTAATGAAATTTCAAATTCATTCTTCTTGTATTTTTCAAATTTTTGGCTTAACCTGTCATCATCACTACCAAAAATAATATCATCAACATAAACTTCAATTAATAAAATATTACTTTGACTTACCTTGATGTAGAGGTTGTTGTCTTCACTTCCTTTTCTGAATCCTGCCTGCTACAGATACTTATCCAGTCTAGAGTACGATGCCGTAGGAGCTTGTTTTAGACCATACAAGGCCTTCTTTAATTTACACACATAGTCTGTGTTCTCTGACAACTGAAATCCTTTTGGTTGTTCAATGTAGAATTCTTCTTCAAGTTCCCCACTCAGAAAAGATGATTTTACATCCATTGGATATACTTTAACAATTTTGGAGCATGCATAAGCTAAAAAAAAATAGATTGCTTCCATTCTAGCAATTGGGGCAAATGTCTCTTCAAAGTCTCCTTCAATCTATGCATATCCTTTACATACCAGTCTAGTTTTGTTCCTTGTAACTTGTCCATCTTCATTCAATTTATTCCTAAAAACCCATTTTGTGCCAATCCCATTCTTATTCTTTGGTTTTGGAACCAATTCTCAAGTGTCATTTTTCTCTATTTGATCCAATTCTTCATCCCTGGCCTTATTCCAAAATTCATCCTTGCTGGCTTCTTCAAAATAGTTTGGTTCAATTGGAGATAAGAGTTCTAGGTGTGTTTGTTCTGGTGAACGGATTTTTCCTCTAGTCTCAACTCCTGCATCTTTGTTTCCAATAATCTGATCTGAACGATGATTCTTCTGTATATCTTTGCTAGGTGTCTTTGGAGATACTTGTTCAAATTGCTCTTCAACTTCTGTCAGATTCTCTTCATCTTCATCTTCCTCTTCTTCTTTTTCATATTCTTCTTCAAAAAGTTGTTTCATTGATTTGTTTTCTTCTTCCTTTGATTATGGTCTGCCTGTTTCATCAATTGTTACATTGATGCTTTCCACAACTTTGTTTAATCTTAGATTGTAACACTTGTATGCTTTTCTTGTACTTGAGTAACCAACAAGTATTCCTTTGTCCACACGAGAGTCAAAATTTCTCATTCTGCCATCTTCTCTTTTGATGTAGCATTTGCTTCCAAAAACTCTGAAGTGCTTCACATTTGCTGGTCTTCCTTTCCATAGCTCGTAGGGAGTTTTATCAGTGTTGTTTCTGAGCATTACTCTGTTTTGAATGTGAACTATTGTATGCATTGCCTGTGTCCAAAAAGTATCTGTCAACTTTGAATCCATTATCATTGTTCGAGCCATTTCTTGTACTATCCTGTTCTTTCTTTCAACAACTCCATTATGTTGAGGTGTCCTAGCGACAGAGAATTTCCTTTTTATTCCATGATTTCTGTAGTATTCCATAGATTCCTTTGAGGTGAATTCTCCTCCATTATCTGATCTTAATCATTTGATTCTTGAATCCATCTCATTTTCAACCATTTCCTTGTAGATCTTGAAATTTTCAAAATCTTTTGATTTGTTCTTGAGAAAACAAACTGCAATCATTCTTGTATAATCATCAACAAATAACATAAAGTATCTCTCACCTTTTAATTCTTTTGTTGTAGTTGGTCCAACTAGATCAGTATGCACATTTTCTAGTGGTTTTGTTATTGAATATTCCTTTGATTTGAACCTGGTCTTTGTTTGCTTTCCTTGTTGGAAATGCTTGCATAAAGTGTTGGTTGGTTTCGTGATCTGGGGCATTTCTCTGACTGCTTCTCTTTTGTTGACTTTGACAAGGTTATCAAAATGCATGCGACCCATTCTTCTGTGCCATAGCAAACTTTCATCTTCTTTTCCTAGACAACAGTTTTCATTTCCAATTTCGCTTAACACATATATGTTGCTTGAAGTTCTTGCAGCTGTCGTGACCAATTTCCCTGAACCTTCTTTTCTTATCTCACACTTTTGTGAATTTAAAGCAACTTTATGACCTTGGTCACACATTTGACTCACGCTTAAAATATTATGTTTCATATCTTCTACTAGTAGAACATTTTCTTCCTTTTCATTCTTGTTCCTAATTTGGACTGTGCCTTTTCCAATGATTTTGGATGAATCATCATTTCCAAAGGAGACCGATCCATATCTTTCCTTTCATAATGTAAGAAGCTTGTCTCTATCACCTCTGATGTGTTTTGAACATCCACTGTCAACATACCAACCACGTTTCTTCTATTTAGCTTGTAGAGAGATTGTGCATTCTTCATTGCTATACTGATCTTGCTTTCTTATCCATGTCATTTTTCTGAGGTTCTTGTTTGTGACTTTGTTGAGGTTCTTTAGGAGGGACTATCATTCTACAATTTTTGGCCATGTGTCCAAAATTGTTACATTTGTAACATTCCACTTCAGTTCTCAAGGATTCAAACCTGTTGTAACTTCTTCTCTCTGTTTCACTAGGTCTTCTTGAATAACCCCTTTGTGTATGGCTCTCAAAGTAGTTATTGTTCTTGTTGTTAGCTCTACCATTTACAAATTTATGTCCAAAATTATTACAAGCATAACATAAACCAAAAAATATAGTTTGATACCTGGTAGTTGAAGATCTTATCAATACTTCTTCTTCTTGAGGCCTATCTATCTGTTGTTGGTTCTGAAATCTGAATCTTCTCGGTTGAGGAGTGTCCCTATAATCTTTCTTGTATATCTTTTTATCCCCTTTGATTGTTTCTGCATAACTTTTTGGATTTGTTTCTTGCTCTGTTGTTTTGGAGCTTGATCCCTTTTCTATCTAATTGTATCCAAGTCCGGACTTGTCAAGATAAGATTTTTGACTGCTGATAATGTCATCCAGAACTTTTGAGCTATTCTGCATATTTTTCTTTTGAATATCCTTTCTTAGTGTGATAATCTCTGCTTCCAGGTTTCCAATGATCCTGTCCTTTCCTTCTAGTTGTTCTTTGAGTGCTTCTTCAATTATTTTATCTTCTTCTATTTGAACCTTCAATTTTGTGATCATTTGTTTTAGTTCTTGAGTGTCTTTTTTATTATCTAGTTCTGCTTGTAGTTTCTTATTTTTATTCTTTTCTCTTTTGATAAATTCTATGGCACTCATTAATTCTTCTCGGAAGTCAACTTCTACCTCTTCAATTTCTTCTTCATATGCTTCTTCATATTCTTCTTCGAAGTCTTCTTTATCAGAGTCTTCTATTTCCATGAATAGAACTCTCCCTATTTCACTATCACTGACTTCATCTTCATCTGATGATGAGATGTCTTCTTTGGTGCAAAAGTTTTTCTTGAAAACTTTCTTTTTAGTTCTTTTACCTTTATATGTTTGTCTACCTTTTGAGTAACCTTCATCATTTCTCTTTTTCTTATGAGGACATTTGTTAGAAAAATGACCAATACCGTCACAATTAAAACAAATTAAAGGAAGCTTACCTCTGTACCTACCGTTGGTTCCCTTGTTCAATATTTTGACGAATTTGGCCACTTCTTCATCATCTTCTGAGACGTCGTTGCTGCTGCTATATTATTCTTGTTCCTTTTTCTTTTTCTTTCATCTTTTTGATGCCTTGAGGGTTGCTTCTTTTACATATGGATTTTTCTGTTCAGTTCTCATCTCATATGTTGTGAAGATTCCATGCAGTTCGTCCATGCTTATTGAGTTTAGATCCGATATTTCTTCTAGTGTTGATATCTTAGGGTTGAATCTCATAGGAAGAGATCTTAGTACCTTTTGAACAATTACAGATTCTTCAATTTATTCTCCCACTCCTATGATTGCATTCACTATTTCACCGACTTGTAAGAAGTACGTTGCGATATCTTCATCTTCCTTCATTTTTAGTTGTTCAAACTAACCTCTATAAGTTTGAAGCTTTGCTGCTTCGACTTTTGAATCTCCTTCATAAATATTTTGAAGCTTGTCCCAAATCTCTTTAGCAGATTTACAATGTGCAACTTTGGTGAATACGGTATCACTGAGACCATTCAAAAGTGCATTTATGGCTTTGGAATTATTCTCACCAAGTTTCACTGCTTTGTCATTTGTTGGTGGAATTGTTGGTGCTATGTATCCATCTACAATTGATTGCCAAACTTGAAATCCCTGTGCATGTATATATGCCTTCATCCTTATGCTCCAAAAAGAATACTTCTATCCATTAAACTGTGGTATTCCATTATTATATGAGTTGGTACTCTCCATGATCTACCTTTCAGTGGTTAAACTAATTTCTGAAAGAACCTGCTCTGATACTAATTGTTAGATTACTGAGAGGGGGGGTGAATCAGTAATAGCGTAACTATAATCTTTTTTCTTCAAATGTTATATCAATGTAGAATTATTATCCAATAATGAGCAGAAAGAAATAAATAATCACACACATACACAGTACACCAGTGTTTTATGTGGAAACCCAAATCATGAGAAAACCACATAATGCTTTTTCTTATATGTCTTGAAGAATTACATTCATTGGAAGCACCAACTTCCTTTGTTTCTAGCTGCAACTAGAAAGAGGCTCCAAACCCCTGGTTTGTTAGGCTACAACCTGAGGGAAACTCCAACTCCCCAATTCTCTGGCTACAACCAAAAGGAGGCTACAACCCCCAATGTTCTTCGGCTACAATCAGAAGGTGGCTACAACCACCTGTCCTTGCCCCATCCTACCACCTTGAAGTAGAAGTAGAATGATAGAAACACTGTCACACTATCACTGTGATATATAACGCTATAAACCTATACAAATAAATCTGAACCATGCATCAACCTGTACCTCAACCTATAATCAACCTGTACGATAAACAAGTGCATCAACCATGCACCAACCTATAATCAACATGTACTATAAACAAGTGCATCCAACCATGTACCAATTATGTACCAATCATGTTTCAACTACTCATCAACTATGACTCATCAATATGTACCAACATCATCAACTATACACCTCATGTATGTGTGCCAACTCATCAACTACTTGTCTCAAC
>ML776635.1:820614-831184 GCA_009831015.1 Picea engelmannii
TACCTTAGACACATATATATATTCAATATGCTCAAGTGTGATTCAAATGAGAGAGCCTTGCCTCTTATTTATACTCTCCAAGTAGCTTCCTTAAAAACATCTTCTAGGTCACTTGGCCCACTTTCCTTATTTTAGGGTTGGGTGTACTTCTAATTTCTCCATTAAATTTATTATTGAAATAATTTATTTTGTATTCAATTTGAATTATAATGCATTGATCACTTCACTTTATTATTTACCTTTTAAAATCTCTTAAACCACCTTGACTACTTTGACCTTTTGGGGCTTCTAGATGACATATGAGGGTCCTCCAACTTCGTAAGGCCATAACTCTCAATCCGTGAGGAGTTATGTGACATTCTAAACACCAGAAAAAATGGAATGACATGTACTATCCATATAGAATAGTATTATCTGAAAATATATCATAACTCATACCATTACCCATCAAACAAACTTGGGTCCATTACCCAAACTTGGGGTCTCCAACTTCTCATGGCCATAACTCTCTAACCGTGAGGAATTATGTAACGTTCCACATACCACAAGAAATAAAATGACAAGAACTATCCATATAGGATATTTTCCCTAACAAAATCGCTTTCCTTCATCTCATTATTCCACAATTAATCATGGGTTCTCTTACTTCACAAAGCGTCTTCCAGTGAGGGCTTTCACCATAAGGGGACCACTTTGGAGTTCATCCATATTTACTTCTTATCAACCATGAAAAAACAATAATGAGTCATATTTACATCAAACAATATTGGGTCCATTACCCAAGCCTTTGTGCTACAAGGGTTTCTTCAAGGGTTGATATCAATGAAAACCAACCTTAATCAACAAAAGGCCCAACAAGAAAATCAGAGAACTATAATTTACCACCTGTGGAACGAATGACATCAATTTTGGTGAATAGACAGTTGTATGTTGAAGTAGAACAGATGAAGTTAGAACATAAGAGTATTGCAAAAAATTTGGAACCCCTATAGGACGAAGCACTCTAGGTAATAGGGAAGTTGGCCTCTACGTAGGGCATGAAGAAGCAAGCAGTGCATGGCATTAAGGAGAAGCTCACGACTTTGACTGTGCAGACTGTGGAAGAAATTTTGAGTAAGGAAGAAGAATTCATGAAAGAGGTATAGAGAACCAAGGAGATCGTCCAAAATATGATGGAGGCATAGAGAAACATGACAAAATAGTCCTGAGTGGCTTGGGATGAGCCATAGGTGAGTGTTGGGGGCTTGTTGGACAAGCAGTTTTGGATACAATTTTGAGAAAATTACTATGTTTGGAGAAAATGTGCAGCATAAGAGGAAAGGGGAGAATTTAGGGTCAAAGAATTCAATTAAAGAACACTTAGCTAAAGATCAAGAAAATAAAGGAGATCAAAAAGATCAAGAAGATCAAGAAAATCAATAAGATCAAGAAGACCAAGAAGATAAATCAAGGAGGGAAATCAAGTGCAAAAGGCGGAAAAATCCACCCTAGAAAAGAATTGTAACCGACTCATGATAATTTGTCATAGGGTATCAAGCCCTAATATCCTATATAAATATGTAATGGGTCGGGAAGAGTTGGGGTTGTTGATACTATTATTGTTGTGTTTGAATAGTGTAGTTGGTTGTGGCTCTTTATATCTCTCTCTCGAGTCTGTTTGGTTCATTCTGATGAGTCTCGGGCGAGAAAAGAGGCTGAGAGGAAGAGATATTGCATCTGAAAATTATGAGAGTGAACGAGAGGAAGCTTGTATTGTAGAGGCGAGGTGATATGGGGATTTATCATGATGTATCCATTGTAGCACAACACATAAGCTTGAGATTGTTTCCTAAAGAAGAATAACAAAGAAGAAACCAATTGTGGATGTAGCCCAGGGTTGGGTGAACCACATTAAATAATGTGTTGAATGTCTGTTTATGTGTTTATTCATGTTTAATTTTATTATTCATAGTTAGATATATCAATGTTGATGAGTTTATGTTGTGAAATATATTAAATGGCATAATAACTAATTTATATGGTAAATTCCATCACAATTGTATGTATGAATCATAAAGATTAAATAAACTATGAAAATTATGCATAGTATATATAGGTTGTAATGAATAAGTTGATCGACTCACATTCTCTCACAACTATAGAAACTTGGTTCTTACATTCCCCATAGATACCTCAGGTGATACTTCTCATGCATGCAGGTGATTCCGAAAGGGTCGGTGTTTGAAGGGTTTGTTGGTTAAGATCAATTAAACCTTGGGTCTTACACATGTGCACCAACAATCTCCTTCCAATGTTTAAACTATTTATTGAAGGAACTGCTCTGATACCAATTGTTGGAATACTAAGAGGAGGGGTTGAATCATTTTGAGTACTTTATTACTACTTTTATTCACAATATGTAATCATTAACATCATCAACAGTATATCATGAGAAATATAAATTAATAGAGCATAATAGACATCCACAAAAACATAGTACACCATAATTTACTTGGAAACTCAAATGGGAGAAAACGAAATAATTTTTTTCTTATATATCAAAAGAATACATTCATTTTAAGCACCAACTTCCCAATTCTTCAGTTGCAACTGGAAGGAGGCTACAACCCCCTATTTACAGGCTCCAACCTGAAGGAAGCTACAACTCCTTAAATTCTCTCGCTACAACCCCCTAATTTTCAAGCTCCAAACTGAAGGAAGCTCTAACTCTCTATGTTCTCTGGCACCAACCAGAAGGAGGATACAACCCCCTTTCCTTTCATCATCCCCTTTCCATGAATTATAAGTGTATACCAAATTTTCACTACCACAATCACTGCCACTGTCTCTGTCACTTTCATTATCACTGGCTTTGGCACTGGCACTGTTGCATCAACCTATCACTGTATCCAAATGGTCACTGTCACTGTACCATCAACCTGTAAATGATCATCAAAATAAGCTATACCAAAACCTATACCATATTATCCATAAAATGTTTACCAACATATGTAGTATAACATCCATTAATCATGTAGCATAAGAAATGCCAAATGTAGATTCTATAACATCAATGATGAATAGATAACGATGTATCAAATCATATACCATGTATTATAGAATCCACCATGTATAGAACCTGTACCATATACCATAGCATAGATATGTACCATATCATCAATGAAGTACCTCAAAGAAACAAAGCATGTTCCTCATGACATCAAGTGTGTACTTCAACTGTACATCCACATCTCACAGATATTTCTCTAATGATGAACCATAATATTCATCTCATAACCAGATAGGAGAGTATACCTCAATCAACCATGTAGCCAAGATGTACCTCAATCATGTGCCAATCCATATTGAGACCATACCATAACCAAGTATAATCATCACAACAAGCACATAAGCATACCTATACCTATGTAGCTAAACTTATACACAATAATTTTGACCTATATATTTCATCTGACCTCACAGACCTAGTACAAGAATTTCCCCCAAATATTTATTTTCCTCGTAGGACCAAGAATACCTATCACATAGGGCCTCATGTGAAGAGAACTATAAAACCTAGAGGGATGCTTTTCGAGACACTAGTGGTCTAAACAGCTGTAACACCCTGTTTCCCCCTGTTTGTAAAAATAACTGGACTGGCCAAGAATAGTGGCAAACTCAGAAATGTGAATATGTATTATGTGAATAATATTATGAATTTATATTGCAGGACTACTGAGAGGGGATGTGCTGAAAAAGAGACCACGATGGCAGTGGAAGGCACCTGGAAAGGTGGCGTTAACTTCCACAGAGAATTAATATCGTATTTGGACTTCACTAGCCCGGAGAACGAAAAGTGGCTCGCTGGCCCCGAATTAAATGTCTCGCAGGCTAGCAGGTAGATGGATCCTTAGGAATTAATGAGGGATGGGGAGGTGAACCACCCATCCGTAGAGCCGTCAAGCCTGACCAGTGTGAGGGAAATCACGCCACACGCAACCTCGCAAGAGGATAAGGCGTGGGGTAGAAGTGATTGGGGGAAAACCCGAGGGGAGGAAGAGAACCTTGGAAATATGCAGAGTGAGTGATAGCAAAGAGGAAGGAGAGTAACCTTCGCTTCTGGTCACTGGAAGACAGAGACACAGTCTCACAGCATCATGGTATCAGCTTGGGGGTGGCTAGTGGTAAATCCGCTGGGAGTCGCTGAGCCTACGGTTGGGTGGAAACGAGAACCCCTCTCAGTAGTCGCATAACCCTTGGTGTTATTCCTGATAAGTGTTTTGCCTCTGGCATCTTGATATATATATATATTTATTCTGACATTTATGTTTATAAGCTGAGAAATGGTGAATGATTTCAGAGTAGGAATGTCTGTATGGTGTTTTGATCAATACTGGTAGATGCATGTTTATAATGGAAAGACTACGTATGGCTTATGTCTTCATAAATCGCTATTTATATGCATATTGATCTAATTCAGACTACATGTCTGATTCGTGGGAGAAAGGTACCCTTATTTGCCTTAGATAGTACCCTGGGTAAAAACCTCCCCATAGAGATACCCTCCTTGAAAAGTCCATCAAGAATCGGGAAAGAGAATGTGAAGTTGTAAGGCCTTAGTAACCCTGCACGAGGAGGAACGATCCTCTTGAAAACCTGAGATGGAAACATAAGGATGAAGTATCAAATAGACGGATGAGATCCTGTCGGGAGATCTGTGGTCACTCACGACCGTCAGACCGGAAGAAGAAGATGGAGTGTTAAGTGCCTTAACCTTGATAGGTATTGATCAACAAACGAGATTCCATCAGGAAACCTATGGTAATGCATGACCGTTAGATTGGTAGGAGTAATTAGGGTGTTAAATGCCTTACCCCTTTGTTTTCTGTGTCTTCGTGGGCAGCGAAGAAATCGGGACCATAGATCTCCAAGGTCCATGGGAGTATCTGGACTGTCCGAATAACGGAGGTCACGTGTCGTGAGATTACCCATTTTGGGAAATCAGGAATCGCAAACTCGGGATTCCTGGTGACGAGAGTTCGAGACTTTCCATGGTGAAAACCCTGGGATAGATCTGGACCGTCCAAATAACGAAGGCAATGTGTCATGAGATTTCCCATTTCAGGAAATCAGGAATCTCGAACTCGAGATTCCTGGTGACGAGAGTTTGAGACTTTCCATGGTGGAAACCCTGGGATAGATCTAGATCGCCTGATCTCGGGAGGCCACGTGTCATAATATTACCCATTTCCAGAAATCGGGAATCGGGGATTTGGGAGTTCTGTTGACAAGAGGTTGGGCTCTCACCTTGATAAATCCCGACGAAAATAAAACTATGGTCATCTGAGAAGAGGTCATATCGACCAAGGCGTAGCCCAGGGGGATAATTGCCAAACGAGGCATGTTCGACACTTCAGCATTTCGGTACTCGGGACATTGACGGGCATGCTTCCCTGTGCCAACAAATCCCAAAATTAAGACTTGCAAACCCCCGCCTATTAGTATGAGGGTTAAGTATCGATCAACGGATGAGATCCTTTCGGAGGATCTGAAGTCTGTGACACCTGTAGATGTTGGGGGAGGGGGGAAGAATGCAAAGGATAGTTCCTCGACCCCTCTCAACCTTTACAAGCGATGAATGAACATGATCCTTTAGGAGGATCCAGGGTCTGGGATGACCGTGAGATGTGAGGAAGAGATTACAGTTTTAAGCTGGGGCATGAATGCGCATTAAGGTAAGTAACGAGCAGATCTAGACAGCCAGAGTCCACCCACCCAGATCTATGGCTGCGGTTTCATTCTGGAGCCCCCTTGCTATTCTACCTTTAGTGGTGGGGGGGGGGGGGGGTCCGGAATAGTGTGGGGTGTGAAGTGGGGCCCCCTCCTATCCTGTCAACTACTGTGTCACATCTCCCCCTCTGCCACCTGTACTCCACTTAACCGTGCGATGGGGCCTATTCTCATTGGTTGTTCTCTAGACCTATTGGGATTCATCCCTATTGGCCAGTCGCTAGCCCTGTCGAGGATTCAGTAGTGGCAGAGTCGAATGATTCGAAATCACTATAGCGCTGAGACGCGAAATGCAAAGAGGAACCATGATTATGTGACCTATGATCATAACCCGCGATCACATGGGAACAGAGAGAGAGAAAGATCTAGCTTGCACTAGGCCTCCGTAGGTAATTCGAGGGCTCTGATTCTGCAAAAATCAACGAAAATTTGATTATGGTAGTGGGTATGTGACAACAACAGTGTTCAAACAAACTAGAGTTTTCTCTGATTATTTATCTCTCCTCTGCAACCTAGAAACTCCCACACTTCCTACTTGTTTCTACCTCATATTTCACTGTCACAAACTTGCCAAAATGATCACTAGTTCACTAGAAGATATTCAATAGAATGAGTGAATGTACTTTTGAATGAGTCCTTAAGGTGTATTTATACTTTTGTTGGGTAACCTCTTTCCCTAATCTTAGGGGCTTCTTAAATTTATTTTTACAACCACTTTACCCTTTCATTAATTGACTTGTAACTAACTAGGGGCTTCTTAACCATTCTTTGGGGCTTATAAATTCACAAGGCCATAAATCCTCAATCGTAAGGAACCATGTGGCACACCACCTATCACCATAAACAACATGATGAGGACTATCCATCCATGAGTGAGTTAGTTTCATTCACACCATCCTTCATGAACATTTACCTTGATCAAATATGCGTTCCATAGCCATACCTTTGGGGTTAATGGGCTTCGTCAAGGGATGACATCAACGACAACCAATATTTCAATAGTAGAGAATTTTTTTACCCCAAAACATGTTGTTTGATGCCTCAAAATGGATCTTGAAGGTTTCTAACCCCAATTTTCCAAATTGGGACCTACCATTAAAATGACCTTGCAAGTTTATTACTATAATATTTTCCACTCTAAAAGAATCAAGATAGATGAAAAATAATACAATGATCAAATTTAGATCATACCTCCCCATTTAGGGATACTTTTGGTCCCAAAAATATTTACTCAATGAGATGAGGAAAATTTCCCTCTACCTTCTGCATGGAAAACCACTTTTATTTGTCGATAGGTTGTCCTTTCAACTCAATATTCCAAAGTTCATGCAACCCTTTTCTTGTAGTTTTGGACCGCTTCTGCAAAAAAAATTCCTCTACCAACTCTTCCCGAGAATCTGGTCCTAAGTCCTCTATGGAAGGCCTACTCCCCCTCTTGATCCAACATTTAAGGATCGTACAGTTTGAGATTCTCCACATTCACTACTAAGTAAATGATCATGTATGGGGGTAGACCGAGTCTGTAAGCCTTATCTCCCACCTTCTCCAATGTATCGAAAGGTCCATGTCACAAAGCCATGATCTTCTTACTAGGACCTTGTAGTCTTTCTTTTTCAGTTGTAATCAAACTCTCTCTCCCACTTTGAATGAATTCTTGGTTCTGTTTTGATCATGTCTAGCCTTGTAATTTTCCTATGACTTCATTAGAATCTTATTTACTTTTAAATGGATTTACCTAATCTTGTCAACAATTTTTTCTTCTCTCAATGCATCTCTTGTGAGTTCCTCCCTCGGTCCTCCTTGTTGTCAATATACAACATCTATGGGTAAGGGTGGAAAATATCCAAACAAAGTTTTAAAAGGTGACTTACTGGTACAAGTGTGAACTACTCTATTATATGAGTGTTGTATGTAGATCAGATTTTCATCCCAAGTTTCCTAATGATTTTCATTATAAGCCCTCAAAATATGCACCAAATTCTCGTTGATTACTTTTATCTACCCATATTTATGTGGATGAAATGTTGTATATCTCTTCAACTTATTATCCATTTTCTCCCACAATGTAGTCCAAAACAAACTGACGAATATGGTAACCTTGTTTGAGATGATACTCCTTGGTATCCCAAAGTGCACCCATACTTGTTCAAAGAACATGTTTTCTACTTCTTTTCCTTTGATGGTATTTTTAAAAGGAACAAGAATGCACATCTTTTTGAATCTCTCAATTACCACAAATAGATAGTCATGTCCCTTATTGATTGTTGGTAAACCTCCAAAAAAATCCACATAAATTATTTCCCAAGGTCGAGTCGGTACAGGTAAGGGATTGTATCTACCTTACTTCTTATTACTGGACTTGCTGTACAATAAAGTATACATCCTCTAATATAGTGTGCTACATGTTTTTGAATTCTAGGCTAGTACAAACAATATGAACTCAAACAGTCATAGTGTACATGAAATCTAGTTCATTGGGCATTTTAAATGACAAAAATGGTAAAAACTATATAAAACTAGGTAGAAAAACTATTTATAATATGAAAAATGACCCAAAAAACATTTTATTTTGAGTTTTTACCAAACAGAGTAAATATAGTGGGAAAAACTTCCAAACTTTCGGAGAGTGTAACTGGAGCTACAGTGGTCAGAATCCCTCATCAACAGAACTAGGTAAGTAAGTACTCCTCCCTCTTAATTTTCATCCAAAATTTCCTAAGTTTATGTAATTTATTTTTTAGTATTTTTATTTTCAAAAGGGGGCGGGATCATACACACCCTACTTTGGCATAGGGTGTGTCTATGCCACCACATACACACTCTCTCTCAATGCCAATCACATATATATGTGACTATCATAATTGAAAATTGTATATATGTACACAACCTTGGAAGAAAGAAGAATTACCTCCTTTCTTTTGTCTTGTAGATCTTCAAAATGGTAATTGAGTGGAGAGAGAAGGAACATGAAGATATTGAACATGAAGTCTTGGACAATCCATAGGATTCAGAATCTCTCCAACAATGTGGATTCACTAGCACATTTGGCCCATTTTACGATGGTTGTTTCGATGCTTATGGGACGTTATGTCGTTGATATGGCGACGAATTTGGAGTTTCTGAAATGTCAGTTTAGGTGATGTGGAATTTGCAGCAAACTTGCAAAAACGTCGCATAAGCGACGATATAGGAAAACAATCTCAAACCAACTTTTTGTCTATAGTGCGACAACAACTTTTATAGCTAAACCGACGCATCAATAGAAGTCGTCGTCGCATATTCGACGACAACTTTTTTGTTGTTTATGTAGCTAAACCAACGCAAACAATATAAATTTCCGTCGAATCGACGACAACCACTTTCTGTTATTTATATAGCATAACTGTCGCATCGATAAACGTGGTTGTCGAATCGGCGACGACCACTTTTCGTTATTTATATAGCATAACCGTCGCATCGATAAACGTGGTTGTCGAATCGGCGACAACCACTTTCCGTTATTTATATAGCATAACTGTCGCATCGATAAACGTGGTTGTTTCATATGCGACGAAAACTTTTCGTTGTTTATATAGCATAACCAACGTATAGACAAAAGTGGTCATCGGATCTTCGATGACCACTTTCCATTGTCTATATGGAAAAACCATCTTATATATAAAAGTTGTCGTCGGATATCTGATGACAGTTTTCCGTTGTCTATATGGAAAAACCATCGCATATATAAAAATTTTCGTCGGATATCCAATGAAAACTTTTCGTTGCCTATATGGAAAAACCATCGCATATATAAAAGTTGTCGTAGGATATCCGATGACAACTTTCCATTGTCTATATGGAAAAACCGTCGCATATATAAAAGTTGTTGTTGGATATCCGATGGACAAAATTTTTTTAGAAAAAAATAAAAAAATATTTTGGGCATCAATTTTGATATTAATATTAATATTAATATTAATATTAAATTCCAAAGGTTATAGAATGAGCCCCATATTGATTTCACAAAGCCTTGGGACTTCTTTGATGGATCTTATCAAGGCTTGCCAAAAATATGTGGGGATGGAGTCATACTCTTTGGAGCCAATCATGGCACTATGCTTGGAGAAAAAATCTATGTTTGAGGAGGCCTCATTTTTCAATATCTACATGGATTGTAATAAAAAATAGGATATGTTGTCAAAATAACCATCATGCTACAAGGCTCCTTGTGGGAATGTGAATACAAGGACAATGCTCTACTAGAAGCTACTCAATTGTCTATATTTTGATGTTTGGTTGATAGGTCTTGGGGTACATATAGAATTATGTTTTCTTGGAGGTTAAAGACGATTCTAGTTATGTTAGGTTTTGTCTAGATTGATTTTGTATGGCTATGTACAAATCATATATGAATCTCTTTTAGAAGATGAAATGTATATGTCTAGGTTAGTATCAGGGAAGATGAACTGAGCCAAAAGGCTAGCTTATGTGTATTTTTATTTCCTACTGAGATATCAAATACAATGAGTTTTTCATTGGAATATATATATACCCATTGTTTCAAGATGCAACTAAGGAAATTGAATTTCCATCTGTTCAATTGTAAACCATTTTTCCTAATATGGACACTGCTTGGCCCCACTCTAAAGAAAGGTATATCATTATGTCAAATACACTTGATCTATTGGTAAATAATTTTATCAATAAAGGATGACACCATATGGCCTGAGTCCACATTTGTTGAGTACACAATTGTTGAATTGTCTTTGCTATTATTTCTTATTGAGTTGTGTCAATGGAATTTTTCTATGGCACTATCAAA
>ML776635.1:861367-890705 GCA_009831015.1 Picea engelmannii
TAATTACAAACAATCATGCAAAATTAGTGTATACTATAACAAACATTCAAACAATATATATACATATATATAATTTTATATAAAATTGACAAAATAAAAAAAGATAATAAATATATAGCTAATTACCATGGTACGGTATTCATCGATCCGCCATCAATGTGACCATATTTCCTACAATGTTTTGTAGCTGTTGCTATCAAAATTCTTATGGGACATCTAAGGAAACATTTTTTACAAGGGAAATAACATCTACCATCACCCTTTTCACCCGCTTTACTTTTTCCCCACCTCTAACAACATTCTGCGACCTTTTGGAACCGTCGTTGTTATAGCAAGATTGTCGCAACATCTTCAAATCGTCAATTATTTATAGGCCAATTTTAGGTCACCATCATTGCAATTGCGACGATGGTGACATAAAAAAATATATATATTTTTACAGCTATTTATTTTAGGTCATTTTCAATGGTAAAGTTTGACTAAATTTTTATGGTCAAATTTCATCGCATAAGCGACGAAAAAAGTAGGGTCGTCGCGTATGCAATGAAAATTGACCATTACAGTTCAGTCAAACTATAGGCATTGAGAGGGCGACGAACATGGGGTAGATTTAGAAAATAAATAAATTCTGTTGCAGGTTGCAATGAAAGACTACTTTCGTCACAAGTGGTCCTCTCAAATTTTTCAATATGTAGTAGTGATTGAGAAAGTATTATGAGTGCCCAAATATGAGGGCACAAAAAAGACTACTACAACTCTTAATTGGTTATTGGGAAATGGACACAGATGCATTCATGATGGATGGTTAATCTCTAACCATAGAGGTTGATGACATTTACTTCATCATAGGTCTCTCCCAACGAGGTGACGAGGACCTGAGGAGAAATTGGTATGACAATTGAGGACTATATTGCATCTTATTACACCTGTTGGCATAGGGGCAGACCCAGGGTTCAACTCTACAACAACGCACCAATGAAGCCCTAACTATTAGCCCTTTTGACAACACCTATGAAACAGATGAAGTCTCACCCGAGGTAGACGCAGAGGTGGTTGCAAGACTCAGGTGTCTGCAACCTTAGTTGGGATACATATATGTGATTATAACACTTAATACAACTCTTAGCACTGTTAGTCCCTCGATATGAAATCACTATTCAGTTCATTGATAAAACAGAGCTTCGCAGCATTCACACTAATCTACAGTATTTAAGCACTTAGCATATAAATGGATCAGAATGAGCATATCAAGAACTAAGCATGACTATCTTGATCAGAACTAATATTCTCACATATCATAAGAACAAAGAAGAAGTAGATCTATCTAAACATATCAAAGCACTTAGCAATTAACATGTGAACACATCAATACAAAGCACAAAGCACATAACACAATGTTTACGTGGTTCACCCCCACCCTGGGGCTATGTCCACCAACTCTTCTTCTTTATTGTCTTCAGTCCATTAGTTACAAGCACAAAGCCTTCAAAACCCTTACTCCACATAGGATAGAAGATCTACATAGCTCGCTAGATCCTTCTTCATTGCATTACAGCACTAAGCCATCCACAATCTACTACAAGGACCTACACTTAGCTCTGCAAGTCTCTTACAGTCATGCACAAAGCCCTTACAATTTGTACTAGCACTTAGCCTTTAGCACTTATCTTATCATGACATCACATAGATGCACTATTCTACTCTTTCTTACATTTCCTATCCTTGTATTTATACATACAAAATAGGCCTAAACATGGGTAAACCCATGGGCCAACATCCCATTCCCATTACATATTCCCAAAAACCAATAAAGGGGCCCAAAAGGGGGCTGAGATCCCATGATATCTGCTTTTTCTTGCACTCCTCCTTCGACAGGATTTTGAAGTCCCAAAATAGGTCAACATGACCAAGAAACTCCCAAAACTTTGTCAAGGGCCAACAAGCCCCCAACACTCACCTGTGACTCGTCCCAAGTCACACTGGTCTGAGAAATTCTTCCTCGAACACCTTGAGCTTGGTTCAAGCTGCTTCAAATTGTTGCTTTGTTGTGGCCTATTATTCGAAGAACTCCTGGATTATTATGTCATTCACTAGCCCTTCTAGGCATTGTTCTATTGCGGTGACAACCTGTTTGAACTCTGCTCCCCATCTCTCTCCCTCTGTAAACAACTGCCATGTCTTATCTTGCATAGGTTGAAGTCGTTTCCTGACTTCCATCACTTTTCTTTGAAACATATGGATCTTCTGCTGAGCTATGCATTATTCTTGAGACCTCTTCATTCTTTCTACAGGCGATAGGGCCTTCAACTGCACCTATAGTGTATCTGCATGTTACTTCGCTTCCTGGAGCTACGAATCTAGTGTCTATAACTCCTGGTACTTAGTGAGGTTTTGATATGTCTGGGCACTGTAGTTACTCAGCTGCTTTCATTCCAATGCAAGAGATTTTAATCTATCAACTTCACTGAGGGCAGTTGCTTCTCACTAGTCCCTTACGTCCTGCAGAGTCTCAGCTATAGTGTGTAATTATAGATTTGCGATGCATTGCTGGAGCTGTTGGATAAATTCTTTGAGTTGTGCCGCCTGTTGTGGAACTGTCTTCGACCTTTACTTTGACAACTATCATAGAGTGAAGTGCTCTATTGACCATCTCCTTAACTTTGAGTTGCTCTGCGAGCAACTATTCCTTTTCTTTATGCAACTGGGATTTTTCTTCATCGGATTTTACTTGGAGAGAAAGATTCTATCATTTTGCATGACTGCATTTCTCTTCAAGGAATACTTTTACCTTTGCTAAAGTCTGGGTGGCTTTCAATGTCTCCTCCTATGCTCATTGAAGGTGAGATTCAATTGTATCAGCGATCCAGTGGAGTTGAGATGGCTCATCTCCCAGTTCTGGTGTTTCCGATGACAGAGGCGCACTAGAAACTGCACGAGTGGACTGTATTTCCTGTTGCACTCCTTGAAGTTCAACCTTGATCTGATTGAACACCTCCTCCTTATTAGCTTCTTGCTTATATGCTATCTCAAACGAAGCATCGTTTAGTGCTGCAACGATGAAGTCGAAGTCATTTGATGTGAGGGTGGTCTCAAATTTGGTCTTAGTTTCTTTTGATTTCTTCCTTGAAGAATGTTTTGGAGGGGAAACCTTCCTTTTCCTCGAGGGGTCCTCCTCATCTCTAGGCGGTGTAACCTCACCTTTCTTATTTTCAACTTCTGCGCCATCTATCTCTCCACCATCACCTCCTTGCTCAGGTGACATAGAAGCAGTCTTCACCGTGGTACTGCTTACATCTTGAACTTCTTCATTTTTCTTGGTATTTCTCGGTCCAGGTGTATCGTGTGCTTCTTTTGGACTGTCAATATCAAATAGCTCTGCGGGGTCTGCTGGGATGACGAGGTATTCCGACCATTTCTTAGTAATCTCTTCTAATTCTTCCTTCGTCAGCTTGTAGTATGACTACAACTTTTTTTTATGCTCATCGACGCGCATTGTGATATAGATGAAATGGCAGTCCGCGCCAAATTTCATCAAGGGCCTGAACCTCTGGAGAGTGTTCAGGGTTATACAAGGCTCAGACTAGATGGTTTTCTTCAGCTGGTTGTAATAATTTTGGAAGACGACATTTGATTTCCATTGCTTGTTCATGTCACTGGAGTACCATAGTGTACTAAACTTCACAGCCATAGGTTCAAAGAGATCGATGTCTGGGAAGATCACACCTTTCGACATCTCCCATGCGATAAAAGAAATCAAGATGAGTAGCCAGTTGAAGTGGAAATCATATCCTTGGTCCTATGCTTCCCTATAGTCCAGTTCCAGTTGGTTTACAAGGTACTTCACCCAATTCATTTGTAGGCCCTCCACACTCTTTTCTGTGAGGTCAACTACAAATCCAGTCATTTGATTGGGTCGGTTCTTGCGAACTAACTTTCCTACGATCAATTGACACGTTAGGAACACTGCATCTCTCTGGATAGAGGCTACCTTATAGCCTCACGTTCCTTTCTCGACATCTCTGTAGGTGTCTTTAATCTTCTATGCAAGAGCGCGAACCATGGTTTTCTTGGGATAGAAATCTTGTGGCTCAGGGCCTTGCATGCTTATCCCTTTGATTTGACTGATCAACGTCGGATCCACTATGATGCGACAGTTCAACCACAAATATTCGCCATAGCAGAAGGACAACAACAACTTGATGCATGCGTTCACTTGTTGGTGCCTATTGAAGTGAGGAATATTCATGACATTGAGTAGTGTGGACTGCGTGAGGTTCATGGTCCATGAATGGGGGATGATCTTTGAGTTCTTTCCCTTTGTTCTAGTTAGATACTTCTACGGGGCGAGCATGTTGTACACCTTCCTGTCGTTGAGGTTGAAGTCGCTAAAATTCGACGCTGTGATCTTATCTTGGTCTATGCACACTGCCCGTATCCATTTCGGGAGGTATGCAGTGACCAAAGCGTACTCAAATTCTCTGTGCATACTGTCATGATTTATCACACCGCTTAGAAGGTGTATATAGGTGGATAATATACTTGGGAATAACTTAGCATTTGCGAGATCATCCCTATGCTTAGTTCGCTTTTCATCTACTGGCCTAGATGGACCATCTTGAGCAGTGGATGGAGAGGCCAACAATCCTCTCGTTGAAGATTCTTGTACACTTGTAGACACTCCTCTCTTGGACATGGCTCTTTCAGTCATTAAGTCAAGGAGAACTTATGTTACTGATTCTTCAACTATGGTGAGCTCCTCGAAAATACGCACTCGGGATTAAAATTATCGGGGTCACGATGATCTTAGATATGACACTAGAACAAACAACAATAACGCAATGATCACTGTATACAATTCGATTAGTCGGCGGGCTTCAAATTTTCAGTTAGAAAAAGTGTTCTCCATGCATGGCGTGATGGGATAAATAGGCAACTCGACAACGGTTTTCTTGCAACCATTATGAGCCTCCATTAAATCTTGTTCGATCCATTATGGCGTGGTCTAACAGTCTAATGATGGACCTCTATTTCCTTTTTACCCATTTGAAGCGTCGATCGAACAGTTATAATATCCCCAATGGCTATATTGCTTTGCCATGGTGAAGTGCCATGCGTTGTTGTTCTGATATCCCGATGAAGCTCCAATTCTGCAAATTTTCTATCTACGAAGTTTCTTCTGGGACCTTCTAAAACTTATCTCTCTACTTACTTTGCTTTCTAGCCTTATTTCTAGTGAGCTTCATCTCGGTAGTTTGTTTTCCATTCTTATTCTTATCTTCTATGGTTTTAGTTACTTTACACTGTTGAGATTCTCTCCTAGGACTCAAGGGTAACACCTCTTCTTTATCTGAGATAGGTACTTCGGTCTCTTGTGAGTCTTCTAATGTTCTTGCATATTCGACATCTAGGTTTCTAGTTTTAAATAGCTTCGATCTATTCTCTTGTTCTTCGATCAAGTGTGTGATCCTCCTGGTCATGAAATCTTTTAACTCCTATTTCTTTTGCTCCAAGACTTCTTCTTCTTTGTTTCATCTGGCTTAATATCTATCAATCAAAGGTTTTCCTATTAACATGGTAAACGGGGCGCGGTCTTCAACAAATTTAATAATCTCAACATCTTACTCTATCGAAGTTCCATTGACGGTCATAGGTATCTGAGTGAGCCTTCCACACAGGTTTACCAGTTTTCCTCTGAATAACCCTAGTCCTCCTAATGAAGGAATCATAGCATGCTTCCCTATAGCTTCCCAAGTTCTCTCTATCATCATATTCACTTGTGTTTCTTCATCTAGAACACAGTCAATGTCGAAGTCTCCTATTCTTTCTTTGATGCATTCTTTTCCTTTGAAGATCTCTGATAATATGACATGTCGGTGGTCATTCAAGGTTTCTCTCATTTGTAGCAATATTTTCTCTGATTCTTCCTGGGGTGCTGCTATAGCCTATGGAGCTACCTTAGGGTTTTCTTGATTCGGATTCATTCCTTCAATCTTAGCAAATATTCTGGGGC
Organism: Picea engelmannii; assembly: GCA_009831015.1. Classification (NCBI taxonomy): domain Eukaryota; kingdom Viridiplantae; phylum Streptophyta; class Pinopsida; order Pinales; family Pinaceae; genus Picea; species Picea engelmannii. The sequence goes on from ML776635.1 coordinate 867,378, forward strand.
AATGCATCACTTCATGGTCCATAGCTTTGCAACAAAGACAACTAGGTCTTCTCCCAGGGAATTCTTTAGCAAGATGTCCTAGTTTTCTGCAACTGTAACAAAGGGTTAATCCTCTCTTTCTTTTAAATTGTCCCTAACCTCTTTTGTACTGTGCACTAGGATAATAGGAGCTAACCTGCAATAAATTCTTTATGGTATCATGTATCCATTCGTTAGTCCAACCATTCTTTCTATGCATAGGTATAACATATCTTTCACTATTCTTGTCAAATCTATTAATATCAAATCTTTTTTCATCTATCTATACCCTAGTTTTCAAACTAGGACAAATTTTATTAAACATACGTAGATACATACTCTAGAAACAAAAATTCCACTTATCTTACTTCTACAGAGCACAAAGCGTTCAGATCTAAAAAAACAATTTACTATCTTTACCTTTATCAGAGCACAGAGCTTGCAAATCTTACCTCTTTTAATCAGAAATTCTCACTTTTAATTTTCTTAGAGCACAAATCTTTCAGATCTTACTTATTTCCTTAAGATCCGACCTCTTTTCTTTAGATCAGGATTCTTTCTTTTAGCAAAGAGATTTATAAGTCAAGTAGAATATTGTGCACTAGGGAACAGATCTACACACAAAGATTTCACAATCCTAGGTCAAATATTTTCACAAAGATTCTTCTTCCTCAGTTCCCAACAATCACAGTTTCAGGTCCTAGCAACAAAACCATTTGTTGGCACAGGGGAAAACCCAGGGTTCAATGATAAAAAAATGCACCAATAAATCCCTAACTACTGGCCCTTTCGACAACACCTGTGAAGCAGACGAAGTCTCTCCCAAGGTAGAGGCAAGGGTTGTTGCAAGACTCAGGTGTCTGCAACCTTAGTTGGGGCACAAATATGTGATTATAACACTTAATACATATCTTGGCACCGTCAGTCAATCGATATGAAATCACTATTCACTTCGCTGATAAAACAGAGCTTCGCAACATTCACACTAATCTACAGTATTTAAGCACTTAGCATATAAATGGATCAGAATGAGCATATCAAGAACTAAGCATGACTATCTTGATCATATCTAATATTCTCACATATCATAAGCACAAAGAAGAAGTAGATCTATCTAAACATATCAAAGCACTTAGCAATTAACATGTGAACACATCAAGACAAAGCACACAACACATAACACAGTGTTTACATGGTTCACCCCCACCCTGGGGCTATGTCCACCAACTCTTCTTCTTTATTTTCTTCATTCAATCGGTTACAAGAAAAAGGAATTCAAAACCCTTACTCCACACAGGACAAAAGATCTGCACAGCTCGCTAGATCCTTCTTCCTTGTGTTACAGAGCTAAGCCCTCCACAATCTGCTACAAGGACCTGCACTTAGCTCTGCAAGTCTCTTACAATCAAGCACAAAGAACTTACAATTCGTACTAGCACTTAGCCTTTAGCACTTAGCATTTCATCACATCACATAGATGCACTATGATACTCTTTCTTACATTGCCTATCCTTCTATTTATACATACAAAATAGGCCTAAACATGGGTAAATCCATGGGCCGACATCCCATTCCCATTACATATTCCCAAAAACCAAAAAAGGGGCCCAAAAGGGGGCTGAGATCCCATGATCTCCGCTTCATCTTGCGCTCCTCCTTCAATAGGTTGTCGAAGTCCCAAAATAGGTCATTATGACCAAGAAACTCCAAAAACTTGGTCAAGGGCCAACAACATCCCTAGGACACAAGGCGTCAGAAGCCAAGTCCCGATCTGTAATATATAGGACCTAAGTCTGAAAGTAATTCTTTGGACCATTAACAAGATTGCATGATCCACCTCACGGTACTAGGCATCGAGGCCATGGATTTTTTATTTAGTAGATTACGTTTTTTCCAGTGACATATAACTAGAGCATGTCTTTCTACAAAGTATAAATAGTCAACTCACCAAGTGAAAATACAGGAAGATGAAAAATTTTGGGTATGGAAAAATCTTATGCTCTTTCTTCTTTGAAAGAATACCTGTGGTGAGTCAACGAGTATTTATGGCACCCAATAGACTTAAGAAACCATTCTTACTATTGTGTTCCACATTGATACATCACTTAGGAGGTGTGTGTCTAATGAACAATCATGATGATGCATTTTTTGATTGTTGGCAATGTGAGATCATTTCTATTGATGAGCAAAGCGTCAACCACTTCAATTTCAACAAAAATGGACTTTCCCCATAACTAGATAGGGAAGGAGGAAATAATACCATGTATCCTAACAAATCGTTTATCGAACATGATTAACAATGTAGGAGAGGGATTCGACATAGGAGATTCTGAAATGGCTTTCCAAAACGACAATGAAATAGCACATGTCGAAGTGCCTTCATCAGCAATAGTTCTTCCAATAATTTGATTTGCGAATACAACATTAATATGGAATGTTACATGATAGGGAATACATTTCTTAACATATGCAATGTTTAACTTGATAACAAGTTGACTCGAGGAGTCAGTAGCAACTATAGTCGAGAAAAATGGAGCTCGTTGTGCAGAGAAACCTTGAAGAACCTCTAAGGATGAAATCACACATGACCTCTAAACCAATTCCTCAATGATAGAATAGTTGGGTGCATCTTGAGAATTCAGGTTTTGTGACACACTCTTGTACACACCTTTCAGTATGTGTGGCATTGTTTCCTTTTCAGGATTCTCTATATGCAAGGAATTATGAGGATCATAAGTTTATTTCCCCATAGACATCGACTCAGGATTATTGTAATCACGAGTTCAGGTCGAAAAATAAATCTCTTCTTTATTATGGTTCACCATGTTGATGAATGACATTTTACCATGCAAAAAGCGTGCAATTTGGTTGCCCCCTTGCAGATTTGCAAGAAAATAGCACACTTACATATTGTGTCCTTCCATGAAAGGGTTCTTCATCACAACAAGTTGTTGATGCACCAAAAAGTGTTGAGCCTCTTCCATCTTTCGGCACGGATGGTTAAGGTGACCTTCACAACAAAGCTTGCAAGAGAATTTCACCTTGTTCTTCTCCTTCTTGATCCCTCCATCATTTGCATCATATTTATCATTTTTGTTACTATTTCCACCTCCTTTCTTATCCTTACCCTTCTCATTCTTCCCTCTGGGTTTGCAACTACCCTTCAAGGTCGTTGATTGTACAAAATGAACATCTAATAGCTTAATGGTGGAAATAGTCAAAGTCATGGCTTGATCGACTGCAATTAGATGAATCATCATCTGTTGCATCCAGTCCGTAACTAGATCTGCGATAGTGATTTTGATAGATCCAACAATTCCATCAACATGTGGTCCAGAATTTTCTTTGGAAGGATTAACTTGGGTTACAGTGCATCCAATATAATATCATAAAGGGTCACATATTGTGAGTAGATTAGATTTAACTGTTGAGCCCTAAAAAATACCTCGCGTTCAGAGGATACTCTTGACATTGATAGATCCTTAGAGATGTAAGACAATAAGGACTTAGAGAACCATTCCAATAAAAACACAGGAGGGACTCTGGATTTGATCAACCACTTATTCCTCTACCACTCTTGGATTTGATTTGATATGTGAGTGGATTTATCCTGCTTAAGCATGGACAGGAGATCACTACTGGCATCGTACTAAACAATAAGTTAGAAGTGGTTAAGAAATACCAAGGATAGGTTGTGAAAAGTGTGAAATGTTATGCCATCAATTTCAATGTACCATTTTGCTGTGACTCTCGTAATATTAGATTGGAAGAGACGAAGCGAGAAGGAATCATCATTCAAATAATTAGATGAACATCATAAGTAAAATTTTGTCACGTGGTCGCCTGGATCCTCGCCAAAATTACCTTTGAATTTTGGAATGTGAAAAGGAAATTTGGTGGGGAGCGGAGGCCATTTCATGGAAAACAAAATTACTCATGAGTTTTGATAGGTCTAGAAGGTTTGAATTTGCTAGAAAAGGTAGCCTCGGTGGAGGTCCAGAATTCCAACTAGCTGAGTTGGAGCTCCTAGGTTGAGAACATGTTAGAAAAGGATAACATGGATTGTTACTGGAAATAGGTTGTCAGGAAGGGGTTATGAATAGGCCATGTTTTTCAGTAAATATTTGTTGACCCTGGCTATATGGAGGAAAACATCCACCCATATGGTTCCTATAAGAAAAAATAGGTTTTCACCCTACTCACACCCCTTGCAAAAGGAAAAACACTTGCATTGGGTAGTTCTAACCAAGAAATTGGGTGCCCCATGACAACATCCATTGTGAAGAGTATGAACCTTACGCAAGATTCCAGTAGGCCTAGAAGGGGTTTCCCCCTACCGATATTCTAGACGAGGGAAATAGATTGTTCTCAAACCCAACAAATAGCATGAATGAGGTAGAAGAAGAAGACATGTCGATGAATTGGAATCCATCACCCATAAGACTACCCCATCACACAAAGGGATTAGGGCCACATGATGGGAAAGAACCACTCCTGGGCAAGGGGAACGATGGAGAAATATATCCTCCACCCTAAGGAAAATCTTAGAAGGGAATTGAAGAATTCTTTGTACCAACGTTAGTATTTTGGGGAATCAACTTGGAACCAGCTGACACATTCTGCATGTCAATTGACAACATTCCAAACAAGAAAGCATCATATATGAAGGGCAACAATGAGGTCACACTTAATGGTTTAATGGACTCTACTATCAACGACAAAGAACTATTGATCGACACAATTACTATTGATTGAAACACATTATTCATTTGGTTTTAAATGAAATAAGGTAGGATTCCTCCACCCACTATTGTTGATGTTGGGGTTGCAGCGGGGCCCATCCAAGACACTTTTTAAGTAGCTTCCACTATGGCCCATTGAAGAGGGTGATTGTCAGCAAAATCCAACTTGGGAATCGAAATATGCAAATGACTGGATCGTTTGATCCAGTCAATGGAGGTTTAAAGGGTATGGAAAATCCTTCATCCTCAATATATATATTCACATAAACTGTAGTGTAGAATCATTTGTCTCTACAGGTTCTTTCTCTACGATGTCAATGGGACCATTCGATTCAAAATTTTCAGTTTGGTTGAGTCGATGCCTTCGAGGAGGTGCTGGATAATTCACTTCCCCTTGATCAAGTGAAATAACTTGGACTCTTGTATATTTACAAAGTGGTTGATCATCCACTTCAAATCATGGATTCAAGGTGTTAACCAACTCACTTACTTAAGTCGTTTACTTTCACATAGCACACCACTATAAAAATTCTAAGGAAAAAAATCACAGAAAATGTCAACAATACTCCAACTCAGTTGGATTAGGCTCAAAGACCATAGTAGTAACAAAGTTAGGCAAGGACCTTCTAGATGTAAGCATGGGTTGATTAAGTCCCGTGAACCAACAAACAAAGGAGTGAGAGGAAGCTACCCCAACCTCCACTAGCTATCCCTTTCTAGTGCAAGTACCCAAGCTTTGTGAGGCATCCTCCACGGGTACTAAGAAGTGTGATGTAAATTCTACCATAGGTTTCATAGGAAACCCCCTGAAGTCACCTCTGAGAAACCTAGGAATGGCTACTAAGGATACTTAATCATAGTCAACATCTGAGGGGTACATTTGACAATCAGGATCAAATGTATGGGTTGGGTAACTAAGCCCAAATATTCGAAAGTTTCATCTCTCAAGGAGGTATGGGCACTAGAGAAACCCCCAAGAAATATATCATTGATACGTTCAGTAAAGATTTGGAGGGGTTATCTCCTTAGATCTTACTCATGCGACCTCGTGTTTAAATCATGTATTAGAATAAGCTCCTAGATATACCTATATGACAATTGGATTTTAGTGCTCCCTATCCTAGACTCCTAAGTTGTATTTGGTTTTGGAGAGTTAACTCTCCAACCTAATCCAAGGCCCTAGCTTAAGAAATTTGAAACCTAAAATCACTAAAAGAGAAATTAAACCCCTAGAAATATTCTTTCTCAACAAAACGTATGTTAAGGACAGAAAAGAACCAAGAAGTACACTCTCTATTGTTATTATTTTTTTCTTGTCTAAAAAAGTAAAACTAAATAGGGAAATTTTTAAACAAACTCCCTCCTCTAAACCAACAAGAAAGAAACAAAAAAGAGGTAGAAATGTATCCATACCTATAACACTTATCAAAGACAACAAAACCACTATCTCAGGCAATAAACAACCTAGGAAACAACTTGTTAAGCCACCCCTATTATCTTGAAAATGATTGACAAAGAAATGCAAAAAAATTCTTGTTTTCCTTATAAAAATCTAGTCAAACAACTTTTGAACTCAAAAAGAAACACTCACAGAGTCTGAAAATCCCAGGAAAGACCTAAGACACCTATGCCAACATCTTAAAACTATAAAATATTTGAAAAATCCTTATCTAGAGGGATGCATGCACATGTGCTAAAATAATCTCGTGTATGTATGTTCCTGTCTTAACTGGCGGGTGCATATGTACTTGACTTTTGTAACTGAACAACGTATATACACCCAAAAACAGTCCAAAAACGATGTAAAGAGGTAAGCCATAGGCTTAAGTGAATAAATAAAGACTCAAACAAGTACAAGTTACTAATATAAGTGAAAAAATCATTTAGAAACAAAAGAAAAACAATCAAATCAAGCAAACAAAGCAAAAATCCCAAAAAGAGGCCCGCTAGAGAAAAGTCCACAATATGGTCGCCACAACTAGTATTTCTTTTGGGGAAAATACCCTACAGTCATGGGCTAAATGTAGAAAGTTTATAATCGTAAAAGATAGAAAATTCCAAAGATAAAATGCAACAAATATTTTATAATCGATTCAATCAAAATAACTAAATATGAGAAGAAGGAGAAAAATAAACTCACTCCTAACCCGACATTCGATGAAGTTCCTGAATCGAGAATCCTCTCGCTCCTTCCCAATTTATTTTCCTAAAACTTGTAACACTTATGCAAACCAACTTCTAAGGAAAGTAGTTATATTGATAAACATAAATGTTAGTTCGATTAAATCTTAAATAAATACAATGCATCTAGTGTTCTAAACAATATAAATCAAATGACTGCAATTTAACCATTGTGAACACAACTTTTCAGAGGAATGAACATCTTATAAATATTCAATAATCTAGAAATAATATTGTATACTTGTATTGTTGTGGCATTGCCCTGTCAAAAGGACTTTAGGTCCCTCCACCCAAGATTCTGCTATATCAAGATCTCAACCTTTGACTCACCAGCAGACTCAAGGAAGATATAATGAAACTCCTAGTCAGATACGAAGGTGCTCAAAGAAAACTATAAACAAGGGTTTTCGTGTCAAGAACTAGTAGAGAATGGGAAGTTTATGGGATTGCATACATGGTGGGGCTATTCAATCTATTGCTTGTTTTGTATATTCATTGAATGATTACCTTTATCCTTGGAACAAATTCTCTATTTAAATAATCTTCAATCGGTTACAGATGGTTAAATATGGTTGAGTAGGGATAAAGGGAATTAGGTAACTAAACAAACCCATAAATCAGGTTAAAAACATATTTTTTTTTAGCATTTATTACCATATACACGACATTCCTTTAGGAGACATGTGTATACGTGTGTTGCATAACTACTAGGGCATGTACAAGTTCCAAAAAAGTATTTTTTAGAAGATTTCAAGCAAGTATGGGGAAGACATGTCTTTAAGTAGGATAGGGACTAGGCCAATAATATCATCAATGCTTCAATGGTAGCAATTGATATTATAAAAAATGCATAGAAGGAACTATAAAGGATCATATAATTCAATAAATAGGTTATTCAAGAGGTAAAGAATAGATGTAGAGTTCAAGCTTTGGGAAGATGGTAGAATCATTAAAAGAAAGTTTCCAAAAATAAAACGATGCAATATATAGGGAAGCACCCTTTAATGAACTTTATCATAGTGATGGATATAATCAATATATTTATATTTTTAAAATTCCCCACAAAATGGAAAATAATGAAGGAAAGTGCATTCACCATTATCCCAGAGTTAATTATTCTTCTTTTTAGCTCAAGAGAAACCCTATAACTTCTTTCTGGCTCAAGACAAACCCCAGAACAATTAAACCCTTGCCACCTTTTCTCGTCCCATCAACATGGTTGTGGTCATGGATGTGGGAAGCTCTTTCATATCCCCCTCCCACCACCCTCCTATTGAAGCCCTATCCTTCAATATTCCATTGAACTCCTTCGGAAACTCCATTATAGTGAAGAACCCCACCCCCTAATGATTTGTTAGAAAGACATACTATATTCTCTATAGACACCAGGAATGAAATTATTGACCCTCGTATAATGAGCATCGGTTGGTCAATTTGTAGGTCTTTAGACCTTCCCTTAGGCTATTGAATAGTTGTTGCAAAAAAATCGCATCTGGTTAATAAATGGTACGCTATCATATTATTTCTATTTTCGAGGGTTATCACTTTCTTATTTGAACTAAAAGAGGATTTTTCTTTTATCTTCAAAAGTGGATTTTATTGCATGGGGATGAGAGACATGTAATTAAACCAATGGTTTATATATTTTGATCTATAGGTCGATATCCCTTTTGTATATGGATATATTTGGGGTTCATCTCCCCCACCTGTCCTTGCACTGATAGAATAAATAATCCCTAGAATGAATCAAAAATACCTTGGGGAAGTGAATTAGTAGTTCTAGGCCCAAATTAGGCATGTTTTCATGTGCTCACATACTTGTGGATTATATTAATAGTGCGCCTACAACCCTTGAATTATGAGTAGTAACCTTTCAAATTCAATATTTGTCATGAATATGGGAACTTTACAAAGGAATACAAGAGAAAAATATACCCCCTTTCGTGATACAAAACTTCCCACAATGGAGAAATCAAAGCAAGTAAAGAGGTCATGATGTATTAAATAAGGATCCCATTCCAAATCCCATGTTATCTCCAAGCCCTTATCTACCATGAATCTACCAATCACATTGTGGTCCTTTATTTGAAAGTTGTTCCTACCCGAATCCCCTCCTCTCCACCTATGAAGGGATCTTTCATTCTAGAGAACTTCAAATCTTTAGATACTTTTTCCCTATTGACTACTCTCCCTTCCTTTGAATGATTACCATATCTCTCCCTTAATTCTTCCCTTGACCCACCAATGCATTTCTTTTTTTTCTCTATAGATGAAACTTCAAGTCTCACCTTCCCCTCCCATACCAATGTCTTAACCCAACATAAAGTCCTTAAACTGGAAGAATAAGGAGAAGATTAATAAGGAAATAAAAAGGAAATCAAGGAAAACTATGAACAAAGAAAAGAGAGGAGGCAACAAATAGTAGCAAGGCACTTCAGGCCTAAGTAACCCTCTAGAATTCCTTTAGTAGTGCTACCAAAAAAGCTAATATTAATAAATGAAAATACTCTCTTTGAAGTATAGAGGGTCAAGAGATCCCAACATAAAGTCGAATCCAATAAGGACCTAATCTACTTAGAAAATATAAGTACTACCCAATTGGAAGAAAAAATTCAACATATTAGTGATAAATTATGGAAATCCTATAGAGTAAAAGCAATAATTTTTAGAGGACCCTATGAAGGATTCCGTGAACTTTGTGGATCTAGAGACATGAGAGAATAAGCAAGTGAAGTTTAATCAACATTGTATATTCACTTTCTTAATTTACAAATAATTTGGGGATTCATTATAACTCTTTAATGTTCATGCTCTAGTCCATTATCGAGATAAATAGGTATGTTGGGAATCACTTTTGGAGTTTGGTGAGTTTGTTCCCAGTGAGCACCCGATTTTTTTTGGTGATATGGATATAATAGTATCTTCAAATGAAAACATGGGAGGATCATATATTAGAGACTTTTCAAGGGAAACAATGGATAAACTAGTGGACGACTAGGACCTATTTGACCACAAACCAAAAAGGGGGAAATATACATGGAACAATTGAATCCTAGGGGTTGGACACATCCCTAACATGCTAGATCAATACCTTATTCAAAGTTCATTAATTTTGGTGAGCCTACAAATGAAATCCTTTATTATTTCATCATCTATATTGGATCACAATCATATCACCCTCCTCTTATAGGTGGAGAATAACTATGTCCACATTCCCATCAAATCAACCTTCTATAGCTCCAACATCTATAGGAATGGGAAGTGATCTATTATGCCTGGAACACCACATTACGAGGATCCCCATATTTCATTATTCATTATTATACTATTTATTTTACTCTCCTATACTCTCGTGTTGCCTACCTTTCTACCAATCACTAAACATATAGAATTTATACCAGGAAAATGTGGAAAAGAATGATTAAGATCTTGGTTGAATGCTGAAGAGAAAGGAAGCCATTATTCACAAATAAATCCCTTGGTTCCCAGTATTAGAGATTCCTTAACTAGTCTATAATCGAGCACTAAAGGAAAGGGGATAACCTGAGGGATTACTTAGTAGACAAGGAGATATGATTCCTAGTGTAGTGTAGGTTGAGGGTGAAGATAGGTTGGTTTAGTTGAAATTTTATGGTAAGAAAGGTCTATAATGATAATTTCTTATCTGTAAAATATGGAATTGAGTTGAGCATGAGATATTAGAATCACATCATAGTTAATTCAACTTTATGTATTCATAGACCTGCCTTGGGTGTAGCCTTTGTGATAGAGTATCTATGGTTAGTTGGATCATTCTTTATTTGTAACATGTTGGTGGAGAATTACAGAAAATATAAAAACTTGTTCTTGTTGTCCATCGTTGTTATTTATTTTTGTTATGATTTAATTGATGATAATGATAAATTTGGAATATTAATATGTTTCAATTCATTCTAGGATGCATTATAAGCCAGTTTGAATATATGTGCATATCATAGGCATTGAATTTGGATATACATTGCATTTAATTTCTATGTGCTCATAGTTTAATATAATTATCATTGATTTCCCCTAAGTTTGCATCGGTGGTGTAATTGAGTTTCTATTGGAGTACCACATCCCTTTAACAATAGTACAAAGTGGGTTAGGTACATTATATTTTGGACTATAGAACACACCAAAGAATTAGGACCGAATGGATTCACAAACCACTTTTATACATATTTATAGACAATTATAAAATATAACCTCTATAGAATGTTGAATATATCCTAAAGGAAACTAAGTTTCAATGGTGGAATTAACTCTTCCTTAGTTTATCTCATTATAAAAGAGAAAAAACCCACCACATTCACCTAATTTAGAACGTTATCTCTATGTAATACCTCCTAAAAAATTTCAATGAAGGTTCTCTCATGCTCCTTTGGTCCACTACTCACTAAGCTCATATCTAAAGTGAAATTCCACTTTGTTAAAGGGATAATAGACAACATCATATTGATGAAAGATGATATCCACTCCAATGAAAATACTTAGGAAAGATGTATAGTTCTTAAAGTTGAAATGTACAACACTTTTGATAAAGTGAAGCACAATGTTTTATACACTACTCTAGAAGAGTTTGATTTTTCATTGGAATTCATAGACAAACTAGGCGACCACCAGACTTTTATAGTGCACCAAAAACAACATTTGGGAAGATTACCCTCTCATACCATGGGTGTTTGAGCCTATAGGTATATTTGAGGGTTGTATCACAAGACACACCTTTTGAATAGAAGCCATTTTATTATTTCTTGTCTTGGCAAGAATATTTTTGGTTTAACAAGAACTTGCATAAGACAACACTTAAGGAATAAAACTTTGATGCATGTGAGATAGACTAAACTAAGTAAAAATTAAGAGACACTCCACTATTTTGTATTTGGGTTGTTGATGATGTTGATGAATGAATGATAGATTATGAATAACATGTGAAACAATACCAACATTCTGAGCATTATCTGATATTTCCTTCTCTTTTTTCCTTCAATTAATCCTCTAGAGAAGTTAACACCAAGTCAACGCTAGTACTTGTCCTCACCATTATTTATTTACAATGATAGGAATTAGTTTGACTATACATGATTCCCCCCTTAGGTTACTGACCCTATCCTAGAAGTGTAGAGGCAAGGTTGCTTAGGTGATAGTGGGAAAATTGTTTGTCCGTTTCCTTCAATTTTCCTCTTGGATAGGTTGGGATTTTTCCTCTACGGAGAATCTGAGAGATAACAAGACCTTTGTAGCTTCACTGTACATCAAACAAGTGCTAATTAGTAGTATATTTCAGTGGGGGCATGATTTTACATTAAAAATATCTTTAACTTAATTAAATAAAAAAATGCTAAATATTAAAGGTATTATTTGTCACTACATTTGGACTTGCTAACTAAAATATTCAATGCACATAAAAGGAATGTCAAAGTATCAAGATACAAAACTCTAAGAAAAATCAACAAATAAGGTGAAGTATATTCTTGATTGTAAAGCCAAGGATGTATCTAGTTCAATATTCAAATCCTTCAAGAAAATAACATAACCCTCATTGATTATACAATGGTATGGATGAAATGATAAGATTATTTGTTTGGATGTAAAGACCAATAGATTGGAAATATAACTTTCAAAAGTAAGATCGAGGTATCCATGATCTCAAATTAGGATTGTGAAGATTGCAAACCAATTAACACAACGAAATTGAATAGTGAAACATGTTATGTAACCTTTGTAACTTCATTATACAACATGTAAGTGAAAACTATTATACAACATGTAAGTGCAAATTAGTAGGGAAATTTAGTGGTCACACAAGTATACCTTAATAAATTGTCTCTTTTAATCAATTTTAAAAATGATAGGTATAGTGTATGAGACATGTTTTTTCATAGAAAATTACATGGTGCTTGGTTGAAAACATTTATATAGACATACTATTACTTGGTCATACATTCTTATAGGAAGCATGCAATAAATTCTCTTTTCTTGAAAAGAAAATATTATTTTTAAGTAAATCTATAATCAAATAACGAAATATACAATTAACCATTAAAATATTGAATTAAATACCCATGTTTGTATTGTCCATGTCACTTTCCAATTCTTCAAAAATTTCACATTATGAATTTTTTTTTCTTCAATGTTCTCTATCTTCGTATCTTTAGGCTTATTCCTTGTTCAATTTTTCAACATTTTGAGCATCTTCACTATTTTTTATTTTTTTTCATGTTATACCATCACTTCACACTAAGACTCTTTATATAACACACAAGTAATTATTCTCATTCTTTGTACCATCACTTCACATTGAGACTCTTTATATAGAACACAAGTAATTATTCTCCTTCTTTTTCAACCAACCATTTGGAAGTCTGTCCTAGAATACAAAGAAATGATAACATTAAAATAATTCATTTCCCATAGCTAATCTAATAATTTAGATGAGAATTCAAGATTTTTCTCAACATTGAAAGGATCAAGAGAAGATATTTCTCTAGTGTGATTGTAATTGTAAGGGGCATTCTTTTTTACTTATTGAGATCATCTAATAATTTTCACTAGAATTTAAGATTTCTATGGACATCAAACGAACCAAGAGACACTTTTTCAATGTGATTGTAATTGAAAGAGAACCTTCATTTTTATTTCTTGAGATATTTTTCAAATTGTATAGGGCAAACCACATGAAACGAAAGTAATAAATTCCAAGATATGATGCCCATCAATTTTATGGAAATTGATATAAGGAGCATTGAGATCCATTTTATATTTTATAATTGCTTGGTTTTTTACAAGATTGTGCTCCTTTTTAAAACAAATTAATAAATCTTCAAGAAAGGATGCTTGAAAATTTGGCAGCATGAATGATGTTGCACAACATCTTTTTTAGCGTTTAAAATAAGATGTGTGCCTAAAACTTTCATCATGGAATGTAATTCCTTCGGAAAAGGTATGGGGGAAATGTAAGCTAAGGGTGACACCCTTTATCGTTCACCCAGATGGATGCCCTTTGTCCTTAACTACTAAGCAATTGTGTGATAAATACTTGAGAAAGTCAACCTATGAAAAGAAAATGACGGCTCTTATTCATGTAGTTAATATGTGGCATCCTTTCTTGATGAGAAATTATTTCAAGATTAAAATAAACCATCTCAAGTTTGAAATATTTCTTGGTTTAAAGGTTTTCCTCCCAAGAGAAACAAAAGTATGTTACAAAAATGTTAGGTTGTCTTTATGAGATCCTCTACAAAAAGGGCAAGGAGAAAATTGTTGTAAATACTCTATCTAGATAGTATGAAGAGGATGTCTCTGTATGTTTTTAATATTTACCTATGCTTAATTTGATAGATGAAGTACGTCAAGAATAGTTAGAAAATGAAAAGGTGGCACAAATTCTACAAAAGCTATAGGGAAAATCCCATGCACATTTCGGCTATACATGGAAGAATAACACTTTACACTATAAAGGTAATATTTTTTATGTCCAAAATTTAGTGGTTAAATATTAAGTTTTAGTTGAATTACATTCTTCTCCCACATGAGTTCACTCAAGGTTTTAGAAAAGCTATGGACGAATTAAACGTTCCTTCTTTTTTGAATTCATGAAGAAAGACAATCACACCTTTGTGGCATAGTGTGACATACCAAAAACACAAGCTGAAGATGTTGAATCCTCCAGGAACCTTTACCAATTCCTTCTAGGGTATGGATTGACATTTTCATGGATTTTTACCAAAAAATAACAAAAAAAAACACATTGTTCTTGTTATTCGTCATATTTTGAAATATGCTCATTTTTGTTCCTTACAACACCCCTTCAAGGTCTCTACAATAAAAAAAGTCTTCATAGACAATGCTTTTAAACTCCATGGAATGTATAATTCAATTGTGGCAAATTGTGATCCACTAGAAATTTCTGAAAGGACTTGTCTTGAATTCAAGGTACCCAATTGATCATCATTTCATCATGTCATACCCAAACAATGGTTAGACTAATGTAATCAATAGGTCTTTGGAAACTTATTTTCATTATTCTTCCTCAGAAAGGAAAACCCAATGGGTGTAGTCGTTATCCCTTTTCGAATGGCGATAAAAATCAACCTATCATGGCATTAGTAAAATGTCCCCATATGAGCTAGTAAATGGAAAACATCTCCTCTTAGTGATATCCTACTTACCAATCATGTTCATGGTTCATGAGGTGGAAAAAACATTGGTAACCCATGCTAACACTCTCTCTATAATCAATGATAATTTGGTGTTGACCCAAAATAGAATGAAATAATAGGTCAATCAAGATCATGCCAAGCACCACATTGAAGAAGGGGATTGTGTGTCCCTTTATATCCATCCCTATATGAAATCATCACTTAAGAAGAAGAGCAACCATAAGTTAGCACCTAATTTCTATGAACCCTATGCTATACTCAAGTATGTTAACCCCATTTCTTAAAATATGGCTCTTCCAACCTACTCTAAGATCCACCCACTATTGCATGTGTCATACTAGAAGCAAGTGATAGGGCCCAATTGTCAAGTTCAAACCATCTGCTTAGAACTAGATAATGAAGGGTCCATTTGGTTGTAGCTCGAGGCCATTTTAGACAAACAATAAAACCATTTGTTTTAGCACATTGTCTAGGAATTCTTGATCTAATAGAAGGATACATAGTGAAAAGATGCGATTTGGGATCTAGTGGTGATCTTAAAACAATTTCCTCATCTCTAACATTGAGGACAATGTTATGTTTTAAGGGTTTGTGCATGTTAGGGTCCCACCATAACTCCCTATATATAGAGATAGGTTGTTACTGAATGTATGGTGGTGATGTCTATTGAATAAGGCCCACTTGGTAGTTTGACTGTATAAATAAATGTAAGGTGGATTCATTAAAGAAGGTTCACTAGCTAGTTGTTGTAGTGTCATTAATGAATGCCCAATAGGTTGTTTTTGTTTTGGTAAGTTTGAAATTATTTATAGAATCAAATGTTATGTACTCATGTGTCAAGTGACTAATATTTTGTTGGAGCTTTGTTCAATTAAAATTTACCCCTTCGAAGAGCCAAGTGAACATTTTTTTTGTAATCTAGTTGGCATTAGTATTAATATAGTACAAAAAAGAGTACAGACAACACTCCCTATGTCTTTCCACCTAGGAAACCAATACCATAGGAGTATCAATATATCAATATATCATTGTTCCCATCATACAACAATTATTATTGTTTTCCATCCTGACTGTAAATTGACATAGATACCTACCTATACCGCTAACAATAGAAAAAAAAAAAACATGATATGACTAATGATGAAGGGGGAGGTTGTTTCCCCCACTCTTTGGAAACCAAGATAAACCACAGATATTGAATTGATGCCTAGCCATACTCTTTCTTTAAGTAGAATCCCTTGTAGTTCTACTCCTTTGGCTCCTCATCCACCAATCTGATAAAATTGGAAGGAGTCTCTAAAGCTAGAGATTGGTAATTTTTTTGCAAAGGAGTTCCTTGAAAGTTTGCAAGGGTATTGACAAAAATTTAAATATTGGAGGTTTCCTTAAACAGAGCAATGAATTTATGATCCATGGTGTGCAACTTATCTAGAATGGCCTTTGGTTGGATACCCTTTTCCTCGACAACTTGCACAATAAAATCTTAGTTAAACCAATATAATTGAATGAGTTTAATTTTCTTTTGTATATCTGGTTCTAGAGTAACCAAGATCAAAAATATAATATTTAAAATATGCATCCAACTTCTCCTTGGTGAGTTGTTGTCTCTTCCTTCCAACTTCTATCTCCATTTTGTCAAAATCCATCTTAGTATCCTCAGAAAACTGATGTTGGAATTCAGAGGAAACTCTCATGAACTCTAGCTAGGCTCTAGTAAGGAACCAAGGGGTCTTAAAGGGAGGGGAGAGATTAGGTGCCAAGGGAGTGCCTTTGCTAGAATTCCTCCTATTGTATACATAACTAGTAGTAACCCCGATGGTTTTCATGATTGCAAGTAGATAAAGAATAGAAGAAGAGGAGAAACTACCATTGGAGAGGAAGCTAAGGAGTATCACCGCACATAGTAAATACAAAACTAGAAACCACACTAGAACCCTCCAAAGAGGAAGGACCTACAAGCGAGGGAGACTCAAATTTAAAATACCGACCGAGCTTTTAAAAACTAGAAGATGATCTCGCCTTATTCCCTTAACCAAAACTAGAATTCTTTGTGAGAGTAACCCTACCCAAACTAGCAAGGACTATATAATCCCAATTGAAAAACATCGTAGATTCACAAAGGGATAAGAGCGTGAGCTAATGTGGGACAGGAAATTATTAATGATCAAGTATAGAACCAAACAAAAGGCCATTTTGACGCAACTTGAGAAAGGGGGACTGAGGTTTGAGACATAGAAAAAACAAGTTTTTCTTCGCAAAAGCCACTCTTATCTCCCAAGAAGCTTAAATGTTTCATAGACCCATCTTTGTACAAAAGAATTTAGCACAACTAGATAGAAACCAAACCTTAAAAACATGGAGAAATGTACTAATCAGGAGAGATGAAAAATTTCCACGAATTGTGCACTGCAAGCTCAACTCCCCTAGTCAAGGAGCTAATCGGTCATGTAATCTCATCATTCATACAACTACCATCCAAATTACCCATTCCACCCATTAAAATCTATGTACTAGACCATTACATTAAACAAAAAATGAAAGGAATAGAAAGTGTGATTGACCACAGCCTCTACCAGCCATGTGTGTGTCCGGGGAGGTCATTTCTTTTATTCTTGACACCCCATTCGAGGAGAAGAGCCAATTGAACATTGCTTGCTATTCAAAATATCAATAAATTATTTCCTATTGTTGTTGTTTCAACACATTGTATCTCTTTTATTTTCTTTCCATAGTTACATTATTTTCTAGGCTTCCCACTATCTCTATGCATGAAGAGTTCCAATCTAATGTATTTTGTTTGGAATCCTAGCAATGATTTGGCAACAAGGGAAACACTATCCTCCACTCCATGACTCTTACCAATGCCATGTTTCTCAATATCATCAAAGAATTCCCTATACATTTCCTTTGATCATCATGCCAATGGAAAGAATGGAGAAATTACAATTCCCTCTTTTTCTTGAAAATGGTATAGAAAGAAAGAATGATAGATAAAAATGTAGGACAAAACTTATTTCTTTTCCTTTGCTTTTTCAAATCATGGGATAAGTAACTCTTCTTAAAAGGGAATACTCAATAATTTAAGGTGTGGGTTTAGTTTGTTAGGCTACTCAAGTTCAACTTCTAGTGAGGAAAAGATAACCGAAAGTCCAACCCATATTAAAGGTTGGTGGTACCCAAACAAACTTGTAACATTTTATTTATAATTAAAAAAGATGTTACACTTTACAAATATAAAATAAATAAATCATTCCATAAAATTTCAAAAGAGAATCTTGTGTACATCTTAAAATTAAAAATGGAATATCGATATTAAAAATAAAAAGTAAATATCGATATTACATATTAATGTAGATTTAATTTTATCCAATTTAAAAAAATCTGAGTGCTACACAGCTAAAACTATCAATTAAAAAAAAGGAAGTTGCAGCTATCCATTCTCGAGAAAAAAAACAAGTTGCGAAGTTAGAATGATGAAAATTACATGTTACACCTCTCAAGGTTCTCGAAATGACTTTTAGGTATTTTGGTTACGGACACACTAGAAATGACATCACCCAACCTGTGACATTTAACAACCTGTTTTGCTTGTCGTTCCGGGTAGAAACTCTTATTTTGACACACCATGTTCCAAACGTCTCAGAACCAGCCAACAGGTTTCCCTGCTTCTCCGCATCAGTGCAATCCATGTTTTCGCCATTTAAACAAGTTTATATGATTTTACTATAAACATTGTTGTTCTATTGTACTTATTTGCACTGTTATTTGTCAATTTTAGTCTTTTTTATGTTATTCGAAAGTTTCTGTCTCATCTGACATCAATGCTTTAAGAACTTACCTGTCATTTCAAACGAACTGAACTAGAAACACGATACAAATATAATCAATAGAGTTATATAAATTAGTACAATAACTTAATTTATATTTATATAAACGTATTATTATAAATATTTACAAGAATAATATCGATGTATAGTGCTATCTAGCAATGCAATATTATAATACAACAGTAATTTTAGGTTTAATTGATAAAGCAGTCCATCATATTAGTAACTTAAAAAATATAGTTGTTGTTCTATCTCCTTGCGCTAGGGTTTGCTTATTTGGTTTAACTCTCGACTGTCTGAAAATGAAAATGCTGCTTCCTTGTGGAGCTGCTTTGGCGGATATTCTCCCCTCCGCTCCTGCTTGGGTTTCACGAAATCAATAATCGTTCAAGACTGCCTACTCTTTTATCATCAATTTTCAATTTTCAGTGACAGTTTTTTTAAAACCGTTGTAAAATATTGCATATTTATGTTAACCATAATGGCTTTCCACGCTAATCATTGTATTGCTTTTACACCCTAAATTGTTTGTAGTGGTACGTTAGGACTAAACCAGCTCAGCCCATAATAGGGTCCCAAACCGAAAACACATTATTTTTCTATGCGCCAGGACTACATTGAAGTATCCTTAAAAACTCCTTTTTATTTTTTTACCCAGCATGAAGTATCCATGACCAAGACTACCAAGAAGTATCCATGACCAGGAATAGAAAGGTCAAAACCTTCTTTTGAATATTTTACCCCGCATGAAGTATCCATGACCAAGAACAGAAAGGTTAAAACCTCCTTTTGATTTGTATCCATGACGGAGAACAAAAAGGTTAAAACCAAGTATTTGTAAAAATAAATTATTTATTTATTTATCTCAAAAACCCAAAACCCCGTGATATTGCAAATAAAGCTTCAAAAATGTGAATTTGCAAACTTCAAGCCAAACACTAACTTATATAGTTTTACATTAAAAAATTAATTTAACAAATTTAAGAAAGAAATGTTCACTAAATATTAAGAACTATTAACAAATCCTAATAATAAAGATACTTGGAGAAATCATCCCAAGTACTCCATGATAACAAGCAACCAAAAGGATGTGTACCAAAAGGCTTCCTCATTCTCAAACCACAATAATAATCTCAACCCAAATAATAATGAGAGATGCATGTAGTAAGACTAAGGAGATATTTTTATGCTAACACTAAGGACTAGAATCTCTATTATTCGTCATGAAAATAGAAGGTGGCCTACAACGCTTTTAGGAGAGAGGGAAAATAGTGTTTCATTTGATGTCAAGAAATCCAACAATTTTGATGTGAAATCTAACCATGTTGGGCAACAAGGTAAGAAGTGTTGGATCCTTGATAAATGTGGTGAGTCTTTGTCATGAAAATTTGATTGTAATAAGTGGAATTTGAACAAAAAAAACATTTCGAAAGTGAAGGGAAGCTTCACATGATATTTGATGTCGAACAGTGCCATGAACTAGTGAAATGAGGCTACCAAATATGAACTTCCAAGCAAGGGAAGAAATATGTAATAAGTGAGAAACTTTGAAGTTTGTAGAATGTCCTATGGAGGTGGTGTCTCTAGCCAATGAGTAAGAAAAGAAAATGATGAATGAGGAGATGTACAAGAGTCCTTTGTTGAATAAAGTGAATGTTGCAAATCTAAAAAATGATGTGGATATGGCTGCCATATACAATTTAGAGAATTCTTTTGAGGAGTAGCTTGTTCTGGTAGTTCCAATGTACTATGTACTATGAATAACATGTTTGAGGTTATCTTTATACCGTAGGTAAGTGTTATTGAATGCATCATATTGGATCTTCCGAGCATATTGATACCAAAAGAATTCATAATGGTCACATCACAAGTGACTTTATCAACAAATTTAGGACCAAAAGAAAATAAAACAGTGCATGTGTGTCTCATATGTGTATCTGAACCATTATCCTTCCATTCAAGTGCATAAAGATGAGGATGAGAGTCCATTGGAAAGTGCAGCTTATTGGCAATGGATTTGACAATCAAATTTTCTTGTGAGCCATCGTCGATGATACAAGCAGTGGAGAAATCATGAGAGAGATGAACATGTGTGATGAATAGACTATATCGGGCACTCTCAGGAGTGGAGTGTTGCAGAAAAAAGACAATGTCTTCACTATAAACCTCAATGGGAGCAACAATGTATTCCTCAATCGGAGACTACAATTAATATTTTCTTCTTCGATTGAAAACATTTGGACTTATCGTATCTTTGTTTCTTACAATATTGGAAAAACTTTGTAGAAGAAAAAGAAGAAAAGCAGGAGGTGTAGGCTTTGTAGTTGTAGATATAGAAGCATGTTGTTGAAATTTATGTTGATCTAAGAATTTATCTTCAGTCAATTGTGTTTGATTGTATGCGACATCAATGGAGGTAATATCCATGTACTTCATCTCACGATACAAATGTTCCTGCAAACCACTTTTAAATTTAAGAACAAGATTTTTAAATGGATCAAAAATGCCAAGAGGAATTCATAACCAATTGAACAGTTTGATGTATTATTGCACTAGCATGTTGAAACCTTGATGCAGGAAAATCCACTTAATGTTCAAATCATGTTTGTATTTGGATAGATAGAATGCAACACTAAGGGCCTCCATAAGTCCCATCCAAGTGGTAACTAGATTTTGATTCACCGCAAAGTCTGCAACCAAAAGTTTGGCAAGTCTTGTGAGCTTCAATTTGGAAAATGAAACCTTATTGTCATCTGGAAATAGTTTATCGTCAAACCAAGCTTCTATGTCGATAATCCAATTGTTAAACACTTTTGGATCAGGAGATCTATCACAGAAAGGAATGTCACATTTTGTGCACTAGGGAGGTGGTTTGCTAATAGAGACATCATTAATTGTTGTAGCTAAAGAGGAAATGACATTGTCCTATTCTACCACCCTTTTAGAAAGGTTCAAAGTTTCCATAACTTATGTGATGATCCCGGGGATCAAATTTTACTCAAAATTCAGAGTGCTCGGAATCGCTTCAAATCTAATACGAGTGTAGGCCTCATCGTCAAACTCGTTTGGGTTCAAACGGATGTCGGATGAGAGAGATATCGCGTTCTGTTCAAAATGCCAAAAAGGCAAAAAAAAGGGGATGATGACTGTACAGTCCATACGGATGCTACGTGGCATGTTCATACGACACGTGGCAGAGATGAATTGACAGAACCATACGACACATGGTATTCATTGGTTGGCAGATGTGGGTGAATAGTCTACTGACACATGGCATATTCTATCCAATGGTTTGATGCCACGTGGCCTAGTCGTGGGCTACCATGTGGCACCCTGTGATTTGTTGTTGGTTTAAAATTTATGGAGTCCATGGGGATCAAACCCCGAACCTCCCCACCATGCAAAGCCTTCTCAAAGTCCTCCCTGCCAACATGCCACGCGATGTGTTTTATTATATATATGGTGTAATATATATTAAAGTTTGATTTGATGTATGGTTGGCGCGGGGGTCCGGGCTGGGGCTTAGTCCCAACCCCCAGACGCATGACTCATATCCATATGACCATACAGTGGTATCCACGACCACTATTGGCACGCGCACAGATTTTGATTTTGGTTCAAACGGTTATACAACCAACGCCCACCACTTGTCATGATAACATTTGCTCTTAAAGTCTTGGCCCTGTTTATTTAAACACACGGTCACATGGGTCACACGACCACGGCCTTGGCGGTTAGGGGCTAGGCGCGCCCATAACTGTCCTATAGTTCACACCATTTGTGCGGTTGCGCCTGGTGCTGAGTTTTAACACATAAAAGTGCGTGGGGGCTAGGTTGAGGCAACAAGGGTGCATTTTGTCGATCCAGAGATAGCAAGTTTGAAGGGGAACTTCCAGGAAGCCTATCTTCTTCAGTTTTTGGCCAAACGAGGTGCCGAAAAATCCTAGCTAGGGGTTTTTGGACGTTCTGAAGCCATTGGAGCCATCTATTTGGAATTTTGAGCATTGTAAAGCACATATTTGAGCACTTTGAGCAAATCATACAAAAGATCCATTGGAAGATGGACCAGGAGATGTAGCCCAAGAGAGGGGTGAACTCCTTTATCATTTGTTGTGTTATGTGTTTTCTATTCACTGTTTATTGTTGTTGTTTATATGCATCTTGAATGAGTAATTTCTATAAAAGTTGTGTTGCAAAATTGATCCATTTGCATTTTAACACATGAATTAAATATTTGCAAATAATTTCAAGAATACAAGTCTTCTTCATTTTTAGATCAAGTTGGTATCAGAGCATAGGTTTTTGAAGACTTGATTATTTGCAAGTGTTTTGTTTTCTGATGTTCACAAGGTTGAAACTCACAAGAGGAGAAGGTCA
>ML776635.1:894581-985986 GCA_009831015.1 Picea engelmannii
TTGGTAACAATGCCTTCCATTTAGATTTACCTCCTTATATGCAAATGTATGCAGTTGTTAATGTTGAGAATTTGAAATTGTATGAGCCTCCTTTGATTGATGATCAAGGAGAGCATGTTCAGATTCCTTCTATA
Source organism: Picea engelmannii (assembly GCA_009831015.1). Classification (NCBI taxonomy): domain Eukaryota; kingdom Viridiplantae; phylum Streptophyta; class Pinopsida; order Pinales; family Pinaceae; genus Picea; species Picea engelmannii. Next base: position 894,716 of record ML776635.1, read on the forward strand.
GATGATTTTCCCCCAAAATATCTTACAGAATTGCATGAAGACACCATCCTGGATAGGAGAATGAGAACTTCAAAACGAGGAAATGTGGAGTATCTTCGAGTTGTTCTTAAAGGTACAAATCCAAGCAAATCCAAGTGGATTGAGATTGGAAAGGTGAGGGAGCTATACCCTCATCTTCATATAGACTGAAAATCATCTTTTGGAGGTCCAAAAGCTTTCCAATGGGGAGGTGTGATCTAGGGGATCAAATTTTGCTCAAAATTCAAAGTGCTCAGAATCACTTCAAATCGAACAGGAGCATAGGCCTCGTTGTCATGAACCCAATGCAACTCGTTTGGGTTCAAATAGATGTTGTATGAGAGAGATATCACATTCTGTTCAAAATGCCAAATAGGCAAAAAAAAGGGATGCTGACTGTACAGTCCATACGGATGCTGACGTGGCATGTTCATACAACATGTGGTAGAGATGAATTGGCAGGACTGTACGACACATGGCATTCATTGGTTGGCAGATGTGGGCGAATAATCTGCTGACACGTGGCATATTCTGTCTAATGGTTTGGTTCCACGTGGCCCAGTTGTGGGCTGCCACGTGGCACCCTGTGATTTGTTGTTGGTTTAAAAGTTATGGAGTCTATGGGGATTGAACCCCGAACCTCCCCACTGTGCAAAGCCTTTGCAAAGTCCTCCCTGCCAACGTGCCATGCGGTGTGTTTTATTATATATATAGTTTAATATATATTAAAGTTTGAGTTGATGTATGGTTGGCACAGGGGTTCGAGCTGGGGCATAGCCCCAGCCCCCGGATGCACGACTCATATCCATATGACCATACAATGGGATCCATGACCACCATTGGCGCACATGCGGATTTGGATTTTGGTTTAAACAGTTATACAACCAACGCCTGCCACTTGTCATGATAACATTTTCTCTTAAAGTCTTGGCCCTTTTTATTTAAACACGTAGTCACATGGGTCACACGGCCACGACCTTGGCGTTTAGGGGCTAGGTGTGCCCATAACCGTCCTACAGTTGGCACCATTTCTGCGATTGCATCCGGTGCTGAGTTTTAACACATAAAAGCGTAGGGGGGCTAGGTTGAGGCAACAAGGGTGCATTTTGTCGATCTAGAGATAGCAAGTTTGAAGGGGAACTTCCAGGAAGCCTATCTTCTTCAATTTTTGGCCAAACGAGCTGTTGAAAAAGCCCATCTAGGGGTTTTTGGACGTTCTGAAGCCATTGGACCCATCTATTTGGCATTTTGAGCATTGTAAAGTACATATTTGAGCACTTTGAGCAAACAATACAAAAGATCCATTGGATGTTGGACCAGGAGATGTAGCCCAAGAGAGGGGTGAACTCCTTTATCATTTGTTGTGTTATGTGTTTTCTGTTCACTGATTATTGTTGTTGTTTATATGCATCTTGAATGAGTAATTTCTATAAAATTTGTGTTGCAAAATTGATCCATTTTCATTTTAACACATGAATTAAATATTTGCAAATAATTTCAAGAATACAAGTCTTCTTCATTTTTAGGTCATGTGACCATACTCTTTGATGAGAAGGAAAGTACTCAAGCCACACCAATCCTTAAAACTTGATGTTTGGGAATATATATATTTTATCTCTCCACACACTAAGTACTTTATGAAAAGAAGGAGAATAGGATTCAAATTTCAAATCTTTCGTTATAAAAAAAATCTCTATCAAAAGAGGTTATTGACATATTAATAAAAGGGAAATTAACCATACATAAACACACCTTTTCGATGTTAATCTAGCAACACACACCCTCACAAAAACCCTTGTCAACAGGGCAGCCCTGTGGAGATGGTGCCAAAACAGGTGTGTAAAGATAATGACCCTGATACAGTTTTGATCCACGTGAGATGTTGGATGGCTCATGAGAAAGAGAACTTTGGAGGAATATCAATCTGTAGCCATTTCAACCAGTATGAATAGCATTGGCTTCATGACAAACAACTACCAATAAGGACACACAAAGGCAAGATCACAAGATCACAACGTATTTTCTATTATGTGTTACCACATATTTATAGACTGTTGTACTCTATTGTATTTATTTGCACTATTGTTTGTTAGTTTCATTCTTTTGTTTGTTATGCAAATTTTGTCTCAAGTGTCGTTAATATATAAATGAAATAAAATGTTGAACGTAGAACAACCACATTTACTATGAATAAAATCAATATCTTTTTGCAGTGTTGTTTGTTAGTTTTCATCTATCGTTTGTTATGCAAATTTTATCTAAGCTCACGTTAATATATAAATGAAATAAAACATTGAACAACCAACAACCACATTTACTATGAATCAAATCAATCTATATTTACAATGTTGTCAGTGTTGTTTGTTACTTTCCATCTTTCGTTTGTTATGCAATTTGTTTTTGGTGTCAGCTTACATTAATATATAAATTAAATAAGATGTTAGAAAAAAAAATTGTGTGAGTTGACATTGATATATAAATTAAATAAAATGTTTAACGCCTACCATTTATTGTGAATCAAATAAATTTTGAAAAATATTTTAAAATAAATACACTTTCAATTAGAAAAGCAAAAAGATAAAATGCACCTTATACTAAGATATTCAAATGATTTTATTTAGCGTTTAGGGGATAAAAAGACAATCCTTATCATCAAATAAACTTGTCATATAAATATAAGTATAACTAAATTTTATAAAAAAAATTAAAAAATTCTGGACATAAACCTGTTACATCAAAATTCCACCACTTATAACATTTAAAATTTTATAAAATTACAAAATTCTGAACATAAAAATGTTACATCAAAATTCAAACACTTTTAGGACATTTAAAATTTGTCATTAGAAAAGAAACTTACCGTAGAAGTTTTGGGCTTTAATGGGAATATAACTTTAATACTTTATTTAAAAAAACACACAATTCCAAACATAAAACGACTACATCAGAATTATATTGCCGGTTGAAAGAAGTTAGATGCCAATAGAGTTTTTGAACAAGTTCCGCTCAAACAAATTATTACAAAATATATTTTATATTTATATAAATAAAATGTTAAAATAATTTAAAAAGATAAAATATTAAAATAATTTAAAAGGATTGAAAACACTCATTAAACCAAAAACAATAAACACATAATTGATATAGTGATTTATGTGGAAATCTAATGATGGAAAAAACCACGAGAATGAAAATCCGTATTCTTATTATTTAAGGGAGAATTACAATAGTCAATCTGAGGCATACAATCATCCTCTCCTCTCTGCTCTCTACAAGCTTGCTCTCACACTCTTCGCACATTGCACTTACACCTCTATGATATGCTCACATAGTTACACGAACACCTGTATGCGTATGCTCACATAGTTACACAAACAATTCATAAATAGATTGCATGCATGAGCATTAACATAGCTGTATGCATGTGCATGTGACTAATTCAATTATAATAGAATTCTCTGATAGAATTCAAATCTAGGGAGGGGTAAAGTATGTATACTTATGTAGATTTTAATAGGGAATTCATTGCTTAGAGGTCCCTTGTCCCACAAACAAGAGGTCTCATATACCAATTTAGTGTCTAGCATAGCCTAAACTTAAAATTATATTATTATTGATCTGACCTTAAAATTATATTATTATTATTAAAACTAAACTACTGTATTAGATTTTTTGAATTGTATATCAATTTCCAAACAAATTTCATTATTTTACAAATATAAGATCCCATAAAATCTCCAAAGATAATCATTATATATATAGCTAAAACTATCCATTCTAAAAAAAACAAATTGCACAGTTAAAATGAAAAGATAATCATTATATATATAATATGTCTGGAGTTCTCCAGAGCTAAAACTATCCATTCTAAAACAAGAAGTTGCAGAGTTAAAATGATGAAAATTACATCTTACACCTCTCCACCTAACTTCAAGGTTCTCGACATGACATTTGAAGGTGAATATTTTTTGCCATATGATCCAGTATGGTTACAGACACACTACCAATGACATCACCCTCCCTGCAACATCTAACAACATCTAACAACCTGTTTTACTTGTCGTTCCGAGCAGAAACTCTTATTTTGACACACTATGTTCTAAACTACTAAGAACCAACCAAGAGGTTTCCCTGCTTCTTCTCCGCGTCAATGGAATCCAAGTTTTCGCATACCACACAGAGCCATCTAAATAGGTTTATATGATTCTACTATAGACTTTGCTATTCTATTGTACTTATTTGCACTATTATTTGTCAAATTTAGTCTTTTCTATGTTATTCAAAAGTTCCTGTCTCATCTGACATCAATGCTTTAAGAACTTACCAGTCATTTCAAACGAACAGAATGAGAGATATAATCAATAAAGTTTAAGACTTGTTGTTATGTAAATAACTACAATAACATATTTTATATCTATATAAATCTTATATCGATGCAGGAAATGGATGAAGGAATAAAAAGCTTAGAGGACACAAGCTTTTAACTATACCTAGTTCTACAACCCTATGAATAGTCCTACAATGAAGGCCTTGAAAGCAATAATCAATGTTGCTCATGTTATTTGCAGTGAAGTTCTTTGAAAAACTGTCAATTTTATCAATTTTCAGTGACATCTTTTTAAAAACTGTTGTAAATATTTATGTTAACAATAATGGCTTTCAACGCTCATCCTTTTATTCCTTTTACACACTAAAATTATTGTAGTTGTATCTTAGGACAAAACCATCTCAGGTCATAATAGGGTCTGAAACCCAAAACGCATTATCCTTCTATACTACATGCCAGGACTACTATGAAGTATCCAGGATTGTACTACCCAAAAGAATCCATGACCAAGAACAGAAAGGGTAACACCTCAACACCTCCTTTTGATTTGTTTTAACCCAGAAGTATCCATGACCAAGAACAAAAAGGTTAAAAATCTTCTTTCAAACTTTTATTTTTTAATTAATTAATTTATTTAAGTTTTTGTCAAAAAACCAAAACCCCATGATGTTGCAAATCAAGCTTCTTACCTTTAGCTTTGAAAGAAGTTGACTCAGATTTAACCATTCAAGAGCATAGTTCAACACCAAATTGTGAATTAGCAAACCTCTAAGTTTAATTTTATTAATCTATAGTTTAACATAAATAAATTTAAATCAATAAATTTTTGAAAGTAATGCTCACTAAATCCTTAGAAATTTCGACAAATCATAATAATATACATAGTTGGAGAAATAATCCCAACTACTCCATGAGAATAGGAAACCAAAAGGATTTCTAAGTCTCAAAACATAATAATAATCCCCTACCCAAATAATAATGAGAAATACATATGTAAGACTAACTAGATATTCTTATGCTAAGATTAAGGATCAGAATCCCTGTCATTCCTCATGACAACAAAAGCTTCGGCCTACATAGTTTTTAGGAGAGAGGGAAAATGATGTTGCATTTGATGCCAAGCAATCCAAAGAGTTTGACAAAGTAGGAAGTGTTGGATCCATAATGAATCCGGTGAGTCTTCTGCATGAAAATGTGATAGATGTAATAAGTGGAAATTAAACAACTAGAACAATATATGACGAATGAGTGGTCAAGATCTCGGTGTCCATTGTTGATTCTTGATATGTGTTGACAATATAGTGGATACTCAACTGAATGGAATGAAAAATATTAGGAACCTAAAGGGAAGCTTCACATGATGATTAATGTTGAAAAGGGCGTTGAACTAGTCAAACGAGGCTACCAGATCTGAACTCCAAGTAATAAAGGAAATATATAATAGTGGAGAAACTTTTAAGTTTTCAGAATTTCCTCTGGAGGTGGTGTCTCTAGGAATCTGAGAATGATTTGTGAGAAAATAAAATGCTAAAGGAGGAGGCGTATAAGAGCCATTTGTTGAATAAATTCGATGTTGCAAATCTATATAATTATGTGGATATGGTTGCGAGATAAAAGTTAGAGAATGCTTTTGAGGAGCAATGTGTTGTGGTAGTTCAAATGCACTGTGAATAAGATATTTGGTGCTATCTTTATGCAACATGTAAATATTGTTGAATGCATCATATTGGACTCTCCAATCATATAGATAAAGTTGGCCAAGAAGAAAATCACAACAATCCATGGTGGTCACATCACAAGTGACTTTATCCACAAATTTAGGACCAAAATAAAATAACACAGTGCATGTGTGCACGATCTAAGTAGATGAACCATTTTCCTTCCATCCAAGTGCATAAGGATGAGGATGAGGGTCCACTAGCAAGTGCGGCTTATCAATAATGGATTTGGCAATAAAATTTCCTTGTGAGCCATTGTTAATGATACAAGCAGTGGAGAGAGCATGGGAGAGATGAGCATGTGTGATGAATATGTTATCTTAGGCTCTCTCAGGAGTGGAATGTTGTAGCAAGGTGACTTTATTGAGTTGAGATTTCAACTCATTCTGTATCATATCTTCACCAGAAACCTTAATGGGAGCATGCAAGATACCAGATATAATAAATATGTAGAACAGAAATAAAATGCTAAAAATGGCAGAATAACAGTAATATAACCACCATAATCTCCACAATAACACATAAATGATATAAGAACAACAACATAAATAGCACTTTGATTCAGAAAGCAATGTTCACGGGCCTCTTCGAGGGGGAAACCTCCAATTGAGCAGTGCTCTATTACAATAATCTCCAAGCTAGGGTTTTCATACCCTTGACCCTTATTTATACTAAATATGTCTATCAAGAGAAGCATCTAGAGGAAGATCCTTCTAGAAGCAGAAGCTTCTATTAGGTCTTCTTACATCTGCCTTATTCTATTTTATTGAAAGGCCTTATTAATATTGACCTTTATTACAACCGAATATATTGATTTGCCTATGTGAGGGTTAGGACCCTAACATGTCCGCCCCCTTAAAAACAACCTTGTCCTCAAGGATTGAGATGTGGAAACTGCTGCAGAGTGGTAGCTAGTTCCCAAGTGGCATCTGCTGGAGTCGTATCTTTCCACTAGACTAGCACTTCCTTGATGGTTCTTTGATGCATGCGATGCTCACACTGGTCCAAAATTGCTTCTGGTTGTAGCCAAATGGATCCTTCTTCATCTAACTCTGGAAGGTTGGTTTGAATTCGGCACCTAGTTCCAATAACCTTCTTTAATTATGAAGCATGAAAAACATGATGTAGCTTCGACTAACTGAGCAAAGCTAACTGATATGTGACTTGTCCCACATGCTTGAGAACTGTATAAGGACCATAAAATTTGGGTGCTAGCTTCTGACAATGCTCATCCTTAAGGGAAGTTTTCTTGTATGGTTGCAGTCGCAGAAACACCTGATCCCCTTCTGCAAATTGACGTTCAGAGAGACCTTGATCTGCTTGTTGTTTCATGCGATTTTGTGCCATGACCAAGTTCTCTTTAAGGGTACAAAGAATGTCCTCTCGAATTGTAAGTGTTTGGTCAACCGCCTGGACCTTCGAGGTACCTGGTAAGTATGAGAGAATTGAAAGTGGCTTCTGTCCATATACCGCTTCAAAAGGAATCATGCAAGTAGCTGTATGGTAGGAAGTGTTGTACCACCATTCGGCTAGGGGTAACCATTGAGAACACTGATGTTGTTTTTCATAGGCAAAACACATCAGATATGTTTCCAAACACTTGTTGACAACTTCTGTTTGACCATCAGTCTGGGGATGATAAAAGATATTGAGATGCAATTGGGTGCCCTATAGCTTAAATAGTTCTTGCCAAAAATTGCTTGTGAAAGTTGGGTCACGATAAAAAACTATAGAGTGTGGCATGCCATGAAGCTTGAAGACCTGGTCCATGAAAAGTTGAGCCACCGTGGATGCAGTAAATGGGTGTTGAAGATTGCAGAAATGAGTATGCTTGGAAAGGCGATCCACAACCACCATTATGACTAATTTATTCTTTGATTTGGGTAAGATGGTAATAAATTCCATAGAGATATCCTTCCAAATAGCAGGTGGAATTGGAAGCAATTGTAGTGTGCCCAGAGATTTGACTATTTCTCCCTTGTTGCGTTGACACACCTCACATTCAACAAAAAAATTATGGATGTCATGTTTCATACCATCCCAGAAAAAAGAACGTTTGACCCTTTCATATGTTTTGGTGAACCTCGAGTGCCCCGTTGTGGGTGTAGCATGAAGCTCTGAAAGTACCGTGGATTTAAGCTTTGATTGTTTACTTAAATTCAAACAACCTTTCTATCAAATCTCATCCTAGAGCCAAGAGTACCCTAGGGGAGTCGGAGACTTGGTCTGCAATTGCTAGATCAGATGCGAACTTTTGGGATCTTGAAGCCATTCCTAGCCCACAGCTTGGAGCCAATCGGGTACAATGAAGGAAAGAGAAAAAAGGGATCCTTCTTCTTCATATTTTTAGGACAATGCATCCACCAATACATTGTCTTTTCCATTCTTGTAAATGATCTGATAATCATAACCAAAGATCTTAGTCACCCATTTTTGTTTCTCCTGGGAGGAAATGTGTTGTTCCAGAAAGTACGTGAGGCTTTGATGGTCGGTCTTAATTTGGAATTGTTTCCCCAAGAGATAAGGGTGCCACAGATCAACGACATGAAGAATAGCCAACATTTCCTTTTCATAAATGGGTTTGCCCAGATTCCTTTCAGATATTTGCTTGTTGGTGAAGGCCAAGTGTTGACCCTCTTGCATAAAGACAACGTCGATTCCTTTCCTTGAGGCATCACATTCAAACACAAAGGTCTTTGTGAAATCAGGAAGGGCCAGAACCGGAGTGGTGCACATGGTTGTCTTCAAGGTTTGAAAAGTTTGAGCAGCGGCTAGAGCCCAAGTGAAAGATTTCTTTTTTAGGAGAGCAGTGAGAGGTGTTGTAATCTTTTCGTACTTATTAACAAACTTGCGATAATACGTTGTTAAACCCAAAAATCCACACAAGATTTTGAGAGTCTTTGGGTGCAGCCAGTCTTGCATAGCTTCAATCTTTTTGGGATCCACCCTGATGCCACCCTTGCCAACGAGATGACCCAAGTATTCTACTTCAGAGGCACCAAAATCACATTTAGACTGTTTCAGGAAAAGGTGGTGCTGAGAGAGGAGATGGAGAACTTGATCCACATGAGTAAGCTAGTTTTTCTATATTTTTCTATAAATGAGGATATCATGAAAGAAAACTAAGACAAAATGATAGAGAAAGGGACATAAGACATGATTCATGAGGCTTTGGAAGGTGGAGGGGGCATTACACAAGACAAATGGCATGACCAAAAATTCATAGTGGCCCTCATGAGTGCGAAAGGTCGTCTTGGAAATGTCTACCTCTTTCATATGTATCTGGTGATAGCTCGAGCGAAGATCAAGTTTATTAAAGAATTGGGTGCCACTCAATTCATCCAGGAGGTAATCAATGACAGGAATGGGAAATTTGTCTTTAATGGTTAGTTTGTTGAGGGCATAGAAGTTAGGACACATTCTCCAAGAACCTTCTTTCTTCAGGACCATGACTACAAGAGAAGAGTAAGGGCTCTTACAAGAGCGGATAATGCCTGCATTAAGGAGTTCCTGGACCATTTTCTCAATTTCATTTTTTTGTGAAAACGGGTGGTGATATCGACGGATATTGGGAGGAAGGCTTCCGGGTACAAGGGGAATGGAATGATCATGAACACCACGGGAAGGATGGAGCCCTTGGGGAGTGGAAAATACCATTTGATTTTTAGAAATGAGAGCTTGGAGGTCATGCGCACCGGGGGTGTCTTTGTTGTTCGTATGGCATGGAGTTGGGAAATGACACCAGAATGACCTTTTTTGAGCAACTTTTCGATGCGATGGGAACTAATGACCTCAGGTGAACCAGAAATGATTCCTTGGAATTTATATTGGTGACCTTCCTGGTCGAATTGCATGGTTAATGTCTTAAAATCCATGAGAATGGGACCCAAAGTTCTTAGCCAGTCTGCACCCAACACAATGTCACAACCACCCATGTCGATAGCAAACATATGGGATTTTAGGTGGTAGTCACCGATTTGGAGACGCACATTTTCATAGCACCCTCCACATTTCATGGAATCACCATTGCCAATCATGATTTGGAAATTGTTGACAGCATGGATGTAGCAATGAGTTTCTTGGGCAATGAGGCGATGAATAAAATTATGGGTGCTTCCACTATCAACCAGAATGATGACATTCTGATGCTTGATGTAACCGATTAACTTGAGGGTTTGGGGAGTGGAAAATCCAGTGAGAGCATTGAGGGAAATGATAGGTTCTACTTCGGGAGGGTCTGAGGGAGGGGTTATGTCAATGATTTCAGGTGACTCATATACAAGGGGAGTTTCAACATCCTCTTCCGAAATATCCTCAGAGATGGCCATAAAAATATTTTGTTCCTTACACTTGTGGCCCGGGAAATATTTGTCATCACAATTATAACAAATGCCTTTGAGTTGGCGTTCATCCATTTCATCCTTGGTCAATTTTTGGATCTTTAATGGGGCGGAGGGAGTAGTGGGGGTGATGGGTTTAGGGCGAGGGATAAAGGAGGGTTTTTGGTTTTGAGATGATACAACCTATTGTTCTTATTTATCTCTTTTAGTAGCCTCCACCCAACTCGAGGGTCAAGCCATGAGGACATGGGCCTGAATCTCCTCCTTGAGGCCACTGATAAAACACTCTCAAAAGAAAGCATCAGTCATGCCCTCTGTTCGAAAATCCAAGCACTCAAATGCAACTATGAAGTCTTCTACTGTTCTAGATTGTTTCAACTTTGTCAAACAACCCAAATGGTTGGTGTCCATGTCAAAGCGTTCATAAAGCTCAGTCACAAATTGGATCCAAGCAATATACCCTTGATGGGAATTTTTTCTCCATTGCCACCATTGCCAATGTTCTTGATCTAGATGGAGAACACCATACCAGAGTTTGGCCAAGTCATTTGTGAGTTTGGCCAAGTCTCGAGGAAACCAGATTGCAAGATGTTGAAGCGAGTTTCCAGATCTTGGCTATGGGTATGGATCATGAGGATGGGTGAACTGAAAAGGGGAGGGTGGGGTAAATTTTTTTTGAAAAAATGATATGTATGAATGTGATAAGGGAAAATAGATGAATCAAATGGAATAGGTCTCAAATAATGGTGAAAAAATTTCAAGACCTTTTTTTATTTTTTATTTTAACACCTGCGGAGTTATACTTCGGTCTGAAGAATACTGTAGTGATGAAATCCCAAAATTCTTCACCAGAAAGAAATGTGTATTTACTTGGCAACCCAAACACAGTTGCGCAACAATATATCTGATCTATTTTAATTTGTTTATGTTTTTGTCCCCCAAGGGTTACGTATTCAAGGGTTCTATAGACAAGGGTTTGCCCTGTGATATAGCTCTCTGATATATGTGCAGGGTCCAACAATAGTACTCGACCCAATATCTCAGGGCACTAACTAAGGAAAATAGACCATACCCTTAGCCATGCTACCCGACTACCCAGGTACTAGAGAGTATCTTCCCGAGTGTTGTTCTCGGTGACACTATAACAGTCTGGCGGTCGATAGGTTTATCTAAAGAGGGCTACAGGAAATCTATGTTGATCCATACACAGGTGTTTTCTGATGCACTACCACTCGAAGGGGTACCAATAGGGGTTACAAGGGTGGCCAACAGATGTGCGTTTAAGAACCACTTATATTTTCTGCGTGTATGAATCCCTCAACTGCGGTTTTATGTGCATAACGACAGATCTCTATGGCTTAAAGATGTCAGAATATGTCTCTACCCTTAAAAAAAAAAATTCCATAATTTATGCCAAGGAAAGTGCTCTCATACCACTTGCAAGATACCAGATATATTAAATATGCAGAACAAAAATAAAATTCTAGAAATGACAGAATAACAGTAATATATCTAGCATAATCTCCACAATAACACAGAAATGATATAAGAACAACAACATAAATAGCACTTTGATTAAAAAAGCAATGTTCACGGGCCTCTTCGAGGGGGCAACCTCCAATTGAGCAGTGCTATGTTACAATAATCTCCAAGCTAGGGTTTTCATACCCTCGACCCTTATTTATACTAAATATGTCTATCAAGAGAAGCATCTAGAGGAAGATCCTTCTAGAAGCGAAAGCTTCTATTATGTCTTCTTACATCTGCCTTATTCTATTTTATTGAAAGGCCTTATTAATATTGACCTTTATTACATCTGAATATATTGATCTACCTATGTGTGAGTTAGTACCCTGATAGAGCATCAATGTTTTCCTCAATGGGATTTTGTACAATTAATGTTTTCTTTTGAATTGGAAAAATTTGGACTTACCATACCCTTGTTTCTTACAATATTGACAAAACTTAGTAGTAGAAGAAGAAGAAAATCATAATGTAAATTCTTAGGTGATGAGTGTTATTGGATAAATCGATAGGTGCAGACACTAACAAATCTCCCTAGATCCACCTAGATCTAGAACAAAGCAAGACAGGACATGACTCTTTCCCTAGATTTTAACCATTGAATTAACTAGGAGGCAACAACAAATAACATACCTTATTATCGCTTCCTATGGTCTTTGTTTCTCCCGCTTCGCTCCAGTGCTCTCGTGCAGCCAAGACCAAGACAGCACAAACCAACCAAAGTGAAGATAGCACAATCGATTCAACAGTCAACCTATGTGTATGATCAAGGAATTACACAATAAAGTGGAAATAGCTTTATGGGAAAGGGACATGCCACTGTATTAAATTAATTGAATGTAAATATTACAACCTGGGCCTTGATATCGCAAACTTCTTTTTGATGGCTCCTAGCTCCGACACACACACTTGCTCAATCCTTGCATGAAGAAGATCAAAACCCCTTGATAGACCTGTTGGAGTCTCCAAGCTGTTGTTCAAGCTTCAGTCCTTCACACAATCCTTTCACCAATTCTCTAATGAATATTGCTTAACCTTTTCCATGAGAATTCCCTCAATATATAGAAGAGAATGAATTAGTTACTTGGATAAGAATGATCCCAAAATATCAGGGAATCTAGTACTAGGATAACCATTCGAATGCTAACCCATTCTTCTAGAAGATTCCCTTCTAGAAGCATCGAGAATTCATCTTTTTCCTTGCTTTAGGAAGAGTTTGTACCCTAGCTGTTCAACACAGTGCGAGAAGTTTTCACCCTGGCTTAAGGCAGCCTACGAGAATGGGTCATTCTCGCAGCCAAATATACTAGCAGCCTACGAACCTTCTTCAAAAATGAGGTTTTTGTGAAGAGATGAAAGTAACTTTTCTCAGGAGAAAGTTCTTATGAAGAGCCCGAGTACACCATCATCAATACATCACCATGACGACCAAAATTATGGGTAATAGAATGCCCCCCAAAGTATGAGATTGGAATCAGTGACAGTCAAAAGACTTTGTAAGCTACATGTGTGTGTCAAGAACCAGGAGCACACCTAATCAGAAACCTGCGAACAACCAAGGATCTACAGAATATCATATATACCAATTCTGAGGTAGGAATTCCCATACTCAGATCATAGATGGATGACATTGTAGACATAGGTCATGGCCACCAATCATATACTGTGGATCCATGATGTCAAAATATCGCATAGCCACCAGGAATACACTGTGGATCTATGTGAAAAATTCAAATTGAGACGACATAGCCACGAGACATACACAGTGGATCTATGTGTCGCAGATTATACATACTCCATCACAACCTAGACAAAAGAGAGGATATCCACAGTCTTCAATCTCGTCACCCAAAGTATGAATCTAACCATGTGATTACATGTGTTGAAGTCAAACATGACAGAAACCACTTGATTACCAGTCATTGATGAAATCGTTAACAAGCGTGAGGGAAATCACCATTGATGTCAATGACTCCCAAGGTACCCTAGTACAATCCATCGAATGTGAATAAATGAGTTGAAGTTGAACATCCGATGGAATCTTTCGATCAGGGGTCAGTGATGTAAACCCACTGTCGAAAGTGAGGAAACCTGCCATTGAGGCATGCAAGCTCCAAGGTACCAAATAATTTGTAATTCTTGATTCCGGATAATGAGCTGAAGTCGACAGAACAAAACTCGTCATAGGAGGGCCTCGATGTATCCCCCATCAATGACACAAAATGAGTAACAGATTTTGAAGGTGAAACAGAGTATGATGTGAATTGGACTGGACATAGGGAAGGCTGACACGGAGAGAATGGATAATTGCAGATGGCCGACTCAATATAGGTTTCAAATGGACTTCTCTTGAACATATGAATGACACGACCAGTGATTTGGCAGCATTGACTCAAAGACGACACAGGGAATGACCTTGTAGCAAATTGAATGAGAGGCAAATGGATTTCCCAAACCGACTTCAAATGATGAATAGGGGGTGTCATGTTCAAGAGCGACACTTACTGCCACTCAATACAAAGATGAAAGCATATCCCTTTCCCAAATTTTCCCCCACCATTTCTAGCGAGTACCTCTTTATTTTTACGTAAGCTTGAGGAGGATAACATATGCTTGTTGATGTAAGCTCATCCTTCAGACGAGTCCCTTGGAGTATGTTTAACGAACCCTAAGAAGGAGTGGTTCAGTCCCATTATGGGTCTGTCAATGTTTGTTTAACGAGTCCAGAGATAGAAAACTCGAAGCTTTTTCATGATTATAGAGTCTGGAAAAACACTTAAAAGAGAACTCTCTCAGTTCCTTTTTCATAAAATAGTCTGGATGAGACCGAAAAAGAGATAAATTATCGCTCACCAGATGCTTTCTTCAAATAATTTATCGAGTGTGAAAAGAGCAAGGTCGCTCGACAATCTTTTCATGTTTAGAGAGTCTGAAAAGAGCTTAAAGGGAACTCCAGGAGGTTCCTTTTTTGTATCACCTTTACGAGTCCGAAAAAGTGATAAAAGTATACTCGGTTACATTCTCATTGATTTACAAGCATGAGAAAGAACAAATACTAAGCTCGGTAACTTATTCTCATGTATTTACGAGCATGAGAAAGAACAAAGACTAAGATCGAGATTGTTTTCATTTTTACGCAAGATTTAAAACAAAACCAAACTATGCTTGGGATAGATTTTATTTTTACATAAGCTTAAAAACTAAGAAAAACTATGCTTGGACATGGTTTCATTTTTACACAAGATTGAACTAGAGGAAATTATTCTTGAGGTAAGTGGTTTCATTTTTACACAAGCTTGAACCATAGAAAACTATGCTTGAACTTCCCAACGCATTATCTATGAATTCGCATGGTTGGTACTTAGCCCCCAACTTAAGAATCTAGCAACTCAACTTCAGCATGAAGTCCAGAGGCCGAGGCAAATGCCCCCCAAGCTTCATTTCATCCAACTGCAAAGGAGAATGAACCGAAGCTTCAAATACTAGATGAAGGACTTGACTCAAATAGAGAGGGGGAAAACTATTTCATTTTTTAACGAGCTTGACATAGAAACAAGAACTATGCTCGTAACCTCTGTTTCATTTTTTAACGAGGTTTCCACAGAGACGAAAAACTATCCTCATAAGTGGTTTCATTTTTTAATGAGCTTGAAATAAAAAACCCATGCTCAAAGACCTTTGTTTCATTTTTTAATTAGGTTTCCTCAGAGACGCAAAAACTATCCTCAGTCTCTCTTCTTGATCATGGATTCCAAGAGGACAATGCTCCGGAATGACACCATATCAAGGGACGAAACTCGTTCATGGCTTCCAAGAGGTCTTCACTGGAAGGAAGAAACACACTCTGGAAGGACACCATGTTGAGGGCTGTGATAGGAGCAAAGAGATCAGACTCTAACAACCCTATCAAAGAGATCACCATGTCAACTACTGGATCTAAGTCATCATAAGTTGAAGCCATGGGTGACAACGCCGCATAATTTACCTATGGCAAGGGAAATACTATCTGCATACAAGAACCATTCAGGGAAGAAATCCAGTTGGGGTCAATGAATGAAAGTTGATCAGCAGTCACAACTCATTCATCGTGAGGGAAAGATATCACACGAAAAAGAGTAGACACGATAGATTTCATGGCATAGAAATAATCTTGCCCAAGGAGTAAAGAAAAATGCAAGGGTTCTTGGACTACCATGACATCAATAAAGACAGTTTTCCCTCCCAAAGTTACAGGAAACTGAGGAAGGGTCCCTAAAGGTTGACTAGTTCTTCTGTTAAAAGCTAACATATTCTGCGTAACCGACACAAGTGGAGGATAACCCAAGGCTTTCCAAGCAATAGAGGACAACATACTAACAAATGAACCTTCATCTATTAGCGTCTGAGGAACGTCCCGACCACAAACCTGCATTGTAATCTGGAAAGGAATGTGAGAGGGAAGATGAGGTCCAGTTAGCACACCCCAATCAAAACAGATGGCCTCATTACTTGGAGGGAGTTCCACGGGAGAAGGAGGAATACCCCTTGACAGGATAGAGTCTGTATCAACGAGAAAAACATGGGCCGTATCAGGTTTACTCTCTAGTGGGAGAGTAGGATCGACCGATCATGAGATCAGATCGACCACTTGGGTTTCATTCTCCAAGGGGAGAATGGGGTTGATAGGTGTAAACAGATCGACCACTTGGGTGACACTCTCTAACGAGAGAGTGGGATCAACCAAGGATGGGATCGGATCGACCTCTTTAGTTTCGCTCTCTGAGGGGAGAACGAGGTTGACCGAGGATGGTATTGGATCAACCACTTTGTCAACTGATTCAACTAAGGACGTGACCAGATTGACGACATGATCAACTAGATTTACCGGTGAAGGGACCGTAGTGATCATTCCATCAACTACAGGTGGGTTGAGAGAAAGCTTGTGATAAGCGGCTGGAAGTTGAGGCTGTGGAACAACCATGTCTTCCAGCAATTTTGAGGCTTTGTCCATATGAGGGCAAAGATGAGTTAGATGACTCCCTTTGCATAACATACACGGGAACTTGACTCTACTTTTCTTCTTCCCAACCATATCATGACTAGTTGACGGGAGGTCATCAGCATGTTTTTCAAAGGCTAACGACATGGGTTGGAGAGGGCGTGTATACCATGCTTCTATAACCTTGGATAGACCAAGGCAATCCTTAAGAAGATGGCTACCCTTACAAAGCCTGCAAGGGTACTTGGGCTTACGGGTTGTTTGGATGATCTTGACATCATCAACACTCCCAACACGATTAACAGTAACTGGTTGTTTTCCAACATGTTTGACAGTGGTTGGAGCTTTTGAACCTCGCTTATCTTTCTTCTTCTTAATCTTTCTTTTCTTCTTCTTCTTATTCACTGGGATACTAGCTTTAGAACTTTCACCCGATGAAGAAGATGAAACGAAAGGTGACATTGCAAGCGAAGAAGATGAAGAAGACCTTACTGGTGAAGAAGGTGAAGGATCAACATGCTCTTGGGGGGAAGTGCTCGTGACTGAAGCACTAACTGCATTCCGGATTACCTGAGTGGAAAACAACCATACCGGTAATCCAATAGTGAGACCTGGAAGGCTCAAAGTAGCAATGTGAGGAGGAACAATGTTTCCATAAGAAGGAAAAACAAAAGGTTCCCTTGGAGCAGTGGTTCCTTCATTGGTCATTTCGGGAACTAATGCCATTAAAAACAAAAATCCAATCTAGAGTCCTCTAAGGAAAACAAACAGCACAGGCTAAAAATCTAGTAAGCAAGCAAGCAAACAAAACCTTCTTACAATGAACGCACTAGTTGGTGATGAAATCCAACGTCGCGGGAACAATGTAAGAAGGGGATGAGATAGAGCAGGTGGAAAAGTTACGTTGACGACCTACTTAATGGACTTACACCCTGGTGCAAGCTCCCACACATAATCATGAGTATACCCTCCAAGGGGCCCGAGTGAGTTTGGCCAACGTCAATTCCAGGTACCGTGAAGTCTTTTCCCTTCATAGTCACATAGTGTAAGAACCTAGAAAGATAGGCCACTAAGGTCACCACCAACAACAATAAAGCCTAGGGGGACATTCGACAGTCCGATCCACACGCAAGGGCAGGGTATCTAGCCCGAAATCAACTCAAAAGGCTTCCACTCATCATTGTGGGTATACCTCCAAGTGATCCCCATAATACGTGCAATCTCTACACTGATATCAACAAAGCAGGGTGAGTAACTCTGTCAATATCAATGCGACCTCGTGTTTGAACCTTTTGTTAGAAGGGCTTCCCAGGACAAAATGTAATAAGTGGATTTGAACGCTCCCTAACTCAAGATTCTATGTTTGTTTGCAACTTTGGAAAGTTATCCTTCACACCTATTCCAAAGCCCTACGACTAATCTAATGTAGGTTTGCTACCAGGAAAGATAAAAATGTCTAATCAATTTTTATAAGCGCTTTATTTTATGGTTGTTATTACTCAAAAGGAAGATGGCATGGACAATATGGTGTTTTGACCTACTTGAAAATTATTCAAAGATATGAAGATGCAATCTTTTCATTTCAATGAAAGCTATGCTACGAGAAGGAGAAAACATTTATCATTCCCATATGCACGATGTCCCAAAATATATTAAACTCATCAATATCAAGATTCTCAAGAAATGAGAAAAAAGTACTGAACACCAATGCACGATTCATAATTTAAGATCAAAAAATGCCAAGAGTCATGCAATTTCGCTACTTCAAATGCAAGGATGCCCCCAATCTAATATAAATCAAGAAATTAAATCTTTTTGTTTCAAAAATTTCACTAAAAGCAATAATGAACTTTCTTAAAACAAAGAAACCCAAACTAGTCTTTTCAATTGCATAAGAAAAGTGATCTGTCAAATAATAAACAAATGATAAAGATCAAGAAACTCAACTTTCAACCAATCACTGGTTCTTAACTAATCAAACACACTCAGATTATGAAATCAAAGAGAATGGTTTTGCCAAAAAAAGTCAAGAAAAACATGACAAGAAGAGCCTTGCAATCCTAAGACTGTTCATGCACGCAAACGAAGACAAGAAAGACACCAATCAATGGTCCAAGAAACTCTTATAAGGCACCTAGACTGATCTGGTCAGTTGAAGATGCCAAATCTCAAATCCAAAATTTTGAAAAAATGAGTTCGCAGGCTGCTATTATTACACAGTGCGAGAATTAGGCATTCTCGCAGGTGGCCCTTGAGCAGAGTGTGAGAACCTCACACTGAACTTAAAGGCAGGATGCAAACTCTATGGATTCTCATAGGCTACAGTGAAGTGCAGTGCGAGAACCTCTGAAACTAGTCAAATTTTTGGAAAATGAAGCAAAAATTGAAAAGGCCTCTGGACCCGGAGATCTATCAGGATATCCTAAAGACTCAGAGATTGATAGGAAAGGAGAAAAGTGAAACAAGAGCAAATGGCCACAGAAAAATATAAAAAGACACAAAGAAAATGTTCGTTCCCCAGTATGGTCACCAATTTTGTTATTGGATAAATCGGTAGGTGCGGACACTAACAGATCTCACTAGATCCACCTAGATCTAGAACAAAGCAAGATAGGACATGACTATTTCCCTAGATTTTAACCATTGAATTAACTAGGAGGCAAGAACAAATAACATACCTTATTATCACTTGCTATGGTCTTTGTTGCTCCTACTTCGCTCCAGTGCTCTCGTGCAGCCAAGAACAAGACAACACAAATCAACCAAAGTGAAGATAGCACAATCGTTTCAATAGTCAACCTATGTGTATGATCAATGAATTACACAATAAAGTGGAAATAGATTTATGGGAAAGGGACATGCCACTGTATTAAATTAATTGAAAGTAAAGATTACAACCTGAGCCTTGATATCGCAAACTTCCTTTTGATGGCTCCTAGCTCCGACACACACACTTGCTCAATCCTTGCATGAAGAATATCAAAACCCCTTGATAGACTTACTAGACTCTCCAAGTTGTTGTTCAAGCTTCAGTCCTTCACACAATTCTTTCACCAATTCTCCAATGAATCTTGCTTAACCTTTTCCATGAGAATTCCCTTAATATATAGGAGAGAATGAATTAGTTACTTGTATAAGAATGATCCCAAAATATCAGGGAATCCAGTACTAGGATAACCATTCGAATGCCAACCCATCCTTCTAGAAGATTCCCTTCTAGAAGCATAGAGAATTCATCTTTTTCCTTTCTTTAGGAAGAGTTCACACCCTACCTATTCAACACAGTGCGAGAAGTTCACACCCTGGCTTAAGGTAGCCTACGAGAATGGGTCATTCTCGCTGCCAAATATACTAGCAGCCTGCGAACCTTCTTCAAAAATGAGGTTTCTGTGAAGAGATGAAAGTAACTTTTCTCAGGAGAAAGTTCTTATGAAAAGCCTGAGTACACCATCATCAATACATCATCATGATGACCAAAATTATGGGTAACAAGGAGGGAGCATGGCACCTCCACTCGATTGGCATAGGCGAAGATGATACATGGATTTTGGGGTTGTTGAAATGGAGAAGGACACTACCAAGATTCACATAGAGAGCACATGGGTGAATCTTGGGGTGTCACTTGGGCATGATGAACCTAAGGAGATCCACTCCCATGACTTAGAGAGCACGATGAGTCTTGTGGAATGAAGTTGCATGAGAGCACGAACTGGGCTAACTTGGACCCATCTTCTTAGGCAACATGGGGCACAATGGTGGCTTGGTGTGACCCCTCCAAATTATTTGTGATGAGTTGGATTCGATGAGAACCAAAGGGCACGATAGTGTAGAGATCACACAATGCTCTAGGCGGATGTAGTGGTTCATGAAAATGTGATGAATACTATGAGTGGGGTTACCGTGACATTTGGGAAGACCAAGAGACACATCATGGATCAGCCCAAGAAGATGAAGTGATGCATGATCATCACCATCAAAGAAAAATAGGTCGAGAGTGGAGGCAGAGTGTGACACCTCAATGCACCAAAATTTCAAATCGGCATTAAAAAGAAGCAGACGTGTGTTGTTGAGATATTTTGAAAATATTGTATTTAAAGACCTTGTTTGTAAAGTTGGGTCACCGCCTGAGAATGGAAGAGTGTTGTAAATTATTACACGACTGTAAGTTGTTACAAATATAGAGTGTCAACTCTTAACTTCTAATAACTTGCATTCATTGTAATGGGACTAAGTAGGTAACCGCTAGAACAACGATGGGATAGAATTCAGATAGGATGGAGAAGAGCTCGAGAAGCCACTCCTTAGATAGGATTTTGTATTTTATTGTATGGTAATTAATTGTAGAAGACAGTGGATAAGTGTTAGATGTAGCAGTTAGACATAGAGAGTCATAAGACAATGAAGAAATGTGTAACTTATGTAAATACTTCATGAATGAATAGAACAAACAGAGATTGATCCAAATTCTTAGACGATGTTCATTTTGGTGTGTAATGGAACTAACGGTATGTTCTCTGTTTATTTATTTCACTATGATGATGTATGATGTTCATAGTTGAGTATATGAACCTGTGAAGTATTCAATAAGTTTCAATTGTTTCTCTTCTGAGATCTCAGATGCAAGGAGTTGATATTGTCTGCAAGGTGTGCATCGACAGATTCTATATTTGACTCAGGGAATCTTAGGAGGGATAAAGGGAAAATTAGACTAAGTGTTGCATGGAGTGAACAGGGTCAAGGTTCGACTAAGTGTCGAGAGATAAGGACTGTGAAGCACAAGGAGTGCGTAGTAAGATTTATTTTTAAGAAATCTCTAAGGCCAAAATTTGTCAAAGATTCTAGGATCGCAAGGAGTACGTCAAAGGCCGAAATCGTCATAGGAATCAAGCTCAGGAGAGATAGAAATAAAGATTTAGGAGAAAGGGAGAAATATGTTGAAAGTCACAAATTGACGGTTGAGATCCCTTTGGAGAAATTTTTGTTCAGTGACATCCATTTGATCTGGAAGAGTTGCACGAAGGTTACCCTTGGATTCCTTCAACATTCTAAGTGTTCAGAGATTTGAAAGTGTTTTGATATTTAGATTGTCAAAGTTGCGAAGTGAATCTACATCGTCGGTATCAAGGAGGATATGTGGAAACAAGTATGAGTGTTCACGGGAAAGAGCTTCATAGGAGTTGCATGGAGAAAAGTGAAAAATTCGCGAAGTCACAAAGGACGAAGTATATTTGGATCGTTGGATCCAAAAGAAAATGTGGTGAAGATCTATGTGTTTTTGAGGAAAATAGGTGAGGTGAAGCCAAAACTGCCAAAGTGTGAAGTAGCGAAGTCCATCTAAGCCATGGATCTGAGGAGGACACACGTCAACATATCACGGACTTCGAAGAAGAGAGTAAGGATAAAGAGGAGCATTGACTGAAGGTCGCCCGAAGAAAATTCAAAGGATAATCTCAGTCATGGACTGAGACAAGCATGTGGAGATTCATCCTTAGCTTCATGTGAAATAAATTTGGGGAAAAAGGGTGTCGAAGCATTCGAAACTCCTGAACATCAAAGTTTCGAAGTAGATCAGAGTTGTTGGTTGTTGGAGGAGTGTGGGTCGTATATCTGGTCGGAGTGTTTTCACCAATTTGGATATTGGAGGATTTGGATTTAGGTGTGTTGAGAACACCCAAAGCTCGAAATTGCAAAGGGTGTGGGGAATAAAGGGTTTAAGCCCATGGTTTTTTATCAGGGTCACGTGGAGGACTTTCCGGGTACTCAAAAACTCCCAAAAAGGGTATTTTTCACCCAAGAATTAGGACTTTGACCCGTGGAGAAGATAGAAGAGGTTCAACACTAACCTGTGAGCTAATTCAGATCTCAAAGTCGATCGACCCTAGACCGGGAGGTCGCGCAGCCCCGAGGGAGAGTAGGGGGTCTACATCAAGTGGTATCAAAGCAAGGGAAAGGTGAGCTTGACTTTATTTGCAGACAACAGGTAAAGGTGAAATATTTATGTTTGATAGCATCAAGTCGGAAGGGAAATCAAAGTTGTGGAATCATGCCACCCAGAAGGCACAGGGATAGGCTTGTAGCGAATCCAGAAATGGAAGAAGAAATGAGGTGACTCCGAATGATATTGGATGTCATGGAAGCAACACAGAGGATAGCACCAGATGTTGGTGATGACAACGAAGAAGAAAGTGAAGAGGTAGAAGAAGAAGGAGATAAAAAAAGAGAACCTGTGGAAGAATGATTGTTAAGAGTTGTTTCGAGAATAGGAGCCAGAGAAAAAGTAGAAGTCTCGATGTATGAAGG
The DNA here is from genome assembly GCA_009831015.1 of Picea engelmannii. NCBI lineage: Eukaryota > Viridiplantae > Streptophyta > Pinopsida > Pinales > Pinaceae > Picea > Picea engelmannii. The sequence goes on from ML776635.1 coordinate 917,921, forward strand.
CAATTTGGAAGTTGAAGATTTATATTGGGTACGTGTTATGGATAAATACTTCGATTATGAAGAAATTGATGAAGGCAAGAAAGTGAAGCATGCAATAACTAGGTTGAAAGGTCATACAGTGTTATGGTGGGATGAACTACAAGATGATCGCAGATGCAAAGGTAAGCAAAAAATCAAAAGTTGGGACAGGATGGTAGCTAAGTTGAAAGCAAAATTTATCCCTAAAGACTATTAGATAAATCTGTTCAGAAAGTTACAAAACCTGAGATAGAAAATTTTATCAGTGAAAGAATACACTAAAGAATTCGATAGACTGAATATCAGGGTTGGACAAAAGGAAAATGACGATGAGAAAACAGCTAGGTATGTAAATGGGTTGAGATAGAAGATACAAGAGGAGATCAGCATGATGTCTATTTGAAAAATCAAGGATGCTTATCAAGTAGACTTGAAAGCTGAAGAGAAGTTGGCGAGAAAGAAAATCCAATGAAACAGAGGAGGAATTCCAAGAAGAGGTAAGGGAACTATCCGAGAAAAGTTCTATAAACCAAAGTAAGAGGCTAGAAAGTATCATAATCACCCTAAAAAGGGGGGAAGTTATAAGGAAGGACAACATGGAGGAAGAAACTCTTTTCCTTGAGGAAGAGGAAGAAGCAGAGGAGGTGAAGTCAGATGTTATGTCTGTGGAAAGGTAGGACACATGTCTTAGGAATGCCCCGAGAGAAAGAAAGGACGAGGTGAAGAACACATTTTGGAAGCTTAGAAGAATGTGGAAGCAGAAGCGAAAGGAGGAGGAAAAATCCTTATGATGAGGAAAGTTCTTCTAAAGACAGAGAAGCAGGCAGAAGAACCAGTCCAACAAACGAATTTGTCTAGGACTGCTTGCAAAACAAAGGATAGAGTTTGCATGATGATTATAGACAGTGGGAGCAATGATAATCTAGCATCCACAGAGATGGTGGAGAAACAGAATATGGAGACAAATGTACACCCAAACCCGTACAAGGTATCATGGTTGCAGAAAGAACATCAAGTAATGGTAATTTAACAATGCAAAGTTGAATTTAAAATAGGAGGATATAGAGATGAGATTTTATGTGATGTAATTCCTATGGATGTTTGTCATATCTTGTTGGGGAGACCATGGAAATTTGATAGAAATTTCATTCATGATGGGAGAAAAAATACTTACACCCTAAAGAAGAATGGTAGAACACACATGTTATTGCCAATAGAAGACAAGGAACCAAAGAAGAAGGCTAGTTCAAGTATACTTCTCATGAGTGGGAAGGAACTCTTGAATGAGGTCAAGAAGGAACAAGAGATGCAATTTGTTGTAGTGAGGAATCCAAGGGTTATCTTTACAAATACTTCTATGAATGATTTACGTGAACAAATCGAGGAACTGTTAGAGAATTTTGTTGACATAGTAGTGGATGAGTTACCTCACTCATTACCACCCATTTGGAGTATCAACCATCACATTGACCTTGTTCCAGGAGCCAACTTTCCAAACAAAGCAACATATAGGTTGACACCTCAAGAGAATCAAGAAGTCAAGAATCAAGTCTAGGATTTGTTGGATAAAAGTTTAGTCAGGGAAATTCTAAGCCCATGCATAGTACCAACTATGTTGATTCCAAAGAAGGATGGAGGATGGAGAATGTGTACAGATTCTAGATCCATCAACAAGATCACCATCAGGTATATATTCCCTTTGCCAAGAATGGATTGATTGAGTGGAGCAAGCTATTTTTCAAAAATAGACTTGAAGAGTTGATATTATTAGATAAGAATGAGAGAGGGAGATGAATGGAAGACAACATTCAAGACAAATGAAGGTTTGTTTGAATGGATAGTCATGTCATTTGGGTTGAAAAATACCCCAATCACATTTATGAGGTTGATGAATGAAGTGTTGAAATATTTCATAGGTAAATTTGTGATTGTATATCTGGATGATATACAAATCTTTAGTAAAATAGAGGAAGAACATTTAAAACACTTGACATTAGTGATGAGGAGATTACAACAAGAAAAGTTGTTGATAAACTTAAAGAAAAGATCTTTTTTGAAGACAAAACTCATATACTTGGGTTTTGTGATATCTTCAAATCAATTGAAGGTGGATCCAGAGAAGGTGAAAGCAATCATGGATTGGCCATCTCCTAGAAGCATATTTGAGGTGATAATATTTCATGGGTTAACAATTTTTTATAGGAAATTTATCAGAAATTTCAATGGTATATGTACACCCATAATGGATACTATGAAAAAGAAACACAAGTATTTTAATTGGACATAGGAGGCTAAGAAAATATTCAAAGTGTTGAAGGAGAAGATTATAGGACAACCAATTCTGGTCTTACCAGATTTTGGGAAAACATTTCAGGTAAGGTGTGATGCAAGTGGAGTAGCTATTGGAGCAGTCTTGAGTCAAGATAATAATCCAGTTGCTTATTTTAGTGAGAAACAGAATGACACCAAGAAAAATTATTTCACATATGACAAGGAGTTTTATGCATTGATTCGATTTTTGAATAAGTGGAGGCACTATATAATTCCAAATGAGTTTGTTTTGTATAGTGATAATCAAGCTTAACAATTTATTACTAGGAAAGAAAAGTTGAATCAAAGGCATGCTAAGTGGGTAGAATTCATGCATAATTTTACTTTTTTCATTAAACATATTTCTGGAAGTGAAAACAAAGTTACAGATGCTTTGAGCAGGAGGAGTTTGATTATACAAGAATTGCAAGTGAATACCTTAGGGTTTGAATACATTACGGAAAAGTACCAAGAAGATCCAGATTTTAAAGAGGCTTATGAGGCATGTAAGAACCCTTTGTTGGGGGACAAAATCCCATGGAAAAAATATTTAGTAAAGGATGGATTATTGTTCAAGGGAAGCTAACTGTGTATACCAAGATGCTCTATGAGAGATAACCCGTTGAAAGAGAAACACAATGGATGTTTGGCTAGACATTTTGGTCATGATAAAACCTATGACCAACTGAGTTCTTCATACTACTTTCCAAGTATGAGGACCAAAGTAAATGAATTTGTGAACAAATGCATAATTTTCTAGTATGTGAAATGGAGACAACAGACCATTGGTTTGTATCAACCATTGCCTATTCCAGAAATGCCTTGGGATGCAATTAGTATGGATTTTGTATTGGGATTACCTAGAACCGAGAAGGGAAGTGATTCCATATTTGTTGTGGTAGATAGATTTTACAAGATGGCACATTTCATACCATGTCAGAAAACAAGTGATGCTACACACATAGAAAATTTGTTTTTCAGGGAAGTTGTGAGACTACTGGGTTGCCAAGAAGCATAGTCTCAGATAGAGACACAAAGTTTGTGGGACACTTTTGGAGAAATCGATGGAAGAGGTTGGGGACAAAATTTCCCTTCACTTCAGCATATCATCCTCAGAAAAATGGGAAGACTTAAGTGGTGAAAAAAGGTCTAGGAAATTTATTAAGGAATTTATTAACTGAGCAGGGTCGTTAGTGGGATCAGATTCTCTCACATGAAGAATTTGCATTTAACAATTTAGTAAACAAAAGCACTGGGAAAATTCCATTCGAGATAGTGTATGGAATACAATCGAGAGGTATTAGAGAATTGATATATTTGAAGCAAGATGAGTTTAGAAGCCTTGGAGGAGAAGAATTTTCTACAAAGATGCATATACTTCATGATCGAGTCAGAGAGTAGCTACAGGATAGAATCCAAAAGTAGAAGAAAAAAGTGGACTAGAAAAGGAGAGAACTTCAATTTGAAGTTGGAGATGAATTTTTAGCACATTTGATAAAGGACAGGTTTCCAAGGGGAACATTTAACAAGTTGAAGATGAAGAAGATAGGACCATGTAGGATCCTCAAGAAATTTGTATCCAATGCTTATGAAATTGAGTTTCCAAACAATGTTGGAATATCACTGATATTCAATGTTGAAGACTTGTATCCTTACAGGAGAGATGATGCAGGAGAACTAAATGACCATAAGGAAATTCAGTGGGAAAACCAAATGCCCGCAACAGAAAAACCTTATATGAATAAAATATTAGATCGGAGAGTTGGAAAGAAGACCAGGAGGAATATGTATCATGAATGTTTGGTGAAGTGGAAAGATCACCCTATGGAATATTCGATTTGGGTCACTGAACCTGACATTTTGAAACATGGAAAAATAGTGTAGGAGCTCATGGACATGTGTCCATGACTATTTTAGTCAGAGGAGTATGATGTAGGAGAATCACCATCAAAGAAAAATAGGTCGAGAGGGGAGGCATATTTTGACACCTCAGCATGCCAAAATTTCAAATCGGCATTAAATAGAGGTAGGAGCGTGTTGTTGAGATATTTTGAAAAAATTGTATTTAAAGACCTTGTTTGTAAAGTCGGGTCGCCGCCTGAGAATGGAAGAGTGTTGTAAATTTTTACATGACTGTAAGGTGTTACAGATATAGAGTGGCATCTCTTATCTACTAATAAATCACATTCATTGTAATAGGACTAAGTAGGTAACTGCTAGAACGACGATGGGATAGAATTCAGATTGGACAGAGAAGAGCTTGAGAAGCCACTCCTTAGATAGGTTTCTCTATTGTATTGTATGGTAATTAATTGTAGAATATAGTGAAGAAGTGTTAGACGTAGAAGTTAGATATAGAGAGTCAGAAGAAAATGAAGAACTATGTAACTTATGCAAATACTTCATGAATGAATAGAACAAACAAAGATTGATCCAAATGCTTGGCTTGGATGCTATTCATTTTGGTGTGTAATTGAATGGATGGTATGTTCTCTGTGTGTTTATTTCACTATGAGTATGTATGATGTTCATAGTTGAGTATATGAACCTATGAATTATTAAATAATTTTCAATTGTTTATATTCTGAGAGCTCGGATGCAAGGAGTGCATATTGTCCGCAAGGTGTGAATTGACAGAGTCTATATTTGACTAAGGGAAGCTCAGGAGGGATAACAATAAACTTAGATCAAATGTTGCATGGAGTGCACAGGGTCAAGGTTTGACTAAGTGTCGAGAGATCAGGACTATGAAGCGCAAGGAGTGTGTAGTAATATTTTTTTTGAAGAAATCTCTTAGTCCAAAATTTTTCAGATATTCCGGGATCACAAGGAGTGCATAGGAGGCCAAAATCCTCAGAGGAATCAATATCAAGAGAGATAGATATAAATATTCAGAATAAAAGGAGAAATTTGTTGAAAGTCGCAAATTGATGGTTGAGATCTCTTCAGAGAAAGTCGGGGTCACTGACTGTAACGTCCCTGACCCTCAAAACCCTGTCGAGTAATGCTACATAAACCACTGAATCATTGTGTTCACTTCTCTGATACCATTTTTTGAGACATTCCTGACCACCAACGGTCATGCCATGCTACTCATAGAAACAACAATTATCATCTGCCTATAAATATAAACATAAACATACGACATATTCTAAGATTACATAGATTAATGTGGAAATAATAGTAAACCTAGATATACAACATATACAATACATCCAAGATTTACTTATCAACTATATCACACGTATAATTACATAGCATGTAATTGAACATATAAGTGACACTTATCTTTTAATAGAAGACCACCAACTGTGTGCAAACCTTCTACGAACCTCCTAGTCATAGACCAGATTTCCCATCATGCTCAGCAGTGGGTCACCCTGAGCTGGGACTAAAATCCATCGGGAAAGGGATTCCTAGGCTAGGCAAGGACAACATGAAAGTCGCACAGATCAACAGGAAGGATTCTCTCCCAGGAACCAGCTCACACTAACATCCTACAACCTCTCATTTCCCACATGCCCGTCCCACCCCAAGAAGTTTTTCCATTCTCTTCTCAACAACCCTTCGGCTGCCCACTTCCCTTCCATGGATTCAACAACAGATTAGACATGAATTATTAGAAAACTATAGTTGTAGTTGGGCTCCCTATGATAAAATCACTTCCCCAACAACCTCTCTCACATGGAGAGACTTGTTTACAGGCCTGACAACCTACTTGTTCAATCCATGGCCCTGAAAACCCGCTTCCTCAAACCCACAGGTATAAAAACTTACTTCTTCAGTCCAACTACTAAGCAAATACAACAATATCATTTGGCTAACGCATGGGTGATGGAAACAACTAGAACAGGTAAGGGCATATAATTGGTAGCAAGAAACACTCATCCAAGGGACTGTGTTGGTAGAAACCACCAACCGCTAAGACACAGTACGGGCTTAGGCAATGTACATGTGCGTTGTGCTTCACAGGAAGACATGGGTTAGATTCATGGGTTTCCTGGTTCCAGAGGTGCATGAGTTATGCATAGGTCGATCATGGAGGTCGTGGCTCAGACACTGCGCAGTCATGTTGTTCTTCACAGGAAACACCATTAGCTTCATGAAATGGGTGAGCAGGTCTTCCCAAAAGTCACAGAGATCAACAATGGAGGTAAAATCTGGTTGTGTCAAGGATTTCCCTAGCTCAACGCGTGCATTAGTGGGGAGTATTGCAAACTATCATATAATGGTGATGGTCGACAGCATGGTCAGGGGAACACGAGAGTCATGACAATGGTTAGGGCATGAGAGTGGTGAAGACATGAGAGTCCTGGCAAATCCCCAAACAAGTTGACCTTCCCAACTAAAACTACATGTGACCAGGTTGACACCTGTCTTCCTGACCTGCATTAGCTCCACTTAACACTCATTCCCTTTCCCTGGGAACTTAGGAAAACAAAGATCATGTCAACCTTAGCCTTTAGGAAATAATAATATAATATTATCCTTTTAGAGGTAAGCCCTTTAGATTAGCCCCTATTCTTAGACACTTAGCCCCTTCCCTTACCCTACCTAGTGGAGCTTAGTCCTCCATTCTCTGTTATCATGGTCAGTGTACATGCAGTGATGTATTTATATTAAATATATGAGTATTTACACATATACAATAATAGGCTCACTGGACATTGCATCTAGGCTCTCTAGCCTAATCATCACATAAGCCTCCTAGATTATTATAACTTGGCTCACCAACCTATCAAACATGTTTACAATTCATAATTACAACTGGGGTTCTACCTGGGGATACTGCAATCCCCTCCTCTTGTTTTGGCATTGTCCTTGATGCAACTTGTTTATACATATACAATTCAAAACTCTTCAAAATTCTCCAAGCTTTAGCTATTGGATGCATGTTCTCCACCCGATGCTCTACTTTCAATCACCAATTCTGGTGTTCATACTGCAACTGAAATTCAATTGCTCTATTCCATATATATTCTTCAGGAATTCAGCTCATTGTTCCTTATTACATGCTTCAATTAAACCTCATTGAAAGCATCGAATGGTTGTAGATCCATGATGTTCCACTTATCCTTAGATTTCACTATTGATAAAATATCAGTAGGGCTATGACTCCACAAACATAACCACTCTGCTCATACACAATGAATAGAGAATTGATACTTTTTGTATTATTATTATTGAGAAGACCTTCCACCCCTTAGTAGGGCTATGACTCCATTAGTGCAATGGATTCCCAAGATAGCCACAGTCCACAATCCATATCAACATGGTTTAGGCCAAGGTACCAAACCTCAACAACACTCCAACCAATGGTATCTCATTCCCCACCTACCTGTCCCACCCCAGGAGTATACACCATTGTCACATAGTCCATCGGCTCCTACACCTCCCTATCCTTGGGCTTCAACAACATGATGGATCGAGAAGTCTCAGAGAAATGTGGCTTGAGGAGTTACAACTACCCTTAGATATCTCTCAGTACCCTCCAAGCCTCATACCAGGAAACCTACCCCCACACTTCTCCCTCCAGGGCTCTAACCTTCTCCAAGGAAACCCAAGGAGAAGTGTACACACACCTAGATCCACCAGAGATCCATAGGGTAAGATCCATTGTCTACAATCAACATCTTCCCTGAGATACTCTTCATAGTCAACATTCCAACTTTAATCAATATCATCTCATCTGCATGACACACATGCAGTTATCATGAGATAACATAAAATAATTCATTCAGAAATCAACTTAGTTTCATAAGGAATTCAACTTTTCCAAACTATGTAATTCTATTTCATAATATATATATATATATATTAATTTTATGGCTACCTTAATAGTAGGAAGGTAGTTTTCCTTGTGGTTTTCAGTAAGCACCCTGTTGAATACCATTTTTCTTGCAATGCTTCTATTTTGCATTCAACCAACAAATTTTCAGTATTTCTTGTACATCATAATTCAATTGTAATATGTGCAAAACCATATGCAGTGATCTTATAATTGCATGCACCTAACAATTCAATCAAACAATTTAATAAAATAGAATGACTCATCATTCTATGCATATGAATGCTCATAATTAATATATGTAAGTTCATTACTTCTTTTTCTAAACAGAAAATTTTCTATAGTCAGTTTTCATATGACTACTTGACTTGCAACTTTCCTGTTGCAATGTCTAACAGCGCTTGAAATCTCCTCAACTTCATGAGTTAACTACATTTTAGTTTTTAGTAACAATTATTTTCATGCATTACTATATATGCATGTACTTACAAAAACATTCAACAAATGCATTTAAGTATACAATTCTATCACTTACTATGCATGAGTACAATTCTCAATGATACTTATTCAATGCACCTTGCATTGAATTACAGAATGCTCTTTATCTCAATCATGTATCTCACCATCCATAAGTTGGAATTATGGCCAATCTCTTGACACATTCTCCACACACTTCCTAATTAATTGGATGTCTTCCTTTTCGACCCAAACACTACACCATGAATATAATTCCGTGATGTTCATTATCGTTAACAAAAAGGTTGCAATCCAAGTTTTGTTTAAAGGTAGGAAGCTTTTAGTACCTGTGTGGTTCATAGCCTTTCCCTATCCATACTTTGCCATATCCAACCATGTCTTTCTCTCAATCATGACTATCTTTACTGGCATTCATTCTTGTAGCAAGTTCTTATCTTTTATTTCTTTGGTTATTACTCCATAACCAAATTAACATGACATGACTATTGTGTCAGTGTGTGCATTCAAAATCTAGAAAGCTTTGAATTAATACATGCCTCCATCCTTTACCACATCGAGTGGTATGCATTCAAATAATATAATCATGTGATTTTATAACATAACTCTGGCTGAGGAAATTCTTACCCAAATTCCCTTCAGTAATTATGAAATAAGAGTAATAAAAACTCATACCTGCATGACTACCATTAATAAATTTGATGCTACCTGGATGGTTGATGGAAGTAGAAGATTTCATGCTTCTTTTATAAAACTTATAACCAACCTTCCAGTTTTCTGTTGCTTTCTTCCATATGCAACAACATCATCAGAAACACTTGCAAACATGAAAGTTTCACTCTCTCTTTATGGTTGTCCCACCAAGCCATAACATACTTGCTGTCACAGAAATCACAACAACTTCTATCTCCCTGTAACACTTTTCCTTGTTGATCCTAGAAGTCATCAATTCTTCCTGGATTCTTGAATCTTCTTGTGCTCTCACTATAATCACTATGCATGATTATTTCTACCCTGAGCACTTTCTAGCCAAATCGCTCTTGGCTACCTTGCATTCAAGCCAAATACTAATGATGACATTAACCTTCAGTTTTCATTAATTTCTTGGATCCAACTATCCCAACTTATACTTGGATGAATTATAATTCAAATCATGTTGTCTTATAGACTTTGGATCTTCAACATCCATTTTCTTTTCGGGCTGAACTACTTCATCCCTTTCATGACTGAATTGTTTATTATTTGAGTTTCCTTACTCTTCTCTTCTCCTTTCCAAATAGATTCAAACTTGTCTTGCATAGTCAATCTCTAGCATACTATAAGGATGCACATATGCCTCCTTTTGCTAGCTACATGGAAATAATTAAAAGTACTTATTACTTATTTTAATTTATCATCATAATTTAAAGTGATTCTTCCACTCCCTGGAAATGTTACTCATGGCTCTATGCAACTTAAGATGGCTTTTTTACAAGCAACATCTCTTTTGCATTCAAAACCATGCATAGAACCATTTTCTTCTTCACGGTTCCTTATTGATTTCTCTTTAGAATTCATTTCACTTTTAAATTATTCTTGACTTGATATCTCCATGCTCTTATGGAAATACCTTCACACCTTTGGAGTGCCTCAACAATCCTATACTATTCTATATTTTCTTCCTGGAGTGTTGACATGCATTCCTATTAGCTTGATATCTACCTCATGATTTCATATTCCATTATCTTAGGATGTTCAAGGACTTGACTCCATCCAAGAATATTTCTTTGTCTACTTTGCATACCTACAACCACATATTAGACTAATATTAATTTCCAGCACTCCCCTATTACTTGGATTCCTCTGATATACTCCTTCATGATCCAATTATATTTCCATTCATGTTCTCTAGTAACCTGGAATAGTTAATCACAATTTATTTCTTGAAGCAATTTGATTTATCCTTTTCTTTGACTGATATATCAACACTTGGATTTGCTTGAAAAATTATTAGTTTCTTATGTCTTGATCCATTTTATTTTTCAACCTGACTAGAAAAATCAACTTCTATCATGCCATATTTGATGATCTTCATGCCATGCTTCCACTGTGCATGTTGATAGCAATAATGGAGGTTCTATCTCCAACTGCGAGACTAGTCCTTGCAGATATCACATCTTATCTCCAAACTCTTTCATATTCCATAAAACCTTCCTTCCTTATTCCCTTCCTTTGCATATCCGTATGGACTTATGGTTCATTCATTATCATGTATCGCAGATGGATTTCTCCAACTAGCATTCACATTTGATGTGAAAATATTGTCACCTGGACTGTCTTCCCCAAAAAGAATTCCATTCAGGGTTTCCATGCTCCTTATTCAACCCAACATCTGATCCAATGGCTTCTGAAAAATCTCCAATGTAAAATGAATAATTTTCCCTGTCCTTTTCCTTATTTCTTCTATATGAAGACATATCTAGCACTTTTATGTTTTAATGTAACCATTACATCTGGATTCCTCTTTCCTATACCTTTCCAATGACTGCTTCCTTGCTCAAGTACGAGCTTTGAGTAGAAAGCTATGATCCTTTAAGACTTATTCTTTTATCAGATGCACTCCTTGTGCAATTGATCTATTTTCTCTAAGATAATGTCTCTTAGATATTTTTCAAATCCTATCATAACGTTACCAGGTCTTCAGTACCTCTTTAAACACAGATTCAAACTAGACAAAACCGACGGGCTTCATTTCTAACCCCTTTATCCTTCTTTAACATAATTTTTGGGAACTAGCCCCATTTTCTTCATCCTTCAATTTGCATGTGACCACAACCTATGACCATGTGTTGTCCGATAGGTGCTTATCTAGAGCTTTGGGACCTTGGGGCTCCGAAACTTCAAGATTCGGGGTTCTCACAACCCCAAACCTCTAATTCCCCGGAGCACCAAATTTGGATAACTCACGAAGAATGGTGGATCAATGGTCCACAACTTCCTAGCATCCAACGACTAAGATCTTATATAGAACTGTGGCTTCAAGACTCTTTGAAGCACTAATGCGTAGGTCCTCCAAAGTACCAGACCAGTGAAATTTAGAACCAACACATCAACGGTCTACACCCCCTTGATAACCAATGACCCTGGTCAATTCCGGGACTCCTAGCTTCGGGAGTTCCAAAATTGTCCCTAATCGCAATCTTCCAGAGTGCCCAGTCTCCGAACTATCACATCTACATCCACGTACCCTCTATCGATCGATGTTCGAGATTATCTCTGGCCTCTGGGAGTTCTTGACTCTATGAAAAACATAACACAATTCCTCCGGAGTGCCAAGTCTCCGGACTACAGGATTTGGCACCATGCGTCCACTATGACCAATGGTGGAGATATACTCTGGCCTTCACAAGTCCCCAAAATTAACTATCTATGCCTTGAATCCTCTGAAATATCAAGTCTCTGGAATATAAGATCTATTGTTGCATGTCCCTCTTCAAACAACAGTAAGGATTTAATCCACTCTCCAGAGCTTCAGGAGTCTTCAAACTTTAATAATTTTGGATCAAGTTCAGTTGCTTTGTGCAATCCATCAGGGGCCCCACTGACCATACTTGAGGGAAGTTCCATGTGGAGGAATATTAGAAACGAACATGTGGCCCAATCAGGTGGGTGACATGTGTCACATTCTAACTAACATAATCAATCTTCAAAGGGTTCTTAACTAACTGACATGTGCCATGCATATTGTGTGTCCATGCCATCTCAAGTGACATCATTAGGCCATGTCACTTCGAGACATCAGCTTCGAAAAATTTTCACATTAGAACAATCCAATTTCCCCGAATGTCAAACTACTGAACTAGTTGATCTTTCGACATGTGTCTCTTAGGATGGACAGTCTAAATTAAATCCAAACTTCGGGACTTCAGAAGTTTTTCTCTCTATCACACTCCATTTCTCTCGAAGTGCCGAACTTACAAACTATTGTGACATCTATGGCTCACAACCACTTTCTCTCAAATCTGATGACTGAGATTTTCTCTTCACCACAGTGCCTTACCTCTCGCTCTTGGCCCGATCTAACGGCTCTGATCTACCTTCGGCCAATCCAACAATCAATTTCCTTTCTTTGGATCTACGACATAGATCCACTTCGGGCCTTTGGGCTTCGACCCTCTTTCTCTATCACACATAACTTCGTCGAAGTTGTGAAGTTTGAAGTGCTTAGGGGTTAATCCTCATGCACCTTTCTCCATATCTAATGGTTGTGAAGGATCCTCCTTCTACCAAACAGATCCAATAGCCCAAATTCAAACCTTCTAGTTCCAACCCCAAGGTTACTGCAGTCTCTTTTCTCTGATGTATTTCTTGAACCGCTATACTTCCTGATCTTTCAAACCATGACCAATGTGTTCTCTTGGCACTCTGGAACACTCTGAAATTCAAATTTTGTCCCTCTCGATAAGAATTTTCTCTGGGATTTTAATTCCATAACCACTTACATGGCCCAATTCTGGCCCAGTGTTGAAACCACTTCTCTGATACCAATTTGTAATGTCCCTGGATGTCAAACCCCTGTCGGGTAACACTACATAAACCACTGAATCTTTGTGTTCACTGCTCTGATACCATTTTGTGAGACATTCCCAACCACCAACGGTTGGGCCATGCTACTCATATAAACAAAAATTATCATATGCCTATAAATATAAACATAAACAAATGACATATTCTAATAATACACAGATTAATGCAGAAATAATGGTAAGCCTACACATACAACATATACAATACATCCAGGCATTACTCATTAACTATATCACATGTACAATTATACAACATGTAAATGAACACATAAGTGGCACTTATATTTTAATATAATACCACCAACTGCATGTATATCTTCCACAAACCTCCTAGCCATAGACCACACTGCCCATCACACTCAGCAGTGGGTCACCTCTGAGCTGGGACTAAACTCCATTGGTCAAGGAAATCCTAGGCTAGGGAAGGAAAAAATGAAAGTCGCATAGATCAACATGAAGGATTCTTTCCCAAGAACCAACTCACACTAACAACCTACAGCCTCACATTCTTGACATGCCTATCCCACCCCAGGAAGTGTGCCCCTTCTCTTCTCAACAGTCCTTTGGCTGCCCCACTTCCCTTCCAGGGATTCCACAACAAACCAGACATGAATTCTTAGAGCACTATAGTTGTAGTTGGGCTCCCTTTGGGAAAATCACTTCCCAAACAACCTCTATCACCTAGAGAGAGTTGTTTATAGGCTTGACAACCTGCTTCTTCAGTCCATGGGCTTGACAACCCATCTCCTCAAACCGATAGGTATGACAACCTGCTTCTTCAGTTGAGATACTAAGAAAATACAACAACAACATTCAACTAACACATTGAAGATGGAAACAACCCGAATGAGTAAGGGCATAAAATGTGACAGCAAACCATGCTCAACCAAGGGACTGCATTGGCAACAACCACCAACCGCTAAGACATAGTATGGGCTCATGCAATGTACAGGTGTTATGTGCTTCACAAGAAGACACAGGTAAACTTCACTAGTTTCGTGGTTCCAAAGGTGTGTGAGTGATGTAGATATTGATCATGAAGGTTGTGGCTCAGACACTACATAGTCATGTTGTGCTTCACAAGAAACACCATTAGCTTCATGAAACAGGTGATCGGGTCATCCCAGAATTCATAGAGATCAACAATGGAGGTAAAGGTTGGTTGTGTCAAGGCTTTCCCTGGCTCAACACGTGCATCAATGAGGAGTATCAAAAAATACTAGAGAATGGCGATGGTCACCAGTGTGGTCAAGGAAACGTGAGAGTCATGATAATGGTGAGGGCGTGAGATTGGTGAGGGTGCGATAGTCTTGACGAACCCCCAAACAAGATGACCTTACCAGCTAAAACTACATGTACCGAGGTTGACACCTATCTTCCTGAGCTGCATGAGCTGCACTGAACACTCGTTCCCTTTGCCCAGAAACTTAAGACAACACAGATCATGTCAACCTTAGCCTTTAGGAAATAAGAATATAATATTATACTTTTAGAGGTAATCCCTTTATCTTAGCCCCTATTCCTAGACACTTATCCCCTTCCCTTACCCTACCTAGTGGAGCTTAGTCCCCCATTCTCTTTTATCATGGTCGGTCTACACACAATGATGTATTTATATTAAATATATGAGTATTTACACATATAAAATAATAGGCCCATTGGCCATTGCATCAAGGATCTCTAGCCTAATCATCACATAACCCTCCTAGCTTATTATAACTCGGATCACCAACCTATAAAACATGTTTACAATTCATAATTACAACTCGGGTTCTACCTGGAGATATTACAATGACAGTCGTTAGATCTAGGAGAGTTGGACGAAGGTTAGCCTTGGATTCCTTCGACATTCCGAGTTTTAAGAGATTTGAAAGTGTTTTGAGAGCTATATTATCGAAGATGCGAAGTGAATCTATGTCATCAGTATTGAGGAGGATATGTAGAAACATATTTAAGTGTTCGCGGGAAAGAGCTTCGCAGGAATTGCGTGGAGAAAAGTGAAAACTTCACGAAGTTGCAAAGGATGAAGTAGATCTGGAATGTTGGATCTAGAATAACACATGGCAGAGATCCATGTGTTTTGGAGGAAAAAAGGTGAGGTGAAGCCAAAACTATTGAAGCACAAAGTAGCGAAGTCCATCTAAGTCGTCGATCTCAGGAGGACACGCGTCAACATATCACGGACTTCGGAGAAGAGAGTAAGGAGAAAGAGGAGCATTGACTTAAGGTCACCCGAAGAAAAATCAAAGGATAATTTCAGTCATGGATTAAGAAGAGCACGTGGCTCTCAATCCTTAGTTTCATGTGAAATCACTTCAAGGAAAAAGGGCGTCGAAGAGTTTGAAAATCCCAAACGCTAAAGTTTGAAAGTAGATCGTAGTCATTGGTTGTTGGAGGAGTGTGGGCTGTAGATATGGTCTGAGTGTGTTCTCTAGTTCGAATATCGAAGGATTTGGAGTCAAGTGTGTCGAGAACACTCGAAGATTGAAATTTTGAAGTGCGTGGGGAATGAAAGGCTTAAGCCCACTATTTTTTATCAAGGTCACATGGAGGACTATGTAGGTACTCGGAAACCCCCGAAAAGGGAATTTCGCACCCGATAATTAGGAATTTTACCTGTGGAGAATATAGAAGAGGTTCATCACGAACCTATGAGCTAATTCAGCTTCCGAAGTTGATTAATCCTAGACCGGGAGGTCGTGCAGCCCCGAGGGAGAGTAGGGGGTCTGCATCATGAAGGGGTGCGAAATTTTGCCGAAAATTAAGGATCATGATGATTCATAACTTGAGTGGTTTCATATATAGAGAGAACCATCATTTGGGAGAGAAAACAACTAAACTTGATTTGGAGAATGAATTTTGTAGCTTGGGCGAAGTATGATGAAGAAAAAGAGTGAATATTTTACTAATTGTTTCATTTGAGAATATTAGGTGGAGGTGGAGAGTGCGATGTCAAGACAAGAAGGTCAAACATGGCAGTGCATGTGATGGAGAGTTGACTATGGTGGTTCATAAGAAAGACTTGAGTTGCAACAAGGAGGATGTACGCATGTAACTATTAGGAAATTCGGGTGCAACTTGGATGAAATCTTGTATTCTTATGTAAAGAGATACGAGCTCGTCTCCTTATAATCATTGTAACAAAATTTGTATAAAAATACTTATATAGGGTTTACGCATGTTTGTGTCACCAAACCATACTTCTCTCTTCTTGTGTTGAATGGTTTCATGTTCTTAGTTGTGTAATTGGCTTAGTATGACACCTGTGCAATTGTTTAAGTAAATAATAGAAGTGTAGTTTCCATGATTGGCTCAAGGTAGAGTATGGGTGCACCTTAAGTGAGGAAAATTTTGTATGAAGTAATTTTGTTTTGGTCAAGCCATCGAAATGTAACATATTGGTGCCACACAACCCCATGTGTTGGGTGACTTGGGTGTGCAAACTCAAGTTGGATCATCGAGAAGAGAGTGGGCATGTGATAGATGATATGAGAGGATACTTGCAAACAAACTTGTGTATAGTTTTGGTTGGGGAGCTTTGGAATTTTTTAGGAGAGCACTCCCTTTTGTGGATTCGATATAGGGTAGAAGGTTGTGCAACATGTTATACCACTTGTGAAATCACAAACTTCACTCAGAGCTAAACCGCAGAGTTTCTTTTAATGAATAGATTCTCCACCATGAAAGTGAATATTTTCCATTGAAGCGCACACCTTGGAACGAACCAATGGTCACTTGGGAAGAGTAAGAAAAGAATTGAGAAATGTTAGGTTTGTTTTCTCAACTCATTAGCAATTTAGGCTCTGCACTAGATGATAAAAATGAATTCGAATGTGACAGTAGATCATGTGAAGAGTTGCAAAGAAGACGAGCAAGTTGGGGTGTCTATGGACTTGGGAAGAAAGAGTTGGGGAAAAAACGCATGGTGGTATTGGTGCAACGAGAGACCAAGGTGTTGGTTGTTAAAAAAATAAGTGGATATTTGAGTTTGGGTGAGTTGGTCACACATAGGCAGGTAGAGTTCTGCAATGCAAGCCAAGGCACGACTTGACCCAAGAGGTGGAAGTCGTGCAGGCTGGGATGGACATTGCAAGTCAAAGCTTGATGCAGTTTCTGGAAGGCTTGAAGAGGACTTATGATATTGAACAATGGAAATTGTGTAATGATGAGACATCACAAGCCAGAATAGACATTGCAAATTGAAGCTTGGCACAATGTCGGGAAGGCTTGAAGAATATGCGTGAGAATGAGGAAGATAGAAATTATGGGATGACGAGTTGAGAGAATTTTTAGATGGAACCAAGTCTAGGAAGAATCCAAGGTTGGGGTCGCTTGGCATGGAGGATGCTTAAGGAAAAGGATATTTCACAACAAGCCAACTACTTGATCATAGAGGTAGGCTTGTACGATGTTTTCCTTGTGACTAAAACCAATTCGAAGCAGATTGTCTAATGAAGGAAAAGTAGGAACGATTGGGAAAATTCTAAGCATAGCAGGAATAAAAGAAGTTTTTCACTATGATAGAAGTATTACAAATGATTTCACCTTCAAAGGAGATGTTGGAAGAAATGCATGTGTTGGGAGAATTTCTATATGAGTTCATAGATATAGGTCGCAAACATGATTCACAAGGTGAAGGAGGAATTTTATTTGTGGATTTGATAGTGAGTGGGGTGAAGGAGGATTATTCGGTGGACACTAGACAACCCACAATTTTGTGAGTGAGCAGACCATGAATTCATTCCATCATAAGTTTGAGAGTAGCACGACCATGCACAAGGTGGTCAAGTTAGTAGTGGAACTAGTGGTTGAAGTGGTTCGATCCAGGCCTTTGAGAGTTGGAAGTTGGTTTGTCAATTGGGTATTGATGCTTGCTCCATTGGACGATCACATGTTGGTCTTAGCGATGGAATTTCTCATATTTTCCAAGGTAATTGCATTCCCACACATGAGTTGTTTGGTGTTCTGGGATGAATCCAAAGCATCTAGTGTTCCCATGATGATGAAGAGAAATATTGGAAGAATGTCGAAGATGTCTGCAATCAATTTAATTGAGGGATTCGGTGGAAGTGAGAATAGAATTTTCAATGTGGTACAAAAAAAAGGTGTGACTTCATCCATGGAGACCATGGGATGATTGGGTCAAATAAAACAAGGGTTGAAAGTAGTGGAGACTTTGGTGAACTTTTTCCTAGAGAAGACGAATCATTTGTGAAGCTTGCAGTGTTGTAATAAAGAACTTGAGGACGACTTGAAGTCAACAATCGCAACACTTTCCAAGGACATCATCTAGGAGACAAAGTTTGATTCACCTTGTCACCAATAAATTTGCAAAGAGGGTGAGGCATATCGGTTGGATGACTCACTTTCAACAAAATCTCCAAGTGTTGAAATAGAGAAATGCATGGAGGCACTCACTCAACCAAACTTGGAATCAAATAAAGAAGAAGTGGCAATGGAGGATCGTGACCCCATAGCCATTATGAACTTTTGTAGGAAAGAAATGGGGGTATATGACTTTCAACTTAGTGTAGAATGACTTGAGGAGTTGGGATGCAAACCAAAGGAAGTCAGGTTGGTGTTGATATACTTGTGCATGGAGCACAAGTCAAACACTATGTATGTCAATAACGTTGGTGGTGGCTATTGGGTACACTCCATTTACACTATGTACATGAATAATCTTGGTGGCGACTATTGGCTCATGAAGATAACCAACATGAAGTTGAGGAGAATCATTCTAATGAAATGATTACCAGGTGGAATGAAGAGATAAAGTTGTTGGAGAAAATATTGATACAACCTCAATCAGAAAGAGGAGAAAGTACAACTAATGAAAGGGCATGTTCACTTATGTCTAGTAGTGAAAGAGAACTTATTATTTCATATAAAAAAAGGAGGTAAATTTTAATTTTTAATTTTGATCTGAAAGTTGCAAGCATACCAGTGGAAGAAGAACATGACATGGGAGTAGCATATGGACTATTTCCTAAGGAAGAAAGTCATCCTCAAGTGGTGAATATAGGGGAAGGGTTAGATTTTCTGGAAACATGGTTGACTAAAGATGAAGACTACAAATAATATGCAGACATGATTCAAGTAGAATAGAAAATGAATGTGTCAATTAGAGGTGGTGCATAAAAAGGAAATCAGAGAAAGAATCATGAAGATATAATTCAGGACATGATGCAACAATTAGTGGACAACAACAACAACATAATTCAACAAAGAGAAGGAAACACCAAATGGCAAAGTATGTACCAGTTGATGACTCCATGTTTTACGTAATGTTTTCCTTATATAAGTATCTTTTTGAACATAATGATTATACATTTTTAGCTTATTATCATATTATTATCATCATATCAATATGGGACATGAATCAGGTATGTGTTGATCTTATTTGTAGCTTAATGTGAATTTTATGGTTAGTTCAATAAATATAAATGTTTAATACTCGTTGTTTTTTATTAAACAGAAAAAAGGCTGATCCATACCTTCATCCAGACCTTCATTCAGACCTCTATGTGTACCTTCATCCAGACCTCCATCCGAACCTTATTACAAAACTTGAAGCGCATTAGGCTTGGTCATTGGCATATATGTGGGTGTTTCCGGGCGAATGAAAAACATGGGTTTTGTGCATGTTATCATCCTATTGCTATGGTTCCTATCACACTTCAATTCAAGTATTTGGAACTTGCCCCTATATTCTTTCTATGAAGTTAATCTATTAATAAATATTTAATATTTTTTTGGTTTTGGTAGAGTGTCGACCCTTTCAGTGGTCGACCTCTCAAACTCTATATAAACATGAGTCCTCTAGAATGATGGGATTGCTAGAGAATATAGCCGATCAACTCTGTTGAAATTTGTTCATCTTATATATTTCTAATGCAATTTAAAATCATGTTGAAGTTGTGATTATCTTCTGAGATGGAGTACCACAACTACTTGGGGGGGCCACCAGTAGTTTGTGTGTTCTTATTTTACTGTATATTCAAATTTCTAATTTCTCTTTTGCAGGAAATTCTCTAATCTCTCTCTTGCAAGAATTTCTATAACTTCTCTATAATTTATCTGTATATTTAGACTTCTATAATCCAAGTTGTGTTTAATTACAAATGCCTATCTTCTAACTCTGTTATCATTGTATGTACTCATTTTAATTATTCATTTTATGCTGCAAACATGTATATCATATTTGCAGGTTGAATTCATTAAGATGTTGTTCATAGCCCATTTAAAGTAGATTAAGCTAACCCATGCAAGATTGTGTGATCATTATATCTCTGTGTGCTTAAACATTTCCAGTTTAAGCACAACAACATAATTTCCAATTTTGAGAGAACAGTTCATAGATCTAATTAGTTACAGGAACATGTAATCAGTATTCCTTTAATGACAAAGATCTCAATAGATTGTTTCATTCACACTCTTCAGCTCTCTGTAGAAATTAATATTGAGATTATACCATTTGAATTAGATATTGTGTTGAGATGTCATCATGATGTTATTCATCGTCATAGACATTATAGAATGATCATTTGAGAAGGAATACATAGAAATATAAATTCTCAATTTCCTATGTTGATTTTGGATATGAATTTCTTGTGTCAATCCTTTATGTTGATAATATCATGATGTTGTCTTTTCCAGTGTAGAATTAGTTGTGGATTTTAATGCTATATTTTCTAGAAGTAACTGTGAATTTTAATGTTATCTTTTTTCTAGTTATTTTAGAGTACATATGCTTAATGTTGAATATGTTTCTCTCTTAAGAGTTATTTTAGAGTACAGTTTGTAGTAGTTTCACATGGTCACTTTTCAAGTATATCTTAATTCATCTATAGTATTTCTTAAAACAAAATGATCAATTGCATGTTTTATGTTGAATCTATAGTCTTTCTTTAATTGAAGAATGAAGTGATAGGAATGTACAACCATTTAGTTTTTTTTTATCTTCACACATACTGCGTTACAACTCAAATTTTACTCAATCTCTTTATTATCTAAGTGTGTTTCCGACATTACATTAGATTAGGATAGACTAGGCTAGATTATAGCTCTATACCTATACATGCATGATAGCACCTCGAAGCTTACGATCCCCAGGTTGACAATTTAATGTCGAAATGGATAGCATATATTTTACTTGACATTTTTGGCGTCGTTTTCAGGGAGATTGTAAAGGGATTAGAGCTTAGGTAGGTAGGTTTCCTTTAATTACACAAAAAGAGGGAGGAGAAACTTTAAGACGAGAGATAAGAACCTGTTCATCCATTTTAATGGTGATCTGAAAATGAAAAGGATTGTATCTTTGAAATATTTGCAAGATTTTAATTATGTGCACTTAGGAAAAGGAATCAATTTGCAAACACATAAACTAGAGAAATTTCACATTCAAGATGAAAATAATAACCAACAAATAGCAGTGAACAGTAAACACATAACACCTCAAATGATAAAGGAGTTCACCCATCTCTTGGGCTACATCTCCTGGTCAACTTCCAATGGATATTTTACATTATTTTCTCAAAGTGCTAAAATCAGTGCTTTACAATGCTCAAAATGAAAAATAGATGGCTCCAATGCCTCCATAACATCCAAAAACCCCTATCTAGGATTTTTCGGCACCTGTTTTGGCCAAAAAACGAAGAAGATAGACCTCTTGGAAGTTTTCTCCTTTAAGCTTGTTGTCTCCGGTTCACCAAATCACACACCTCTGTGAGTAACCTAGATTCTAGGCATTTTTCATGCCTAAACATAGCACGTGCGCCATCTTTCACAAATCACACCAAAATGTTGCACGATTAGGGGGCTATCCCCCAAACCACAAAGGTGTTGGATGCGTAGTTCCATGTGACCATGTCCCGCGCAAATTATGGGCACTCATCACAATGGTTAGATATATGCCAAGTGTCATGCGATGGAAAAGATTTGTTTGCAAGAGCATTTGTGGTAGTGACAAGTGTCGAGGGATAGGGAGATACGTTTGTAAGTTTAAATCCTACGCAAACCTGTGTGAGGTATAGTCATATGGTATGGTGTATATGATTAGGGGTTGGGGCTAAGCCCCAGCCCAGACCCCGCGCCAAACCATAACCCAAACAAACTTAAATTTATATGGAACCATTATATGTTAAGTAATATGGTGCAAGTGCACTGGTAGCCTATCCTTTTCCAAGCACTTTCCATATGCGTGGGAGGTCCGGGGTTTGACCCCTATGGACTCCACATAAATTTTACCATATACCAAGGTGCCATGTGGAAGCCTATGCCTGGGCCATGTGACACCACACAATTTTCCAAAAAGGATGCCATTTGTCCAAAATTCATTCACCCATGTTTCTGCCACTCGACTGCCATCTCAACGCTACCAAATCAGCACATGCCAACTTAGCTTCCATATGTGGGTCCATACCCTGCCATGTCAGCATGTAAGGACTGTATGGACTATACAGTCAGCAAAATTTTGCTTGTTTTGCAAAATGAACAGAACGCAATATCTCACTCATCCAATGTTCATTTGAACCCATTTTATTTGTGTTGGGTTCTTGAGGATGAGACCTATGCACTTGCTTGTTTTGATGTGATTCCAAGAACTTTGAGTTTTTGAGAAAAATTTGATCCCCTGGATCATTCCTCCCCATTGGGAAGCTTTTGGACCTCCAAAAGACTACTTTCAGTCTATCTGAAGATGAGGGTATAGTTCCCTCACCTTTTCAACCTCAATCCACTTGGCCTTGCTTGGATTTGTGTCCTTGATACCAAATCGAAGGTATTCCACATTCCCTTGTTTTGAAGTTCTCATCCTCCTGTCAAGGATTATGTCTTCATGTAGTTCTGTAAGATATTCTACCGAGAAATCATCTATAGAAGGAATCTGAACATGCTCTTCTTGATCATCAATCAAAGTAGGCTCATACAACTTCAAATTCTCAACATTGACAACTGCATACATTTGCACATAAGGAAGCAAAGCCAAACGAAAGGCATTGTTACCAATCTTTTCAAGAACCTTGAAAGGTCCATATCTAATTGGTTCTAGTTTTTTACCTTCTCCTTTAAGCTTCTCTTTGCTAATGTAAATCCAAACTTCATCTCCAGCTTGGAAACTATGATCAACATGATGCTTGTCATGTCTTGTCTTGTACTTGGCTTGGCTTGGCTCTTTTCAAACTGTTCTTGTACCATTTGATGTACCAACTGAATTTGTTCAATGAATTTTTTTTCCCTATCAATGTCATATTGACCATCAATAGAAATGTCTTTCCCAAAGATAAAATCTAAAGGAGATTTCGGGAAATAGCCAAAACAAGCTTCAAATCGAGATTTTTGAGTTAAAGAGTGCTTAGCCTGATCGTAAGAAAGATGAATGTAGTGTAAATGCTCATCCCAAAGCTTAGGATGCTTGTTGCAATAACCACGAAGAAGATGCACCACTGTCCTATTAACCTCTTATGTTTGACCATCGGTTTATAGATGAAAAATTCTGCTCTTTTTCAGTTTGGTGTCCATGAGTGCCCATAAACTTGACCAAATGTTCCCAATAAATTGAGAATCTCGATCAGAAATAATCGATTTAGGTAACCCAAAATGTACCCAAACATGTTGAAAGAACATTTGTGTCATTTTCTCAGTTGTAACCCGCTTCTTACAAGGCATCAAAATACACATTTTGTTGAAACGGTCAACGACAACATAAAAATAAGAATGATTCTTTTTAGACATAGGAAGACCTCCTACAAAGTCCATGGAAATGATTTCCCAAGGACGAGAAGGAACTGGAAGTGGAGTATACAAACCCAAATTTCTATTGCTAGGCTTTCTTGTAGCACATAACGAACATCCTCTTACATATCTTGAAACACTTTCATTCATTTTAGGCCAATAGCAATACCTTTGCAAATTAGCCATCGCCTTGCCTACACCAAAGTGACTAGCAATAAGAGAAGAATGAGCTTCCCTTATAATGTTGATTCTTTCACATTGTGGAATACATAGCTTTCCAAGATGATACAAAAGATTATCATGCACATGATAATCCAATTCCTCAACATGGTTAGAATGACATAAAGTTGCATACACCTCTTTAAAATCTGCATCTAAAGCATATTGTTCAACATATCTCTCATGCATGATAGAATTATTCTTAAGAATAACTGAAGCACTAATAATAGTCCTAGAAAGCATATCAACAACTTTGTTATAAATTCCCTTTTATACCTTATAACCAAGTGGACTTGTTGTAGAAAACCCATCCATTTGAAGTGCCTTTCTTGTTGTAGCTTTGTTTGTGATTGTAAGTATTGCAATGGTTGATGATCTCTATGAATGATAGTTTCTTTTCCCAACAAATAGTGTTTCCATTTTTTCACACTTTGCACCAATGCATACAAATCCTTATCATAAGTAGGATAATTAATCACAACACCATTAAAAGTTTCATAATGAAAACAAATGGGCTTACCATGTTGTAACAAGACTACTCCCATTGCATAATTGCTTGCATCAGTTTGGATTTCAAATGGTTGTCTCAAATTTGGAAGTGCAAGACTTGGGGAAGAACTGATTTTCTCCTTCAAAGTATCAAAATCCTTTTAGTGTTTTCCTCCCCATTGGAAAACTTTCTTAATGCTTGTCACTGCATGTAATGGAGCTGCAATTGAAGAGAAGTTAGAAATAAACTTTCTCCAATATTGGGATTCTCTCAAAAACCTTCTTCCCTATATCACATTGTTGGGCTTGGACCACTCCAATATGACTTTGACCTTGGAGGGATAATTTTCCTATTCTCCTCCTCCAACAATATGCCCCAAGTAAACAAGTGAGGTCTTTCCAAACTCACATTTAGACATCTTTAAAACAAGTTTTATTTCCGCAAGACATCTAAAACTTGCTTTAGATGCCATGCTCTTCATGAGATTTGATAAAAATCAAAATGTCATCCAAGTACACAATCACACAATCATCAAGAAAAGGCCTTAAGACATCATTCATGACTCTCATGAAAGTAGCAGGAGCATTGCAAAGTCCAAATCGCATTACCATCCACTCAAAAAAGCCTTGCTTTGTTTGGAAAGTTGTTTTCCATGTGTCACCTCCAACAATCCTAATCTGATGATATCCACTTCTCAAATCCAACTTAGTAAAATACTTAGCATCTTTCAATTGATCAAGAAAATCATCAATTCTTGGAAGAGGATAATGATTCTTTATCGTAATCTTATTCAAGGCACTGAAATCTTCACACATGCGTCGTGTACCATATTTCTCTGGAACTAACACAATTGGTTATCCACATGGCGATGTGCTTGGCATGATCATGCCTTTGCCAAGCAACTCTTGGATTTTTTTTTAAATTTCATCATTCTCCATGACTTACATCCTGTACATACCAATGTTTGGAAGAGGGCAATCTTGTTGCAATTGTATTTCATGTTGGATACCCCTTCTTGGAGGCAATCCCTTTGGTTCCTGAAAAATCTCATCATATTGGTTAACAACCTCATAGAAATCAAATTTCAAATTTGTATCACAACCTTGGAAAACTTATTTTTCAACATTGTCTTTGGGTTTAATCATCAAAAGGAAAAATTTATTACTAGCATTGACTAATGTCTTCGTTTGTCCCGCATTTACATGTGACAAATTCAACTTCTTTGTATGTGCTCTAACAATGTACTCAACTCCATTTTTAAACAAATAATACTTGTTCTCACGGCGATGAAAATTGGCTCTCCTATCATATAAGTATGAGCTTCCCAATACAATACCATAGATATCCAAAGGAATAACATCAAGGTCTACCTCATCTATAAAATTTGCAGTGATCGCAAATCTAAGTTTACACCTTCTTGTCACATGCAATTTGGCATTGTCACATATCCAACCTAGAGGGTATGGTTTAGGATGTGGAATAGTTTCCAAATTTAATTTCTTGATAGTGTCTTCAGATATGAGGTTTCCTTGAGATCCAGTATCAAAAAGCGTATCTATCTTGGTATTCTTTGAAACAACCCTTATGTGGAAATGCTCTATTCTTTCTTTTTCATGTTGAGTTTCATTGAGGCTACTACTACTTGAAGAACTAGTACTTGCAATAGAACCCTTTCCTTGAAAACCCATGGCTGTAATTTTTGTTTCATCACCCAAATCAGAACCTGAACAATGTTGTATGGTTGCAACAGTCTTTGGTTTCCCTTTGTTGTTGAACTTTTTGGGTCTCTTTTCAGGATGAAGTTTCCAACAATGGTCTTCATCATGTCCATCCTTTGAACAATGTTTACATGTAAGTTTTTCTCCCTCTGTATTAACTGAAGCATTATTTTTTCCATTTCCTTTGAACTTCCTCTTTCCCTTGTCTCCATTACTAAAAGGATTTTGTTTACCCTCTTGAGTTTCAATCCTCCCTCTTACATCCAAATGAGTTGCATGAACAAAAACTTCATCTAGATTTGAAGGGTTAAACATGGGTATTGTATGCCTCAAGTAACTATGCAAAGCTCCAATGCATTTGAGTAAAGTTTCTTGAGAAGACAAATCTACACCCAAAACCAAAGCTCTTCTCCTAAATTCTTGGGTAAATCTTTGCACATTTTTCTCTTTAGATTGTCTAAATTTTTTCCAATCCATAATAGCTTTCTGCATGTATGCTAATGGATAAAATTGCCTTTTAATTGCAACAATGAAATCATTCTAAGAGCATAAAACTTTACCATGTTTCTTCATGTCCTCTTGAGTTTTGTCTTCCCACCAAATGAGTGATGCACTGTCCAATCTTAAAGAAGCAAGATGAATCTTAGTTTCATCATCTTGAATCCTTTGTATCCTATAATACACTTCAACCTGATGAATCTAATTATCTAATTTCTCATCATTTACCTCTCCATTGTACATTGGAAATTCAAACTTAATATTAATATTTAACAAAGGAGTTTGTGGAGC
This sequence comes from Picea engelmannii, assembly GCA_009831015.1. NCBI lineage: Eukaryota > Viridiplantae > Streptophyta > Pinopsida > Pinales > Pinaceae > Picea > Picea engelmannii. Next base: position 945,026 of record ML776635.1, read on the forward strand.
AATTTTTCCATGTCCTTTTGGAGAATTTGGAGGTGGTTGTGAAATGGTAGAACAAGTGGAATATGGAGGTAATGGAGGTGGAGAATCACCATTCCCTCCATTTCCTTTTGGAGTTTTATCACCACTGTCTCCCTTGCCCTTTGAAGGGTTGGAGATTTCACCTTGCAATCTTTCATTTCTTTCTCCAAACAAGACTTTCACCATTTCTATCATATCATAGAAATCCTTTTTGAAAGTTTCATCCTTTGAAGGAAGAGTTTCATGACTCTCCTCATGAGCCATACTTGGTGAATATCTCCTTAAAGCTTGAGGTGATTGTATAGTCCTTCTTCTTGAAAGTTGATAACTTGGATCTACAAATTGACCTTCTCCTCTTGTGAGCTTCAACCTTGTAAGCATCAGAAAACAAACACTTGCAAACAATCAAGCCTTCAAAATCCTATGCTCTGATACCAACTTGATCTAAAAATGAAAAGGCTTGTATCTTTGAAATATTTGCAAGTTTTTAATTATGTGCACTTAGGCAAAAGGATCAATTTGCAAACACATAAACTAGATAAATTTCACATTCAAGAAGGAAATAATAACCAACAAATACTAGTGAGCAGTAAACACATAACACAACAAATGATAATGGAGTTCTCCCCTCTCTTGGGATACATCTCCCGGTCCAGCTTCCAATGGATTTTTATATTATTTTCTCAAAGTGCTAAAATCAGTGCTTTATAATGCTCAAAATGCCAAATAGATGGCTCCAATTGCTCCAAAACATCCAAAAACCCCTAGCTATGATTGTTTGGCACTTGGTTTGGCCAAAAAATGAAGAAGATAGACCTCCTGGAAGTTTTCTCCTTCAAGTTTGTTGTCTCTGGTTCGCCAAATTGCACCCCTCTGTGAGTAACCTAGCTTTTGGGCATTTTCTGTGCCTAAACCCAGCAGATGCGCCATCTTCCACAAATCACACCAAAATGTCGCACGGTTAGGGGACTGGCCCCCAAACCGCGGAGGTGTTGGACATGTGGTTCCATGTGACCACGTCCCACGCAAATTGTGGGCACCCATTGTAATGGTTAGATATATGCCAAGTGTCGTGCGATGGAGAGATCAGTTTGCAAGAATGTTTATGGTAGTGACAAGTGTCAGGAGATGGGGAGATATGTTTGCAAGTTTAAATCTTGCGCAAACCTGTGTGAGGTATAATCATATGGTATGGTGTATACGATCGGGGGCTGGGGCTAAGCCCCAGTCTGGGCCCTGCACCAAACCATAACCCAAACAAACTTAAATTTATATGGAACCATTATATGTTAAGTACTATGGTGTGGGTGGACCGGTAGCCCAGCCTTTGGCAAGCACTTGCCAGGAGGTTCAGAGTTCGATCCCCATGTACTCCACATACATTTTACCATACACCAAGCTTCCACATGGCAGGCCATGCCTGGGCTGCGTGGCACCACACAATTTTCCAAAAAGGATGCCATGTGTCCAAAATTCATTTGCCCATGTGTCTTCCACTCGACTACCAACTCAGCACTACCAACTCAACATATTCCAACTCAATGCTACCAACTCAACTACCATGTGTGGGTCCATACCCTGCCATGTAAGCTCGTACGGACTGTACAGACTATACAATCAACAAAAATTTTCTTGTTTGGAAAAATGAACAGAACGTGATATATCACTCATTTGATGTTTGTTTGAACCTGTTCGAGTTGCATCGGGTTCATGAGGACGAGGCCTACTCACCTGTATATTTTGAAGCGATTCTGAGCACTTTGATTTTTTAAGCAAAATTTGATCCCCTGGATCAAATGGGTTGCTCCAAAGCCTTGGTGTTCCCTTTCAACAAGAGTGTTTACTTTTTCTACAAGTTTGTTTACTTTTCTTAGTTTGTTTACTTACATGTGATTTACTTTCCCACATTCATGCTTTCTTTCCTACAATTGTATATTATTTTTGGAGAGCTAACTCTTGTGAAAATATAACTTAGTAACAGGGAGGTCTAAAGTAGCATGAGGAGTTCAAGTTTTCTTTAAATAGTGTTCTTTAAGTTTTGCAATTAATTTCATTTCATTTTTGTTTTGATAGCATTAAATTTCAGTTATTATTTCATTGGGTGTTGTAAGAACCCCAAAATACTCACCCATGTGTGAGACATGACTCAACAACCGACAAAATGAATGCAAAGATGATAATCTTGGAAGAACTTTCTCAAATCTTGACAACAGTCGATATTTCTCCTTCTCAAGAAGAACATATTTTGGCAGCAGCCAAAAAATTACCTATTTCTCTGGAAATACTAGAAGGACCAAATTTCCCTCAGCTACAAAACGATTATCCTTGGCAATCTACAAAGGAGGCTAAAAACTCACAGACTACATCTTATAGAGAGCGATCATTAAGACCTGAGACTCAGGAGTTCTCAAAATGAATATCAACAACTCCTTCATGTACAAAAGAAATCAATCATCTAGAAGAGGAGGATATCCATATAGATTACATAGAAATTTGGTTCCAAGAGGTAATCAGGCCACAATGACATTTTATCCTACAATGCTTCTTGCTTCCAAATAAAAAAGGTTGGTTGGTTCCTCACATCCATACAATCATGTAGGTAATTGTTTTGTATGTGGATATGGGTAAGTTTCTTGTTCTACTCCGGACATGGTTACATTGGAAAAGTTATTACACTTGAATAAAGATTTTTGTTTCTTTTTAGGTAGAGTAGGATAATAAATAAAAGTTGCATGTTGTTAGTTTAGCTTAAAGTTTAATGCAAACTCATTTTACATTTTATTTTTAATAAAATAACTATGAGATACATGTGCCTATGACCCGATCTCATTGATCTCATCAAACCTAGAGGCTACTAGTACAATCCATCCAAATCTCTAAGTGGGTGAGTAGAGTATTTTTATAAAAGAGTAGCAAGAAGGTCTACCTGACGGTTAAACCATGCACACATCAATTTAATTTCAATGCAAGAATATGAGTAGGAACTACAGATATATTCTTTTTATTTTACAATGGTTACATCCACTACACATTAAAATTGACACAATGTCATATCTTCATATTGGTTACACTCACTTAAGTATCCCTTACATAAGGACAATTTGTAAAGGTAATATATATATAAAAAAAATCATCCTCCAACCCATATACCATCCCAGTCCATAAAATGGTTTTCAGAGATGCCTCCCCATCTTCTTGCAAAAAGAAACATTCATATACAAATCTTAAAGGAGAGGGTAAGGACTAGTCTCTACTATAAAAAGGGTGTAAGAGGATAACCCATCAGGATACTGAATAGGTCTGCGGGCAGCGGGTATTGGCCTATGGTATGACTAGGTAAACCTGTCGGAGTACTAAACAGGATTGCTAGAAGCGGGGCATTCTACCTGGCGAGGATGATGACTTAAACATAATAAATAGTAACTCTTTTATTTTAAAACTTGTCTTGATGTATGGCACTACTTGTGGGTATGAATGAAAGGGAGTATGCATGGTTAAGAAAAAGTAAACGAACTCCATTCACTTGTCATTGGGGGATAACCTAAAGATGATCTTAATACCCTCTTGTCTAATTCTTCCTAACTATATGTGAGATGTTTTTTCTTACAAGTGGGACCATACTCTTAATTGTTTTTCTAGGCTAACATGTGAAATTTACCTATATACTCGGAAGCCATAAATCTTAGGATATTGGAAGGATTGATTGGTTTCCTATATGGTTGATTGAGAAGTGTTACAATGCTTAGATGTGGGGGAAGGGATAAACCATGTTCATTCATTTATAAAGTCTATGTGAAACGACCATATAATTTATGTCATATAGAGACACATTATGAAACTTATTTCTACATAATATTATAGGATGTCATGTCATCGATTATGAATACTTGCACATTAGCTAATTAACTATATATTATTAGAATAATCTTATGACAACGAGCTTATTTCTTTCGTCATAGTTTCAGTTTCTGATGAAAAGGAGGACTGATTAAGGAATTTTATTCTTTCTTGCAGTTACATGACAAAGGAAACCAAGATGAATACCTCATTCCATCCTCTCATCCACCTTGGTAGACATGATCCTTACAATCCAATGACTTTGGCAAGTACAGGCTTACTAATGACTGTTGCGTAATTTTCAAACCTGATGGAGTGTCAGATAGAGTGCTAGATGAGGTTCTATAACAAATATTGTAGCTTGTAAGGGTGATTACAACACTTCAGGTAAATATCAACTGGATCCAACATGGTTTAACATATAAATTGGGATCATATGGTTTAAATATAATTTAACACATACAAATTACTTATGCATGATAAATATTTTAATCATAATGTCCAAGTGTTTGACTTGGACATTGATCAAATAATTTCAAGCATCAACATAGAGATTTTAAAGGAGGCATGCATAATCATTAATGATGGTGTTCCTTTTCTCTCATTAATCCCAATTAACCCACGATTTCAAAAACACTTGCTTGCATTTCTGATTTAGGGAAACAAGATACTCTGCATCCCCTATGTTTTTACTCTGCATTTCCTTTGTTTTTCCTTGCCACCATGTCGAACCGCCATGAAGCATCAGAAGAGGCCTAAGCAGAAATGTCCAGTAAATGAGGAAGAAGCCCCTAAATCTTAATCCATCTCCTATCTCAAGATCATGTCACTACCTCAATAGTATAGTTATTCTTTGGCAATCCATTTTTCCTTGCAGAGGGACCTGCAAAACCTGAGGGATCGGAGAAATGTTGACTCCATGTTTTACCTAATTTTTTCCTTATATAAGTCTCTTTTTTAACATAATGATTATACATTTTGAGATTATTATCAAATTACTATCATCAAATCCATATGGAACACGAATCATATGTGTTGATCTTATTTGTATCTTAATGTGAAGTTTATGTTTAGTTCCATAAATATAAATGTTTAATACTCGTTATTTTTATTAAACAGGAAAAAGACCGATCCAAGCCTTCATCGGAACCTCTATCCGGACCTTCATCCAAACCTTCATCTAGACCTCCATCCACACCTCCATCCGACCCTTATTATGGAATTTGGAGCACAACAGGGTTAGACGTTGGCATATCTATGGGCATTTTTGGGCGAATGAAGAACATGGGTTTTGTGCCTGTTATCATCCTCCTACTATGGTTCCTCTCACACTTCGATTCAAGAAGTTGGAACTCGCCCCTATATTCAAGCTATGAATTTAATAAATTTTTTGTCTATTAATAGACATTTAACAATTTTCTTGTTTTGGTAGAGTGTCGACCCTTTCAGTGGTCGAGCTCTCAAACTCTATATAAAAATGAATCCACTAGAACGATGGGATTACCAAAGAATATAGCTTATGAACTGTATTAAAATTCTTCCTTGTTATATATTTCTGATGAAATTTAAAATTGTGTTAAAGTTGTGATTATCTTGTGAACTGGAGTACCACAACTACTTGGGAGGGCCACCAGTAGTCTATGTGTTCTTATTTTACTATATATTCAGATTTCTAATTTCTCTTTTGCAGGAATTTATCTAATCTCTCTCTTGTAGGAATTTCAATAATTTCTCTATAATTTCTCTGTATATTAAGATTTCTATAATCCAAGTTGTGTTTCATTACAAATGCCTCTCTTTTAACTGCGTTATCATTGTATGTACTCATTTTAATTATTCACATTATGCTGCAAACATGTATATCCTCTTTGCAGGATGAATTCATTAAGAGTTTGTTCATAGCCCATTTAAATTAGATTAATCTAACCCCTGCAGGATTGTGTGATCATTATATATTTGTGTGTTGAAACATTTCCAGTTTAAGCACAACAACATAATTTCCGATTTTGGGATAATAGTTCATAGATCTAATTAGTTACAGGAACATGTATTCAGTATTCCTTTAATGACAAAGATCTCAGTAGATTGTTTCGTTCACATTTTGCATCTCTCTGTAGAAATTAATATTGATATTATAGCATTTGAATTAGCTATTTTGTTGAGATTTCATCATGATGTTATTCATCATCGTAGACATTAGAGAATGATCATTAGAACAGGAATACATAGAAATATAAATTCTCAATTTCCTATGTTGATTTTTGATATGAATTTCTTGTGTCAATCCTTTATGTTGATAGTATCATGATGTTGTCTTTTCCAGTGTAGAATTAGTTGTGGATTTTAATGCTATCTTTTCTAGAAGTAACTGTTAATTTTAATGTTATTTTTTTTCTAGTTATTTTAGAGTACAGATTCTTAATGTTGATTATGCTGCTCTCTTAAGAGTTATTTTAGGGCACAGATTCTTAATGTTGATTATGCTTCTCTCTTAAGAGTTATTTTAGAGTACGGTTTGTAGTAGTTTCACATGGTCACTTTTCAAGTATATCTTAATTCATCTATAGTATTTCTTAAAATAGAATGATCAATTGCATGTTTTATGTTGAATCTATAGTATTTATTTAATTGAAGGAAGAAGTGATAGGAATGTACAAGCAATTAGTTTCCTTTTTATCTTCACACATACTATGTTACAACTCAAAGTTTACTCAATCTCTTTATTATCTAAGTTTGTTGTTGTCATATATTAGATTAGGCTAGACTAGGCTAGATTAGAGCTCTAGACCTGCACATATAGTGCTAGCACCTCGAAGCTTATGAGCCTCGAGTTCACAATTTAATTTTGAAATAGATAGCATATATTTTACTCGACACTCGCCAAAGGATAATATGGACATAAAAATTGAGATGATATGGAAGTTGATGCGGAAGGTATCTCACAAGAAGACAACAGTAAGGAAGAAAATCAGTAGAAGGAAGCAAGTGACAATAACAGATTGTGAAAGAAAAGCAAGTGGGGCATTGCAGCATAAAGTGTGGAAACTAGGAAAAGTAAAAATAGCAACAAAGAAAAAACATAATAGAAAAGAAGATGAAGCAAGTGGAAGGCTTTGGTACAAATTTCGGGACTCTAGAGGGTTTCATCAGCATGTGAAACACATGATCAGTAGATCATGAGTATTTTCAACCTTGGGAGTCTGATGCAAGAGCATCCTACTCCATGGTTAACCTAGGGTGTCTTATGTTTTCTAAGGATTTGATTTCTTAATAGGAAATTATGTATGTTTGTGTGGTTTGGGTGAGGAATATGTGAGTGAGTTTTTATTGTAAACGTTCTTGAATATGTGAGAACATGAGAGATATTAGGCTTGTGGATATTTCATGAATATCTTAGGGATTAGGAGATCCTAGAATAGGGATTTGATTGAGTAGAAAGTGGATCAGAGAGGATCCTTAGGAGTCTATTGAGGATTTGTTGGATCTAAACCAGAAAAAGTTCAAAATTCATTTTATATATTATTGTAAGCCTTAGAGGAAAATAGTGTGGCCAATCTTAAGGAAATTAGGCTAGATATTAGAGGGTGGCCAATTGAATGCTAACCAGACCAAGATATTAGAAGTGGACAATCAAAAGGAAAATTAGCGTAGAGAGTGATTGAGTCTATTGATTTAATCCAGACAAAGGAGGGCCTGCGATCCTGTGTAATTGTATGTAAACATATGTGTATGAATACAAGGAAAATACTTTATTTTGAGTATTCTGGAAGCTTCTGAATTCATGGCTGGTTATCTGTGTGTAACATCCCCAGCCAGCCACATGCCGGGGTGTGATACCTTAAAGTCCACCCTTGGACTTTGTACTCTTACCGGTACCATCTTTATTTAATAAGGACGCATAAGATAAAAGTTTTAATGGCATGCAGAACAATATCCATCATGCATGCATAATCTAAGAGTTAGTTAAATGATAATTAAAATAAACAACGTAATGCATTCATACATAGATAATAATATCACAATAGAGAGAACTTATCTTTATAAAAAGGAAACACCGACTGACTGCATAATAAGGATGTTCCACCCAATCGTAGACACTACTGCTCCAAATCTCAACAGAAGTGTCACCCTCAAGACAGGGCTATAAATCCACAAGGATGACTCCAGAGGGTTACTTGGGTTCCCAAACCAGTTACCTCTCAAGCTCTCATAGGTTTCCCAACACCCACAACAATCCAAGTAACCATCTCTCTTCTACCTAGCTTGCACCACCCAAGAGAATGCACCTTCACCCTTCTCTGCCATGTAGTCCCTCAGGCAAACCTTCTCCTTCTAGGGCTCCAACATAACTAGTCCAGAATATCAATGCTAGAAATCTCAGGACTCGCATTTGTGAACAAAACAGGGCACAAGCCAATGCATCTCAGACATGCAGGCCTCAAGTCATGGCTGGATTGCACCAATGACCACTACAACCAACTATCACGTGGCCAATCTTCAATAGTTCCTTTCCCTTTACCAATCCAAGATGTAGGTGAGGATGGATCAATGAATATGTAAGTGGGTGTGTGAAAGTGTGTGAGGGAAATAATGGTACGAATGAGCCAATGACCAATCCCATAATCAAACCAGGGATGGTTTTAAGTATTTTTCATGGGGAATCAAGAACCTCATGGCATTCCCCAAGAAGCTCACATAATTTATCCCCTCCCTTAGAGAAATAGGGTAATTAAAATAGGGAATAAACATTTATCCCCTCAAGTCCCTCTCTTATGGAATCATAGCCCCCTATAACTCTATTCCTTGTCCATCTAGTAGCCATCGATGTAGTTATTAATAATAATGATAAAAAACATTGCATGTCTTGGGCATATTGGCCCCTTTAATAATTGTTTGGTAACTCAGGCCTCTCAGCATTGTAACAATAAATTATTTAAAATGGGGGGTATGAAACCCGGGGTGTTACATCCCCTCTTCCTTATCTTGGCACTCTCCTTAGTGGATATACAAAATAGAGATCAAAATCTCAAATTTATTCAAAAAGTTGTGGGTACTCTACCTGCATGGCATCTTCATGCTCCCAGGTAGCATATTCAGGACCATAGCAGGTTCACTGAACTTTTAGTAGCTCTATAAATCGATTCCAAAGAATTTTAACCTTTGTGTCCAATACCTGCACTGGCTGAACCTAAAATTATCCCTCCGTCTCTACCTGAATCAGATGCCAATCAATAACATGGTTAGGATCATCTACATATTTATTTAGTAAAGATACATGAAATACATTATGCACATTCATGGAAGAAGGCAATGCAAGCATGTAAGCAACTGGCTCTATTCTGTCCAATATTTCAAATCGACCACAAAATCTAGCTACCATCTTTGTACAACTACCCAATTTCAAAGAGATTTTCTTGGGCTTCATTTTCAAAAGTACATGCTCACCTACTTTAAATTCTCTAGTTGTCTTGTTCTTGTCTGCATAAACTTTATGTATATCCTAAGCTACCTCTAAATTCTACTTGATATTAACCACCTGGTCTTCCATATCCTTGACAAACTCCAGCCGAAATACCACTCTATCTATTGGGTTGGCCCAACTAACTAGAGCATCACATTTCCTACCGTATAAGGCTTCAAATGGGCTCATTCTCAATGAAGATTGACACCCATTATTATATGCAAACTCAACCAAGTGTAAGTAATCTTCCCACTTAGATATCTTATCCATCACATACATTCTCAACATGTCTTCAATTATTCGATTGACCCTCTCTGTTTTCCCATCTGCTTGGGGATGATATGTTCTGATAAATTTTAGATTTGTGCCAAATCATTTAAACAATCCCCTCCAAAAATTGGACGTAAAATTCATATCTCTGTCTGAGACGATTTTCCTAGGTATCCCATGCAACCTAGCAATTTCCTTCATGAAAATTTATGCAATATTAGTTGATGTATGGGTTGTCTTCATAGGCACAAAATGAGTATCCTTCATTAATTTGTCAACCACCACCATGATTGAATCTTGTTGCTTATTTGTTTTGGGTAATCCTGTGATGAAATCCATGGTGATAATTTCCCATTTCTTCTCTGGGATTGGCAATGGATACAACAACTCCATTGGGTGCCTATGCTCAACCTTCACCTTCTGACATTCCATAAATCGAGCAATGTAATCACCAACATCCTTCTTCATTACTGGCCAAAAGAACTAGCTTCTTACTGATGTAATTTTTTTCTGGTAACCAGGATGTCTAGCATAAGGAACATCATGCATTTCCTTCAGTACCAAATTCCTTAGTTCTCTGGAACTAGGAACATAGATTATATTTTTATGCATGAGTAATCTATCTTCCTTTATCTCATACTCCTTCATTTTCTGTTGTACATCGCCTTGCTGTAATTTTTCCTTTACCTGTAGGTAATGTTGATCTATAACAAGAGCATCTAAAACTCTTCTCTTCAATTTTGATTGATCCATACTGATAGTAGTAGCATGCATGATATGCACTCTTCTACTAACTGCATCGACAACTTTATTCTCCTTTCCCTTGATATTCTTGATATCGAAGTCATATTCACTTAAAAATTACAACCATCTTGTTTTCTTGGCATTCAAGGTCAGTTTTTCAAAAATATACTCCAGGCCAATGTGGTCTGTCCTTAATTTGAATTTCTTCCCCATGAGATAATGCCTCCAAATCCTCAAGGCATGAAAAATGGAAGCAAGCTCCAAGTCGTGGGTGGCACAGTTCCTCTCATGTTCCTTAAGCTTTCTGGACTCATATCCAATGACATGTCCATTTTGCATGAGGACTCCCCCAAGTCCTTCCTTACATGTGTCTGTACATACCACAAAACTTTCATTTGGGTCAGCAATCTTTAACATAGATGCACTAGTAAGTAATTCCTTCAAGAGATTAAAATGCTTTTCACACTTGAGTGTCCATTAAAATTTAGTTCACTTCTTTTGCAAAGAAGTGACGGGATGAGAAATATTAGAGAACCCTACTATGAACCTTATGTAGTAGCCCTCTAATCCCATAAAAGATCTGATGTCTGACACATTTCTGGGTGTTGGCCATCCTCTAATGACTTTGATCTTCTATGGATATATTGCTATGCCCTGCTATGAAATAATGTGTCCCAAGTAATGGATTTTCTTTAGATAAAAATAAAACTTACTCAACTTAGCGTACAACTGATGTTCTCTCAGTACTTGCAATACCAGTCTTAAGTGATGTTCATGATCCTCTTTAGACTTAGAATAGATAAGTATGTCATCTAGAAATACTATGACAAACTTATCCAAATACTTTCTAAATATGCCATTCATTAAAAACATGAAGATAGCTAGTGCATTGGTTAGTCCAAATGGCACCACTACACATTCATAATGCCTATACCTGGTCCTAAACATTGTCTTATGAATGTCTTCTTCCTTGATTCTTACCTGACGGTATCCTGCCCTCAGGTCAATCTTTGAAAATATCTTTTCTCCTCTTAGCTGATCAAAAAGGTCATCAATGCGGGGTAGAGGATACTTGTTCTTTATAGTATACTTGTTTAGTTTTCGAAAGTCAATACACATCCTCAAGGTTCCATCTTTCTTTTTGACAAAAATTACTAGTGCTCCCCAAGGTGAAACACTTGGACATATGTACCCTTTCTTCAACAATTCTTCCAACTGCATTCGTAATTCTTTTAACTATGGTGTGCTCATTATGTAAGGTGTTTTTGACACTAGGGCAGCTCCTGACACTAAATAAATTGAGAAATCTATCTCCCTTCTTGGTGGAAATCTAGGTATTTCTTGGAATACATCTTCAAATTCCTATAGTACCGAGAAATATTTGAGGCTTGGCCCCTTTGTATTTTCTAGCTCTTCCACATGAGTTGCATATAATTGACATCCTTTCCTATAACATCTTTTTAGTTGTAAGGATGAAATCTTCCTTATAGATATGGGTCTTGGAACTTCTTTCACAATGCTATGTTTTCCATTTCCATCAAGACATGTAACTATCTTGTTATGAAAATCTAGGATAGCATGATCCTTGTCCAACCAATCCATTCCAATCAGAATATCATAAGACCCCAATGGTATGATATTTAGATCAATAGTATTCATGCCACTAAGACATATGGAACAACTTCTAACCATATCATGGATTCTTCTTTTGGTTCCAGTGGCAAACTGAACCAAACTTGTTTTTCCAAGATTAATTTTCTCCAAATGTAATCTATCCACTATATTAGGATCAATGTAACGATAAATTTCTCCTCAATCAATCAAAATAGCAACAGGCTGATTTTTTTCTTACCTTCCACCTTGATCATATTGGATTGGTATTCTTCTTGTTGATCATTTAAAGATGCATATATTCCTCCCATATCTTCGAATGTTGTAGCCTCTTGGATGTTGTGCATAGTCTTCACTCTGTCCTTTCTGTGTGGGAAATCCTTGTACATGTGATCTTCCTTGCATCCCTAGCATTGGATTGGTGGTCTTCCCTTTTTTCCCAAGGATCTTCCTTCTTGGAATCCCCCTTAGCATACTAATCTTGATGATTTCTATTAGGATCATTCCTATTCAAGGGGGGTTTGAATCCTTTCCTCCTCTGATCAGACTTCTCATTCTTCTTTTCCTTCTAATATTTCTACAGGGATTCTCCTCCTTGGCCTTCCTCACGCAATTATTTATCCTTCTTGATGGCCTTGGTCAATGTCTTGGGCTCATCATACTTGATATTTTCCCTATTAAAGGATGGCAGTCCACTTAGAAATCTATGTATTTTCACTTTCTCATCACCAATGAACCTGACATATTTTAACAATCCTAAGAACTTCTTCTCGTACTCTTCCATAGTCATGCTTCCCAACCTAAGTTCAAATAACTCCTGCATTTTATTTTCATAAAAAATTCTCTGAGAGGTACTCCTTCTAGAGGTACTTATTTAAATTATTCCAAGTGATCATACTTTCATTAACATGTTCCACTTGCTTCAGTCGGTCCCACCACATTGCATATTTCCCATGTAAATGGTAGGTGGAAATATTGTCTTCCACATTTGAGGAATAGTTATGCAACTGAAAATATCTCCTGAGCCCAAGAAACCATGCTTCGACATCATATTCCCTTTCTCTTTCACCATCAAAGGAAGGTGGCTTGAGCTTCCTCAACTCTCCTTGAAAACTATCTACCTCTTGTTTCCTTCTTTGGTGTCTGATAGGAGAGACCTCTGAACTGCTTACAGGATCTTTCGATGCATAAAAATTTCTTTCTAAGTAAGGAGGTGAGTGGTGTCCATGAGCTCTACTAGCACTTCTGGAATAACCAACTCTTCCATGATCATCCCTTATTTCATGCCACTTGCCTTCTTCCTCTTTTCTTGAGTTTGATCCCTTCTTCATTTGTCTCTGCAACTAATTTAAGGTCTGCAACACTTGAGCATTTATCTAACTTTTCTCTCTCATCAGTATTTGGTTGTCTTCTTCCTAGCTCTGCACTTCCATCTTTAGGCTTCTTACAATTTCTATTAACGTTTTCGGCTCTCCTTTTCCCTTCTGTCCATTGGACTTTGTCTCTGCATTACCAACTCTGGTATTCTGGCCTTCAGCCTCCTTATCATGACTGGAGGCTCCCTCACCTTCTTCCATTTCCTCAATACACATCCTGAGATGATGTCCTTAAGCCCCTTAATTCTGCAAAATGTGCAAGCAACCATTTTGTTAGAATTATGCATATGATAAAAAAAAAATCAATAATGCTACAGTTCTTTTTTCTTCTTAATGCAGACCCCTTTCTCTCCTAAGGGTTGCGCGAACTCTCGGTCAAGGATCTTCAATCCCGAGCAGAGTTGGCTCTCTAAAACCTTCATGGTTTTGTTCTGTATCGAAACACAGGCCCTTCTGGCTTTCTGGTGTAGGTATGATGGTCCCCGCGACCTTCTCCTTCTCCCTTGTGAAAATATCAAAGTTTGCACTAGCTCCTTTTCTCTTAACCCCTCCTTAGATGTGACCTTAGGCGGTGACGTTATGTGGATGCATTATTGTGGCCATGCTCCAAGGTGGTTTGGAACCAACTACTTTTTACCCCACAATTCACCTTGAGCCACCACGTATCCTTTTTCCAAAACCATGGTCTCGATTGCGTCCCACCCTCGACTTCATAAGGCCTGAGCACCTCTTGTCCTCACGATGCAAGGTGAACATTGATCTCACAATATTGATGGTGCTTCGAAATAAACAACTGAGATCTATCTCTTGGGAACCAATAGTTCATATTTACCTCTCCCAGATCAACGGTTGTGGTCATTTCAGAATTTTGGACTTCAGAATTCTCAAATATCAAACTGTACTTCCCTTGAAATACATGAGATTCTTCCACAAGTGCTCTTGAATCAGACCATGGGGAATTACATCAGAATATACGACGATCGACATTTACTTCGGGTCCTTACCTAAATCCATAGCTTCATGCCACTTATTCTCCCAATCTCATGGTTAGGTCTACTTTGAACGATCCGACGATTGACGTTTACTTCGATTCTCTGGCTCTCCGGTCTTTGGGAGTTTCAACTCTCAACTAAAAGCTCTCAGAGTAACGTTTCTGGAGTCCATGATCCATTGCCATGTACTGAAATATTGTAAACGTAGACATGGCCCAATCAGGTGGGTGACACGTGTCATGTCCTAATTGACATTTCAATCATACACATGTTGAAGAATTACTGAAACGTGGTGCACATCCCACGTGTCCACGTCATCCCCGATGACGTCTACAAGCCACATCACTTCAGAAATTTTGGGGTCCACATCACCTCCTGGTGATGTCATTGTGCCTCACCACTTCGTCTCTTCGGGATCTCAGGACTTCTGGAGTTTCCACACTAACACACTTCCAATTCTCCCAAATGCTAATTTCAAGAACTGGCCAAACTGTCTCCATGTGACTCCCTTATCAGATGGTCTGTAACAACTTCGGACTTCGGGACTTTGGGAATCTCAACCCTTAACTTTTTCTAAAAATGATTTTATCTGAGGCTCATGATCTACTAATGCATGTCCCCTGCAGTTCGATAGATACGATTTCTTCGGGTCTTCGTTCTTCGAAGAACTCAACTCTCAACCTTCTCTTCCCCCGAAGTGCATGGATTTATGTTGCGTGTCCTCCTGGATCGAACAACTACGATTCACTTCGAACTATGGGGTCCATAAATCTCAATTCTCAACTTCTCCTCGCTCACCTTTTCCCAGAGTGCTTTCACCCAGAGAACATGATTGGTTGACGCATGTCCTCCTATAGATCGATGGTCTCTGTATACTTTTGCACTTTGGAGGTTCGTTGCTCGAGTATTAACATGTCACATCACTGCATTCCTTTCGATTTGTGGGGGAATGCATTGGCAGTTTGGAGTAACCCACTTTTCACCCCGAAATTCTCTTGACGTTGACACATAACCCCTCGGTTAAACCATGGTTTGGATTGCAAGACCTCCTTGAGGAATTATCTCCCGTGAAACTTGGTTCCCTGCAATGCTTGTTGTCCATTGATCTCTCTCTCCGATGTGATCTGACGATTGTGACCTTAACCCTTGTTTCCTTTTTATCCGACGACCGTTGTTCACCTGTCCTCCGATCCAACGATCCCGGATATCTCTTGATCCTACAGTGGTGATTTCTCCAAAATTCGAAGGGGATGTTCACGATCCTTTGAATCCCTTATGACGAGTCTTTGATGATCTAACTCCTGCATAGATTATGGAATGCCATTCCTCCTGATATTTTCAGCTTCACGGTCAGATTTCGATCTTGACCATGAGACTCTGACCAACAGACCCAACCCATACCAGCCCGATGTTTCAACCAAAAGCTATAATACCAGTCTATAACATCCCCAGCCAGCCACAGGTCGGGGTGTGCTACCTTCTATCCCACCCTTGGACTTTGTACTCTTACTCGTACCTTATTTATTTAATATGGACGCATAAGATAAAAGGTTTAATGACATGCACAACAATAGCCAACAAACATGCATAATCTAAGATTTAGTTAAATGATAATTAAAATAAACAATGAAATACATTCATACACAGATAACAATATCACAACATAGAGCACTTATCTTTATAAAAAGGAGACACCAATTGGCTACAGACTAAGGACGTTCCACCCAACTGTAGACACTACTGCTCCAAATCTCAACAGCAGTGTCACCCCCAACCTAGGGCTATGAATCCATGAGGATGGTTCCAGAGTGTTACTTGGGTTCCCAGACCAGTTAGATCTCAAGCTCTCGCAGGTTTCCCGACACCCACACCAATCCAAGTACCCAACTCTCTTCTACCCAGCCTACACCACCCAAGAGAATGGTCCTCCACCCTTCTCTGCCATGCAATCCCTCAGGCAGTCCTTCTCCTTCCAGGGCTCCAACACAGTTGGTCCAGAATCTCAATGTTGTAACTCTCAGGACTCATAGTTGTGAGAAAAACAAGGCACATGCCAACGCATCATATACATGTAGGCCTCAAGTCATGGTTGGATTTCACCAACAAACACTATAAACAACTATCTCGTGGCCAATATTTAGCAGTTCCTTTCCCTTTACCAAGCCAAGACGCAGGTGAGGATGGATCAATGAATGGGTAAGTGGGTGCATGAAAGTGTCTGAGGGAAATAATGGTACAAATGAAGAAGTAAAGGAGCGAATGAGGCAACGACTAACACCCCCCAATCAGACCAGGGATGGGTTTAAGTATTTTCGTGGGGAATCAAGAACCTCCTAGGTCTCCCCAAGAAGCTCATGTAATTGATCCCCTCCCTTAGACAAAAAGGGTAATTAAAATAGGGAATAAATATTTAGCCCCTCAATTCCCCTCTCTTGTGGAATCATAGCCCTCTGTAACTCTATTCCTTGTCTCTCTAGCAGCCAACGATGTAGTTATTAATAATAATGATCAAAAACTTTACATGTCTTGGGCATACTGGCCCCTTTAATAATTGTTTGGGCACTGAGGCCTCTCAACATTGTAACAATACATTATTTAAAATGGAGGGTCCGAAACCCAGTGTGTTACACTTTGTATGGAATACCTATGTGAGGAAGAAGGATAAACATGTGCATATAAGTTGAGCCTGTGTGTTTTCAGGTGTAGGGTTTGTGTTGTAGGCGAGAAGGAGAATTCTAGAAAGGATACCCGGTGTAATCCCGTACCCTATGTGAGATCGGGATGATTATTCCATTGATCATTGATCACAAGAAGGATTGATGATCCTATAGAATGATGGAGGAGAAACATCATTGTGATCACAAGGAGAGACTCAACAACCGTTAGATCATTCCATTGATGAATGATAATTGCTAGATTAAACCCATGCAAGGAATACACAACAATCATTGGATTATCTGGTTAGGAGCGTTGTAGACCGTTAGATTGTGAGGAAAGGAGTAATCATAAACAATTGAATCGTAACTATTAGATCTGGAGATAGAGGATGGAGGACCATTGGGTCAATGACTGATTAAGTCATGACCATCAGAATGTGCTGGAGACAGATCAATGGACGTGAGTCATTGAAGAGATTAGAGAGTGAGTTAACAATCGCATATGTTCAAACTCTGCAATCCACAACAACCTTTGATATCCACCCATCAAAAAATTAACGGTTCATGTTAAACCCTCTACCAATGTGCAACTTCCATTGCGGATATAGGGAGGAAAATTAACGGGTGAGCATGTTGTGATTCCGCAATCCATTCCAACTGTTGGATCTGGGGAAGATGGATCTACACCATTGATGAGAAGACAAGGCATTAGCACATGGTCATAATTCTTGGACACCAAATATGAAAGGATAACGCCTGAAAGGAACAGAGCCAAGTTCATAGCTCTCTGTTGGCCCTTGGGTATGGAAGCAAGCTAAGATTAAGGGAGAAAAGGAAAAATGCAAACTGCACGGAAGACATAGTGGCTGATACTGGGTCGAAGTAAGAAAAAGAGCAGAAAAGATGGTGTGAAATAAGAGAAATAAATTCGTTGGACGAAGAGAACGAGGATGAGAGATCAACAAGGAAGATGGATTGTGGACAACTTAGCAAGTAGAAAAAGCCACCATTGTACGCTTTGGAGCACTGGATGAGAAGAAAGGAAAGATAGGCCGGCGAAGCCCTAAAAACATGGGTCAAGTTGAACTAGGGTTTTAGAAACCTAGGGTTTTTGAATCTAGGGTTATGACACTTATATCTCGACCTAAGGATGTTGGTGAGCGATTTTAATGTATAAATAAAGGTCTAAAGGACCTGGGATGTTGGTTGTTGGGGTGTTAGAGAGATTATGTATGGTGAGTGATTGTTGTTGTTAAGAGAGAAGTATTGTGTGGTGAGAGAAGTATGTGTTGTAATATCTTCAGTTGGGTGCAAAGATCAACCTTATAGCTGGGTGTGTATGAAGGGGAGAAAGAGAGAGAAGATGAGGAAATCTACTAGCTAAGAGCACAAACAATAATTATATGCTTCATCTTAATATATTATAAAGCACAGTTATGTGGATGTATCCCTAGGGAGAGGGTGAACTACGTATATCTTGTGTTATGTGTGATTGATGATGTGTTCTTTGTCATTTGATATGCTACTAATGTGATATTGTATTAGATCTGAAGTATAACTTGTGTAGTAGGTTAAAAAAAGATAAAGAATAACTAGGTGATTGTATGTTGTGTTGTGTATCCACTCTGCATTTTCTTATGGTTGTAGATACTTGTGTCATGCAACCCCCTATATCTACTTTGGGTGAGACTGCATCTGCCTCACAGGTGTTGCCAAAAGGGCTAGTAGTTAGGGCTTGTTGGTGGGATCTTGGAGTTGAACCCTGGGTCTACCCCCGTGCCAACAAATGGTTTCATTTCTAGGACAAGAATCTTCTTGAGGGAATGTCAAGGTGGTTTCCATCAAAGATAGAGATTCATAAGTGGATAGAGGATCAAGAAAAGGAATTCACTAAAGCCCAGAACAAGAACTGCAATCTTAGTACATAGGATTGGTTAGGAAGATATATCTTTACTGATATACATGAGGTTTCTTTTGGAGGAATTCATCGGGAGTTATACGAGTGGTTAGCTAGGTTAGCCAATACCCAATTTGAGATCAGATCTAGACCACCTGTGGTTTGGATATCAACGTTGATCAAGAGGGTCAAGAGAGTTGATAACACTATGTCAAGAGAAGTAGATCACTGATTTGATAGTACCATTGGAGGGTATATCACCGAGTTTGTTGTTGATAGAGTAGAGTCATATAGCCAAGATGAGAGATATTTCTTTAAGGGACCCAGGGGAAAAATTTTACACTTTTTAAAGATGAAGATCAAGATTCTATTACATGAGAAGAACATCTTGAAGATACAGTAGTAAACTGGATTGAAGAGCTAATGTTCAAGAACTCGAATAGAAAAAATGACACAGAGGTTGGACATACGTGCAGTGGGAGAGCATTCAAAGAAGTTCCTCTTGCGAACCTGTTTAAGAAGAACTATGGGGATGAGGGTTTATACAGTGGAGAAGGGGCAAATCTGACAGACGAAGAGCATTCAAAGCTTGCTAGGACAAAGGAACCTCGCCAAGATGAGATAGAAACTTCAAGAACTACACCAACTGTTGAGGTAAGTACTATTAATCCTCTTGTTGTTTCAGTAGAATTAAGCAATCAGAGTCATCAGAGTCACTAGAGCACTCTGATCAATGTTACTAGTAGTCCACAACATACTCAGTCAGGGAACCTAGGAAGATCTATGGCAGATGAGATGAGGTTACCCACCTTTAGAGGAGATGGATCTAAATATCCTAACCAACACTGGTTTCTATACGAAGTCGTATGGAGTATTAATAATATCACTGATGAAGCTGTCAAATGAGCTCAGTTTAGTACTACCCTAAGAGACAACACACTGTGCTAGTACATGAAGTTTGTTAAGGGAATTGCCCAACCTAAACTATTGAATGAGATCAAGAAGGCATTGATTGTTGAATTCAAGAAACCCATGTTAGAGTCACCGTGAATTACATAACTGAAAGAAATCAAGTAGAGAATAACTGAACCTGTATGGGAGTTTGATCAAAGGTTTAATACCTTGACAAGCCACTTGAGTTTTTAGATCCCATATGAGCAGAACAAAGAATGGTTCATTATTGCCCTCTTGCTAGACATCAGATTTCCTCTGATACAACAAAATATTACTTCACAGGCTAAGGCACTGGAGATCACCATGAAATTAGAATCAGCTCGGATGGGAGAATTCAGCTCAGGTATGATTCAAATATTGAGTCAGCTAACTAGTCTATCATTGCAGGTCGAAGATATGAAGAAGGAAAAGGGAAAATATAAAAGAGAAGACATATGGTGTATCATGTGGAAATCAGAAGGCCATGATAAGGAGAATTGTCCCCTATTCCATGAATACTTGGCCTCCGGAGCTCCGATCCCCTTAAATCAAGTTACCCTACCCTGGTGCGAGGTCTGTAGGAATCGACATTGCCTCAGTGAATGTTACTATCTACAAAATAATGTCCAGACACCCACAAATTTGTATTGCATGTTCTATAAGTCGGTAGGACATGATGACAGGGATTGTAGGGCTTACGATCTCATGCATGAAAGGTTGAGGGATATATACAAAATTCAAGGTGAAGTACAGCAAGAAGGAAGCACTATGCAGTATAACTCTCCAGGAAGAGGAAACTTCAACCCTTGTGGCGGATTCCGAGGAAGAGGAAGAGGAGGAGGTATGGGTCGAGGTTGAGGTTAGATCATCTGTTATAACTGTGCACAAACAAGACACTTAGCAAGGGACTGTAAGAACCCTTGTACCACTTGCAGCTACCGTAATGCATTTGAGCATGTTATCGAAGAATGTTCAACATTGTTGGATAAACTTCATGAGAGACGGGGACCTCAACAGAACCCGCAAATACAACTAATCAAAGAATAACCTCGTGAAGCAGATCCTAGAGTAGTTGTTATCAATAGAGGAGGCGTTGATACAAGAGAAGATAAAGTGATCCAAGGAAATACTACAGAAGACTCAGAAGTCAAGAAAGCTACAGAGAAGACACAAGCGTTTGATGCGAAGAAAGAAAAACAAATATTTGAGGAAGTAAGAAAATATTTTGGGAGAGACCAAGGCTCTTCATTGAAGAAACAACCAAAAGTAAGAGAATGTGGAATGCCTCTAGTATTTGATCATTCTTCTTCACCCAAAAATGGAAAAGAGGGGAGTAAACTTCTCAGTTTCTTGTATACGTTTATAGAGATGATTAAAGATGAAAAGTCCATACAAGAACTGCAAACTTTGGTTAGACAGTATGAGATAGGAAGGGTAGACCCTCTACTAAATAAATCAGTACATCAACTATCCAAAAAGAGAAGGATGAATAAAGAACTACACCTTAATTCTCAGATTGGAGAGTATGATATAGACTATGTGGTCCTCGACTTAGGGTTGGAGGTCAATGTCATGACAAAAAAAACCTGGGCACTGATAGGAAAACCTAAGTTGATATACTCCCCTATCAGGCTTAGGATGGCTAACCAGCAAGCAGTAATCCCCTTTGGAGGATTGGAACATGTACCTATGGACATCGACAGAGTAAGGACGTTTGCAGAATTCAAGGTGATTGAGATAGTTGATGATAGTTGTCCTTACCCTGAGCTTCTATGAATTGATTGGGCTTTCAATAATTCCACTGTGGTTGATTTAAAGAAAAGATAGATGATGTTTGAAGGATATGGCCTTAGGATCATTGCAACTTTAGATCTTGATGAAGGTCATATATACACAGAACCCATCAGAGAAGAAGACCACGCCCATGAACTAGAAAACATATACAAATTAACAAGGAGACAACAAGATTACATTAATCCTATGATGGATGGGAAGCTAAGCTGGCGAAGTGACAACTCATGTTCATCAGATTAAGAAGAATCATTAGAGAACTGGAAGGACAAAATGTATGAAGTATCTACAAGGAGATGTGCTAGATTAACCTGAGAAGTTCTCTGGATTGGAACAATAGTAAGTAACTTTCCCACCTTTGATGGTCTGAATCATTTAGAAGCATTCTTGTTGGACTTTGAAGAAATTGTACCAACATAACAAATATTGTTGGAAATGGATGAGGCCTTGAAAGAAACACTAGCAAGATGGTGGGTGACACACAAAAACAACATTACAGACTTGGTACAATGTCACACTTTGATAACAGTGCGATTTTCAAAGCAAGTAGAAAGATGTGAAGTTAGGTACACAGGTTGAGGTTGTCTGAAGGACCAGGTGTGAAGTTGCGAGTAATCCTAGAGAAACATTCCTCAATAATAGCAGATACACAAATTCATTAACACACTGGACACAACCCCTATTCATTGGTACATACTAGAAGAACTGTGCCTCATCATCATTGCATATTTGGGGAGGCATCTTGCCTCCCTTTGGAACAAGAATAGGATGAATGAATTGCACCTCTCCAGAAATTGCAAGGTTGTTACAGCATCAATGCTGATGAAGATGATGATCCAAGGAATGTGAACATCGTCGAAACAAAAGGCCAAAGAGACATAGAAGGACCAGGAGTTGAGCTACCTTTCATTGGACAATCGATCAAGATCAAGAAATTCAATATTCGAACAAAGAAAACACCGAATCTTCCAAATGTTGGAGATTATTGGGATGCTGCCACTATTGACAAGATCACATAGTTACTACATGAGTATCAGGAATTGTTTCCAACCAAGTTAACTGATATTAAGGGAATTAAAGGGCCTATGGGAGAAATGACGATGCCTTTGAAACCACATGCAAGACCAGTCAAACAGAGACCTTACAAATTGAACCCTAAATATAAGGATAAAGTGAAAATTGAGCTCGACAGAATGCTAGAAGCAAGAATCATAGAACCTGTCAAAAAGTCAAAGGGGATTATCCCTATGGTGGTACAAGACAAGAAGACATGAGAGATCAGGATCTACGTAGATCTCAGGAAGTTGAATGATGTCTGTTTGCATGACCCATTCCCTACACCATTTACTAATGAAGTGTTAGACAATGTAAGAGGCCAGGAGGTATATTCTTTTACAAATGGATTTTCAGGATACGATCAGATTCATATTGCGAAGGAAGATCACCATAAGACCAGATTTGCAACAGAATGGGGATCCTACCAGTATAGAGTGATGTTGTTTGGATTGAAGAATGCCCCAACCATATTTTCCAGAGTGGTGGTCGAAGCATTCAAGGAGTTTTTACATAAATTCTTGGAAGCATATTTTGATGATTGGACTGTTTTCAGCATTTTGAAAAATCATATTGAATGTTTAAGACTAATGTTGGATAAGTGCAGGCAGTGTCAGATTTCCTTAAACCTGAAGAAGTGCATCTTCTTTTCACCCTTGAGAGTGTTGCTGGGCCATATTGTGTGTAAGGAGGGATTGTTGGTAGATCCATTCAAGATTGTCATTATAGTTGATCTTCCCCCTCCTACTTCAGTCAAATAGATGCACACTGCACTGGGACATATTGGATACTAAAAGAGGTTCATTAAAGGCTATGCACAGATTACAACACCCATGGAGAATATTTTGAAAAAATATTGTCAATTTCATTGGACAGAAGAATGTCAACAGAGCTTCGACACACTAAAACAAAAAATGGTTACTGCGCCCATTCTGGTTTTCCCAGATTGGAGTAATGAATTTCATGTGCATGTCGATGCATCGTTTATTGCATTAGGAGCTATATTAGCACAACTGGGAGCTAGAGATATCGACCACTTGTTATCCTTTGCTAGCAGGAAGCTATCAATAACTAATATTAATTACACCACCATTGAGAGAGAAGGGTTAGCCATGGTGTATGTGCTGCAGAAGTTTTGCCACTAATTGTTGGGAGGACACTTTAAAATTTTTACTAATCACTCTATGCTGAAATACCTAGTCAACAAGCCAGTGTTGGGGGGAAGAATATGCAGATGGCTTCTGTTATTTCAAGAATATGATTTTGAGATCGTGGTTAAGCCAGGAAGAATGAATAAAGTTCCTGACCACTTGTCGAGGTTGGAACATGGAGAATATCCTACTAGTTTGGAGGATACACTGTTAGATGCACAGTTGCCGACCATTAGGAAGGTTGATGATCACTTCGTGGAGATAGTGAAGTTTCTGTCAACAGGAATGTCACCTAGTGACTATACAATTAGTCAGAAGAAACAGTTGGTAGTGTGCATTGCATATTTTTTACTTATAGTTGGACAACTATGCAAGATGGCACCTGAGGAGATATTGAGAAGGTTTGTTATGGAAGCAGAGATACCATTGATCCTTGTAGAAGCACATGAAGGCATTACAGGAGTAAACTATGCAGGGAAAGAAACAACGTAGAAGATTCTTAGGGCCGACCTTTGGTGGCCTACTCTACACAAAGATGCTAAGGACTATTACAGAGCCTGCGATGTATGCCAAAGAGTTGGGAAATCGTCCAGAAGAGACGAGATGCCTTTAGAACCACAACTGACCTTATAGGCATTTGAGAAATTGGCCATTGACTTCATGGGACTTATCAAGCCACCAAGAAATCGCACAAGAGCTAGATACATAATCACTACAATAAAGTATTTGACCAGATGGGCCGAAGAAAGATCAGTTAAGGACTATAGTAAAACTACAACTGTGCACTTCATATTTGATGACATAATAACTAGGTTTGGATGCCCGAAGATCCTTACGAGCGATCAAGGCACACATTACATCAATAAGACCGTTGAATCCTTGACTAAGGAATTTGCAGTCCATCATCATAAGAGCACACCTTACCATCACAAGAAAATGGGACAATTGAATCATTCAATAAGATCTTGGAGACAACACTGACAAAGATATGCAATGTGAGCATGGATGACTGGGATTTGAGAGTACCCGCAATATTATGGGCCTATAGAACCACTTGCAAGAAACTAACCATGCAGACCCCCTTTAAATTGGTCTATGGCCTAGAAGTAGTTGTACCCATGGAATATTTGGTTCCTAGTCTAAGAATTGCATCCTTTATAGATATGGATGACATTGGTGGTGTGCAAGAGAGGCTTTCACAATTGGTCTATATGGAAGAAGAAAAATTTATCGTAGGATTTCACCAGCAGGTACAGAAAGAAAGAGAAAAGGCCTACCATTACAGGCACATCAATAAGAAATCCTTCAAGAAAGGAGATCTGGTATTGGTGTATGACAGTGATTTCATGAATTATCCAAGGAGGTTCAGGACGAATTAACTTGGGCCATATGAGATTACCTATGTTACAGAAGGAGGAGCTGCACAGTTGAATACTTTAACTGGAGAATGGAAGGAAGGTTTGGTGAACGGGAACCGGTTGAAACTGTACTATGACAATCAACTACCTCACAACTCTCACTAAAAGAATAAGGAAAAGGGTGTAGATACCAGGTGTAGTTGAAACTGGATACCAGACATAGAAAATACAGTCTTCACATGGAAGGGAGGGACATAACAAAAAGCATGGGCTAGTCCATGCAGCCTGAAGACGAAGTGAATAAGAAGGAACAGATATGAAGTGCCTTGGGATGAGTCACAGGTGAGTATTGGGGGCCTGTTGGCCCTTGGGTATGGAAGCAAGCAAATATTAAGGGAGAAAAGTAAAAATGTGAACTACACGGAAGATACGGTGACTGATATTGGGTCGATGAAAGAAAAGGAGTAGAAAATATGGTGGAAAGTAAGAGAAATCAAGTCATTGCATGAAGAGATCGAGGATGATATATCAACAAGGAAGATGGATCATGGACAACTCAGCAAGTAGAAAAATCCACCGTTGGACTCTTTGTATCACCGCACGAGAAGAAAGGAAAGACAGGCTGGTGAAGCCCTGAAAATGTGGGTCAAGTTGACCTAGGTTTTTAGACACCTAGGTTTTTGGCATTTAAGGTTTTGACACTTAGATCTCAACCTAAGGATGTCAGTGAGAAATTGTAATGTATAAATAAAAGTCTAAAGGAACTGGGATGTTGGTTGCTAGGGTGTTAGAGAGATTATCTATGGTGAGTGATTGTTGTTGTTAAGAGAGAAGTATTTTCTGGTGAGAGAAGTCTGTGTTGTAAGATCTTCAGCTGGGTGCGAAGATCCACCCTGCAGCTAGGTGCGCAAGGAAGGGAGAAAGAGAGAAAAGATGAAGAGATTTTCTAGCTAAGAGCGCAGACAAGAACTGTATGCTTCATCTTAATATATTATAAAGCATAGTTATGTGGACGTAGCCCTAGGGAGAGGGTGAACCACGTATATCTTGTGTTATGTGTGATTGATGGTGTGTTCTTTGTCATTTCATATGCTTCTATTGTGATATTATATTAGATCTGAAGTATAACTTGTGTAGTAGGTTAAAGGAAGATAAAGAATAACTAGGTGATTGTATGTTGTGTTGTGAATCCACTCTGCATTTCCTCTGGTTGTAGACACCTATGCCCTGCAACCCCCTATATCTACTTCGGTGAGACTGCATCTGCCTCATAGGTGTTACCGAAAGGGCCAGTAGTTAGGGCTTGTTGGTGCACTCTTGGAGTTGAACCCTGGGTCTGCCCCTGTGCCAACACTCTAGGTCGCATGAAGAAAACACAGGTCCTTTAGATAGTTGAGGAGAATAGGTTTATCGCCTTTGCGTTAGACAGTAGTCACAGAGAATGGTCCTATGGGAAAAAGGGCCAGCAAATGAGTTGAATGGAGTTGTGACATAATTTGATCTTGTTAGTGATCGAATCAGAGGAGGAGTAAATCGATCCTAGGACACCGCTTTTTGGGTTTGGAGCAACCTAAGGAGAAATTAGAGTTTCATAATTGTGGGATAGGTGAGTTGGATTTGGATCTGGTCTAAATAGAAGGAATATTTGGTCGGTTCATTTATGAATTGCATCACCTTCATACATCGAGACTTCCATCTTTGCTCTCATTCCCATCTTGAAAACAACCCTCAACAATCTGTCTTCTACTCCTTATTCTCCTACAGCTTCTTTTGTTGCCTCTATATATTCACTTTAAGCTTTGCTGACATCACCAACCACTAGTGCTCTCCTTTGTGTTGTTTCCATGGCATCCAACCTTACACGAAGTTGTTTCATTTCTTCCTCCAGGGTTGCCTTGACCACATATCTATCCCTACATCTCCTTGGCGGAATGATTCTAAGTATTTCTTCTCATAGATCTTATTCATGCTATGATACTAGTTGAGGCAAATCCCCTCCCCTCCTTCAAGGGCTCGCGTCACCTCCTATCCTAGGATCGATTTATAGAGGAGCCAAAGTGGCTCTCAGGTTCCCACTGGACCCTTAGAATTCTCACCACATGCCTTTTCTCCTTTAGCTACATGAAAATTCAGACTCACGAGGGTATTTTTACTCCAACAGAGTTTACATGTGACCTCAGTCCAAAACCTGGGGCTTAGAATTTCGAAAGAAACAACTTCGGCACGATGGATATTTGAGCTTCGGGAATTTTGACCTCAACACCCCCCAAAAGTTCTGAATGTCGAATTGGCGAATTCTCGGGTCCGCGCTTCAAAACTTCGAGCTTCGGGACTTCGGGGATTTTTTCTCTCATGCAATAAACACTCAAAATTTATCGAAGCAGTGAAGTCCAAAGGAATTAAGGGTTTAACCCTTGCACTTCTTACCTTGATCCAACGATTGTAAAGGACTTTGTCTTCTCCTGAATAGATCTCGTCTATCCTCCTTGGAACAAATATATTTATCTTCCTTAATCTTATTCACTTGAATAACTTAGACTTGGGCACACACCTTTTGCTTCCCTCCTAATCTTTTCACGCTTAAAAGACTCAGAATTTTAGCACGCACTTGTGCTTCCCTATTTGTCTTAGGAATTAAAGAAGTCTCCTCTACACCCTCCTTACGCTATCTCTCCTCTAAGCTTCCTCAACACTTAACTAAGTGTTGGCTCTGTGCACTCTTTGCACGAGTCTCCTCTCTGATATTTTATACTCCTATGAGTATAGGTGCACTCCTTATGCTCTCTCTGCGTAAACTTATGCAATCTCTCCTGAGCTATTCCAACTTGTAACGGTTCGGCCTATGCACTCCTTGTGCCGGCACTGTGCACTCCTTGCACTGCGATTTCAAAAGAGAAACAATTGAAACTTAAATAAACATTAAGGATTCATTCAACAAGTCATTTAGATGCACACACACATAAAACATAAAGATAATTAACACAACATTTACCCAGTTACCAAATGACAAGCATGCTAAAAAATATGAAGCCAATTCTCTCTTCTTCTATATTCCTTCAACAAATATTTACAAGTTCAACAACTCTCAACAGCTTTCAGCTTCTTTTTCCACAATTTTCCAACAACAACAACTATTATTAACGACAACCACATATGGGCCTAGATTACATATATTTATACATGAGGGGGTTCTCAAGCCTTCCCTCCGCACTATATTAGTGCTTTAATATCACAATTAAGCATCCTACCACTAAGGCTTATTACAATAAATGAGATATTACAATCTAGATATGAGTCAGTGCTCAAAATGTGTACAATCCTATATGTATTAAAGGAAAATCCATTCCTATGGAGCACATACAATGGCTCAACTTCAAGATCTCTTGGAATGTTTAATTACAATACTTTAAAAATATTAAAGTGACATGCTCTCCTTGGAATCCAACCATTTTAGTGTGTTGTGTTGGATATTGAGTCATCTTCCACCTGCCTCATTGAGTGACGATGATGATACTCATGCATCACCTTGCTCATGGAATTCAAACTGCCACCAGGCCTTTGGCCCAAAATGATATGCCTCGAGGCATCCCATCTCTAGTCACTAAGGAGAACAACATATTTCTATCACAAAATGTCTTCTAAGATGAAGTTGTCAAAGTCATCTATGTAATACCATTGTTTTGACCCCTAGATAAAGGGTTTGTATGTAATGATTAATTGGGTATAAGCATAGCAATGTGTGGTCTAAGTTGAAGTATGACATTGAACATTGATGATTCATTGGGGGGTAACATGCACTTTGCATATATAATATAAAGAAAAATAATGGCTATAAGTGAAGAAGGAAATGAAAAAGGGCGATGAGTCCAAGAGAGGGGAAGAAAGGGGGCCTAGATGGATACTATGAAAAATAACAAACTTTATTGTTTCCCACCCTTTATCCTAACTTCCCTAACCTTTATTTATTCTCATTAATTATTCATCAAATTCAAGATTAGTTCTTCCAAAATAAATATGCATGGGCTTCTTGTAAAGGCACATGATATCTTCTTATCCTGAAATATATTACCTATGATTTTAGTCATGCAATTTTTTATCTCATTCATTATTATACTATTACTTTTACTCTCCTCTACTCTTTTGTTGCCTACATTTCTACCAGTCACTAACCATATAGATTTGCTACCAAGGAAATGTGGGAAAGAATGATTGAGATTTTGGTTGAATGTTGAAGAGAAAGGAAGCCATTATTCACAAACAAATCCCTTGGTTCCCAGCATTAGAGATTCCTTGACTAGTCTACAATGGAGCACTAGAGGGAAGGTGATAACTTGAGGGATTACTTAGTAGACAAGGATATTTGATTCCTAGTGTAGTGTAGGGTGAGGGGGAAGATAAGTTGTTTGAGTGAAAGTTTTATGGTAAGAAAGGTCTATAATGATAATTTTTTATCTGTGAAATATGGAATTGAGTTGAGCATGAGATATTATAATCACATCATAGTTAATTCAACTTTATGTATTCATAGCTCTAGATTGGGCGTATCCTTTGTGACATACTATCTATGGTTACTTGGATCATTCTTTATTTGTAAAATGTTGGTGGAGAATTACAGAGAAGATGAGAAATTGTTCTTGTTGTTCATATTTGTTATGATTTAATTGATGATAATGATAAATTTGGAAAATTAATATGTTTCAATTCATTCTAGGATGCATTATAAGTCAATTTGAATATATGTGCATATCATAGGCATTTAATTTGGATATCCATTGCATTTCATTTCTTTGTGCTCATAATTTAATATAATTATCAATGATTTCCCCTAAGTTTGCATCGGTGGTTTAATAGAGTTTCTATTGGAGTACCACATCCATTTAACAATAGTACAAAGTGGGTTAGTGATCCAAAAAGGATCTAGAGAAGACTAAGGACAACTCAAAATTTGCAAAAGCAACACAGGAAGCTCAAAATGGCCTCAACAAATAAAGAAAGAGAAAAAAATCAAAGTCCTCAAAAATCATGAAATTAGAATCATCGTGAAGAGTGTGTCACAAGATTTACAACGACATAAACAAATCATCAAAAGGAGTTACAGATCAAAAGGTATTCACAGTGAAATTTTTGGTCAACCTAACCCAGTCAACAGGGATGAGTCAACATTTGTACTATTGACGTTAGCATCAATACGGATGATGTCAACATCCGTATAGTGTATGTGGCACACACATAAGGAGACACATGTAATGCTGACATCGGCATGGTGACATGGTAGCACTAGAGGCTGCCACATGTCACTTATTTTCATCATTTTCGGGTCAATCTGTGGACCAATGAGGAAGTGTCATGTGGCAGTTCGTACAACAACATGGAAGACCGTATGATGATGTGGTAGGAAAATGTGGCAGGCGACCTGGTAGGTGATTTTGCAAGTGGTTAGCGTGGGCCAATGGTTGGTTTCCATGTGGCCCAATCATGGGTTTCCACGTGGTAGTGGGCAAATTCCCAATGAGGGCCCGAAACTGGATTTTTAAAAAAAAAAAAAAAAGGGGGCCTGTCAAATCTGGCAGCCAAACTACAAGCTCCAACGAATCCAAACAACGCTTAAAGCTTGGATAAGTTCCACTCACATATCACTTCTTATGTTCCTAATACAGTAGTGAAACATATTCTGACTCAAGATAACCCAGATGGTATAAGAGGTAAATGAATTGTTGTGATCCTTGAGTATGATATAGAAATCAATCCAACCAAGTTGATCAAGGGTCAAGTGTTAGCCAAACTGATGGCTGAATCAAATTTTCATGCTTTAGATATAAAATTTCTAGTTGAAGTTGATGAACAAGGAGAGAAGACAACTCCACATGTCAAAGAGGTATTCTGAAACTCTCCATGGTACGCAGACCTTATCTTTGTCGTGCATCATTTACAAGCTGCTCCTGGTTTGACAAAAACTAAAGCTATATTTTTAAAACTTAAAGATATGAAATATTGCATTCTAGATGGAAATCGTTACTGGAAATATGATGGAGGTATTTTACTGAATTGTTTATTGAAAGATGAAGATAACAAAGCTTTGCAGGAGTTACATGAAGGAGATTGTGGTGGGTATTTAAATTGGAAGGCTACTGCTAACAAAATTCTTAGAGATGGTTTCTAATGGCCAACCTTTTTTGTAGATGTCCATAAAAAGGTAACCTCATGTCACAAATGCCATATTTCTGAAGGAAAAATGAAATTGTTTCCTTGACCCTTGAAGCCTATTTTGGTTGAAGCTCCATTTTAGAAATGGGTTTTGGATTTTATTGGACATATTCACCCACCTTCATCAGGCCAGTACAAGTGGATCCTAACAACGACTGACTACTTGACCAAGTGGATTGAAGTTGTACCGTCTAGGCAAGCCACTGATGTTGGGATTATAAAATTCTTGGAAGCTAACATTATTTCTCCATTTGGATGCCCTAGGAAGATTATCACTAATAATGCAGCAACCTTCAAATAAAAAAATACGATATAATTTTGCAGCAAGTATCAGATCACTTTAGGACACTCTATAGCCTATCACCCTCATGGAAATGGATTGGCAGAGTCTTCCAATAAGATTTTGATCAATATTATCAAGAATATGTTGCAGGAAAATAAGAAATCATGGCACAACAAGTTGGTACATGCACTCTGGGTAGACATGCTTACTACAAAAAGGTCAATTGGTATGTATCCTTATCAATTGGTTTATGGAATGGATGTTGTTTTTCCCACCTCTTTGGGTGTTCCTTTTATGAATCTATTACAAGAAGTAAAAGTAGAAACAAAATAAATCCAAAGAAGGATCAAACAAATCATAAAGCTGCAACAATCTAGAGAGGAGGTTTATAACCAGAATCGGGTGGTTCAAGAGAGCATCAAGAAAATCTATGACAGAAGAACCAAGGATGATGATTTAAAATTGGGTGATATGGTACTCAAATGGGATTCAAGAAACTAAGACAAGGTAAAACATGGAAAGTTTGAAAATTTATGGAAAGGACCATTCATAATCCAAGATTACAGAGGAAACAATGGATTTTTAATCGAAGACATGGATGGAGCAGATATGTCAGGGGGACCTATCAATGGAAGAATGCTAAAAAATTATGTTCCACCAGAATAAAGATATTTTCTCACTCATCTCATTGTGCAAACCAATGGCACATGGTGAATGTGTGTCGATTATCAGGCCTTAAATAAAATCATGGTGAAAAATCCATACCCTCTTCCTCATATAGATGATTTACTTGATCATTTAAAGAATGCTGTTTATTTTAGTAAGTTGGATTTGCACAATGGATACCATCAGATCAAGGTTGTAGAATAGGATGCATGGAAGACTGCCTTTAAAACCAAACAAGGATTATTTGAGTGGTTAGTTATGTCATTTGGGCCATAACTTTCATGTGTGTGATGAATGATGTATTCAGGCCATTTCTAGATGATTTTTTGATTGTATATTTAGACGACATTCTTATATTTAGCGGGACTTGGGATGAACATGTAAGGCATGTAAAGAAAGTATCAAATACTTTGCAAAGGGAAAAGTTGTATGTAAAATTATTCAAATGTGAATTTGGTAAGACTGCAATTGTGTACTTAGGTCATATTGTAGGAGGATGATAATTGAAAATTGATCCTTCCAAGATTGATGTAATTGTAAATTAGCCTGAGCCCAAAAGTGTAACCGAGATACAGAGCTTCTTAGGTATAGTCCATTATTGGAGGAGATTCATTTAGAACTTCTCCTTTCTAGCATCTCCTTTGCATTCCTTAACCAGTGTGAAGAACACTTTTCAGTGGGGAGGAAAGAAACAAAAATCTTTCAACACTTTGAAAGAAAAGATCAGTACCGCACCAGTATTAGCATTGTTAAATCTTCAACATCCCTTCAAGATCGAGACAGATGTTGGTGGATATGCCATGGGTGGATTATTGCTGCAATATTGTAAGCCTATCTATTAACACTTTGAAACTTTTAACCAAGTTGTTGTTAACTATCCTACATATGATAAAGAGTTGTATGCATTAGTTCAAAGAATTAATAAATGGAAACATTACTTGTTTGGGAAGGAAACAATCATACATATAGATCATCAACCCTTACAGTATCTCCAAGAACAAACCAAACTGCAACAATCTTGACATTCCAGATAGATTGTTTCCTACAACAATTTCATTTGGTAATCAGGTACAAAAAGGGTACGAGTAACAAGGTAAGTTATATGCTTTCTAGACCTCCTATTACTGCTTCTATTATTTTGAAGAATGCTTCTTTATCTCATTATAGTTGTGTGGAACAATATGCCATTGATGGATATTTTAAGGAAGTGTATGAGAAGCTAACCCATGGTGGACATGTAGAGAACTATTTTCTGTAGGGAAAACTAATCTGCCATCATGGAAAGCTATGCATTCCTACAAGTGAAAGAGTCCATGTAATACAAGAGGATCACACTTATCTTGTGTCTGGGCATTTTGGGATAGGAAAAACTATCGCTCACCTACATAGGTTCTATTACTAGCCTCAGATGAAAGAAATTGTAACTAAATATGTAAAGGGGTGTGTGATGTGTTATACATGTAAGCCCACTAATAGAAAACTAGGGCTATACTCACCATTGCCTTTTCCATCCCATCCATGGGAAATTATCTCCATGGATTTTGTAGGGGGTTTACCAATGTTTAAAAGGGGTCACGACTATTTGTATTTTGTAGTGGATAGTTTCAGCAAGATGTGTATCTTAATGTCATGTAAAAAGAAGATCATTGTTGATCATACTGCTAATCTCTTCTTTTAGTATGTTTGGGTTCACTTTGGGTTACCCACATCCATTATCTCAGATCGAGATACTCAATTCCTTAGGGATTTTTTGACTATTTTGTGGAGAATGATGGACACCAAGTTGAACAGGAGCACTTCTTTCCATCCATAGACCGACGAACAAACATAGGTTGTTAACTGAACAATGGTACTTTTGCTTCGATGCTACTGCAATAGGCATCCCAAGTTATGGGATGAACAAATACCCTATGTACAACATGATTACAGCCGAGACTTAGATTCCTCAACTCAATGTTTTCTTTTTGAGACATGTTTTGGGTATTTACCTAAAGTTCCATTAGACTTGATGTATGGGAGAGATGTCGATTCAAATCAAGAAAGAAATGATGACAAAGCCCGCAATTTCATCCATAGGATCCAACAGCTACACCAAGTAGTCAAGGAACAGTTGGAGAAACGTCAAGCACAGTATAAATCTCGGCATGACAAACACAGGGTTGATCATTAGTTCCAGGTTGGAGACAAGGTATGCCTTCACATCGAAAAGGAAATATTGAAGGGTGAAGGCAAGAAAATCAAGCCCATCTGTTATGGACCCTTCACTATTTTGGAGAAAAATGGTACCAATACTTTTCGTCTAGATATTCCACCTTATATGAAAATCTACTCATTTGTAAATGTAGAGAACTTGAAACTTTTTTAGCCTCCAATGATGATGGATCAGGGTGAGGAAGTTTCAATACCTTCAGTTGATGAGTTTTCTCTTGAGTAGTTGGATGAGTTAAAGGAATATATCATCTTGAACAGAAGGACGAGGACTTCACACAGGGGTGATGTTGACTATATTTGAGTAGGCTTAAAGGGCACACATCCAAGCAAGGAAAAGTGGATTGAGAAGGACAAAGTGAGGGAACTCTTCCCTCACTTATCTGTTGATTGATGAAAGCTTTTGGTGATCCAAAAATATCTTAGTGGGAAGGTGTGATTCGAAAAGGATCTAAAGAAGACTAAGGATACCTCATAATTCACAGAAGCAAATCAGGAAGCTCATAATGGCCTCAACGACAGAGAAAGGGAAAAAATTCAAATTCCTCAAAACTCAGTGAAATTGGCATTGTCGCGAAGAGAGCGTCATAAGATTTCCAACGGTGTAAACATCTCATCACACAGAGTTACAGATCAAAATATATTCGCAGTCAAAGTTTTGGTCAACCTAGCATAATCAACAGGGATGAGTCAGGATCAGTATAGATGACATCAATGTCCATACAATGTATGTGGCACACACAGAAGGAGAAACGTGTCATTTTGACGTTAGCATGATGTCATCATGGTAACATGGCAGTGGCAGAGGCTTCCACGTGTCACTCGTTTTCAGCATTTTTGGGTCAATCCATGGACCAATGAGGAAGTGCCAGTGGCAGTCCGTACAGCCACATGGAAGACCGTATGGTGATGTGGTAGGATGATGTGGTAGGATAATGTGGTAGGTGACTGTGAAAGTGATTAGCATCGGCCAATGGTTGGCTGCCACATGTCCCAGTCATGGGCTTCCATGTGGTAGTGGGAAAATGCCCAATGAGGGCCCAAAAGAGGATTTTCAAAAAAAAAAAAAAAATGGGCCCGCCAAATCTGATGGAGCCCTGCCAAATATAGAGGCTAAACTAAAAGCTCCGATGGATCCAAACAATGCTTTAAACCTGAGACCTCCCCCTATCCAAATTGTGGCTCGACCTTGGGACCTCCCTGTATCCAATGCCTTAACAATAACATCTACCATCATTGGGCCAATGGACTCCATTGGTTAGTCTGCCCAATTTTTTTCTTAAAAGATAAGTTTTCCCACGGACATGGAGGAAGGCGCTTGAAGGTATGGCCAGGAATGGATTTCGAGACACGGTACAGAGAATTAATTGTAGGGAGAAGGCATGAAAACCGAGACAAGATTTTTGAAGGGCCTAGGACTACCAGAGTCAGATTGATGTGTGGAGACAATCATTTTTGGGTAATTTGACCCCACGAATTCAATGATGTTGTCTTCTTTCAGATCTGAGTAAATCTTCTGCAGCTTAATTCTAGAATGAGGTATACTTATTTATTTTGCCAAATTCTTTTGTTGAGTTAATAAAAAGGCCTACACATTTGAGAGCAGGAATCAGATATGTAATCCACCAGGGACGAACTCCATTATCAAGTTTTTGTGTTCAGATTTGATCATTATGTCTCTTCATTGTTGATCTTTTCCTTCTTTATGGTGCACTTTAATTTATTCTCATTTAATACAATTATTTCTAAGTCTCTTTGATGAAAAGATATTGGATCAGTTAGGTACATTATATTTTGGACTATGGAACACACCAAAGAATTAGGACCAAATGGATTCACAAACCACTTTTATACATATTTATAGTCAATTATAAAATACAACCTCTATAGAATTTTGAACATCTCCTAAAGGAAACTAAGTTTCATAGGTGGAATAAAATCTTCCTTAGTTTCTCTCATTATAAAGGAGAAAAACCCCACCACATTCACCCGATTTAGTATGATATCTCTATGTAATACCTCCTAAAAAATTTCAATGAAGGTCCTCTCAATCTCCTTAGGTCCAATATTCCCTAAGCTCATATCTAAAGTGAAATTCCACTTTGTTAAATGGATAATAGACAACATCATCTTGATGCAAGATGCAATCCACTCTAATGAAACTACTTAGGAAAGATGTATAGTTATTAAAGTTGAAATGTACAACACTTTTGACAAAGTGAAGCACAATTTTCTATACACTACTCTAGAAGAGTTTGGTTTTTCATTGGAATTCATAGACCAACCAAGTGACCACCAGACTATTATAGTGCACCAAAAACAACATTTGGGTAGATTACCCTCTAATACCATGGGTGTTTGATCCTATAGGTATATTTTAGGGTTGTAGCACAAGACATGCCTTTTGAATAGAATCCATTTTATTCGTTCTCGTCTTGCCAAGAATATTTTTCGTTTTACAAGAACTTTCATAAGACAATGCTTAAGGAATAAACCTTTGATGCATGTGAGATAGACTAAACTAAGTAAAAAATCAGAAACACTCCACTATTTTATATTTGGGTTGTTGATAATGTTGATGAACGAATGATAGATTGTGAATAACATGTGATACAATACAAACACTTTGAGCATTATCCGATATTTCCTTCTCTTGTTTCCTTGAATCGATCCTCTAGAGAAGTAAACACCAAGTCAATGCTAGTCCTTGTCCTCATCCTTCTTTATTTAGAATGATAGGAATTAGTTTGACTATACTGTTGGATTACTCAGAGGGGGGGTGAATCAGTAATAGCGTAATTATAATCCTTTTTCTTCAAATGTTATATCAATGTAGAACTATTATCCAATAATGAGCAGTAAGAAATAAACAATCACACACATACATAGTACACCAGTGTTTTACGTGGAAACCCAAATCAGGAGAAAACCACAGAATGTTTTTTCTTATATGTCCTGAAGAATTACATTCATTGGAAGCACCAACTTCCTTTGTTTTCCAGCTACAACTGGAAGGAGGCTCCAACCCCCTAGTTTCTCAAGCTACAACCTTAGGGAATCTCCAACTCCCCAATTCTCTGGCTACAACCAGAAGGAGGCTGCAACCCCCAATTTTCTCTAGCTACAACCGAAAGGTGGCTACAACCACCTGTCCTTGCCTCGTCCTTCCACGTTGAAGTAGAAGTAGAATAATGGAGCCACTATCACAGTATCACTGTGAGATATACCATTGTAAGCCTGTACCAATAAATATGAACCATGCATCAACCATGCATCAACCTGTACCTCAACTTGTAATCAACATGTACCATAAACAAGTGCATCAACCATGCACTAACCTATAATCAACCTGTACCATAAACAAGTGCATCAACCATGCACCAACCTGTAATCAACCTGTACCATAAACAAGTGCATCCAACTATGTACCAAGTATGTACCAATCATGTTCCAACTGCTCATCAACTATGACTCATGAATATGCACCAACATCATCAACTATACACCTCATGCATGTGCGCCAACTCATCAACTACTTGTCTCAACCATGTACTCAACATGTACCACAACCAAAATCCCTCATCAATTTCATCATCCAAATCTGATTTGTAGCTTTGTAATATACCTAGTGTATATGATCACATTCCTGCAAACCTTCCTTGACTTTAAAAACAATAAACTAACATTTTCATCAAACTTTTTTTTAGTCTCACATGCCTAGTTTTTGATTAGTCATACAACCCTAACTTGAAGTAATCATAACTTTGAACCTGTAATGTATAAATATATGAAACTGATACAGAATGTTCTTAAGTGTGTTTTATGCAATTCCTCCAATTTTCACTACTTGGAACCTCTCAGAAAAGGAGTTATAGCAAAAATGACATACCTTGCTGAATTCTGGCTTATTCTAGAAAGAAACCTTGTAGAGCGTGCCCCACACAAAATATTTTATGAATTGATATGAAACTATTACACAACATACTACAGACTGTACCCTAAGCACCACATTTGGTCTCACTAATGTTGGATATGTTATGAAGAAGTCATGACGTTTTTACCCGAAACACCTGATTTTGACTAGTTTCAGGACTGGCCACAAACCCTATTTTCCACAGAGTGTAACTCCAAAAATACAACGACCCAAAAGATGAATTTTTTACCACACATACTTGGATATGTTTTCTCACTTGCATAGAAATTTCACAGTCTGAATCATAATAGAAAAAAATTTATAGCAAAAATGGTGAGATGACCTGTAAATAACATACCTTAGAAAACACCCTCAAAAGAATTTATCCTTCCTTGCATTTCGGCCTTCTTTTCTTCACCTTCACTCAAAATTATGGTTTAGATATCCTTGGTTATCGCAGACACATATACATATTCAATATTCTCAAGTTTTATTCAAATGAGAGAGCCTTGCCTGTTATTTATACTCTCCAAGTAGTTTCCTTAAAAACATCTTCTAGGTCACTTGGCCCACTTTCCTTATTTTACGGTTGGGTCCACTTCTAATTTATCCATTAAATTTATTATTGGAATAATTTATTTTGTATTAACTTGAATTATAATACACTCATCACTTCACTTTATTATTTACCTTTTAAAATCTCTTAAACCACTTTGATTACTTTGACCTTTTGGGGCTTTTAGATAACATATGGGGGTTATCCAACTTCGTAAGGCCATAACTCTCAAACCGTGAGGAGTTATGTGACATTCTACATACCACTTGAAATTCCAGGACATGTACTATCCATATAGAATACTATTATATGAAAATATATCATAACTCATACCGTTACCCATTAAACAAACTTGAGTCCATTACCCAAACCTGGGGTCTCCAACTTCTCATGGCCATAACTCTCTAACTGTGAGGAATTATGTGACGTTCCACATACCACCAGAAATGAAATGACAAGCACTATCCATATAGGATATATTCCCTAACAAATTAATTTTCCTTGATCTCATTATTTCACAATTAAGCATGGGTTCTCTTACTCCACAAAGCGTCTGCCAGTGAGGGATTTCACCATAAGGGGACCACTTTGGAGTTCATCCATATTTACTTCTTATTAACCATGAAAAAAAAATAATGAGTCATATTTACATCAAACAATATTGGGTTCAATACCCAAACCTTTGTGCTACGGGGATTTCTTCAAGGGTTGACATCAATGACAACCAACCTTAATCAACAATCTCCCCCTTTGGCATTGATGGAAACACTCTGATGCAATACTGAAATCACATCACTCATGCTCCCACTGGAACCATGCCTTTGTCCTCTGCATCTGATAAATCTCTCTCCCTTTTTCATCAATGGCAAAGGTATCTTTCCACCCGAGGCTGCTCCCCCTGATAGATTGTCCTCTTATGGTGCTTCCTCGTGTACATGTAAGACATATAAGATAAGCATTCAAAAAGCATTAAAAAAGAATTCATTTTTGGAGTAGAAATAACTCCAACTCTTTGGAGAAGATATTCAAAGGATTCCCATGGAATTCGTTTTGTAATGTTGTCTACCACTTGTTCTTTTGTGCCCACATACTCAACTCTGATGTTCTTTTCTGCAACCTATTCCCGTAGAAGGTGATACTTGATTGGAATGTGCCTCGTCTTGCAGTGCATCACCGGGTTTTTTGAGATATTGATGGCACTTGTATTATCATAATATTTGGAATGGGCTCATCATACTCAACCTGTATATCTGTCAAAGTTTGTTTCATCCAAAGAACCTATGTACAACATGATGTTGCTACAATATACTCTGCCTCAGTTGTAGATAGAGATATTGATGATTGTTTCTTGCTTAGCCATGATACCAAACACTCACTTAAGTAGAACGTTGCTCCACTAGTGCTTCGATCATCAATACAACCTGCCCAATTTGCATCTGTGTAGGAAATAAGTGATAGATCTTTTCCTTTTGGATACCATAATCCAAACACTTATGTTCCTTTGATATATCTAAAGATCTTCTTTACTGCTAATACATGTGATTCCTTTGGTGCTGCTTGAAATTGCGCCACTTGTCCAACTACCTACATTACATCTGGTATGGATGTTGTCACATATAGTAGGCTACCAATCATTGACCTATATTGCCTCTGATTTGTAGACTTTGAATCATCATCTTTGCTCAACTTACAACTGGTTTGCATGGGAGTGATAACTGGTTTTAAATCTTTCATTATGAACCTCTTTAGCATTTCTCTGATATACTTGGTTTGAGAAATAAAAATTCCTTGGTTTCTTTGACGTATCTGAAGTCCCAGAAAGAAGGATAGTTCTCCAATTAACGACATTTCAAATTCATTATGCATGTCTTTTGCAAATTTCTGGCTTAACCTGTCATCATCACTACCAAAAATAATATCATCAACATAAACTTCAATTAATAAAATATTACCTTGACTTACCTTGATGTAGAGGTTGTTGT
>ML776635.1:989106-1000749 GCA_009831015.1 Picea engelmannii
TTTGAGTAACCTTCATCATTTCTCTTTTTCTTATGAGGACATTTGTTAGCAAAATGACCAATACCATCACAATTAAAACAAATTAAAGGAAGCTTACCTCTGTACTTACCATTGGTTCCCTTGTTTAGTCTTTTGACGAAGTTTGCCACTTCTTTATCATCTTTCAAGACATCGTTGTTGCTGCTATATTCTTCTTGTTCCTTTTTTTTTTCTTTGATCTTTTGGATGCTTTGAAGGCTACTTCTTTTACATCTAGATTTTCCTATTCAGTTCTCATCTCATATGTTGTGAAGATTCCATGTAGTTCGTCCATGCTTATTGATTTTAGATCCAATCTTTCTTCTAGTGCTCATATCTTAGGGTTGAATATCATAGGAAGAGATCTTAGTACCTTTTGAACAATTACAGATTCTTCGATTTCTTCTCCCAATCCTATGATTGCATTCACTGTTTCATTGACTCGTAAGAAGTAGGCTGCGATATTTTCATCTTCCTTCATTTTTAGTTGTTCGAACTGACCTCTATAAGTTTGAAGCTTTGTTGCTTTGACTTTTGAATATCCTTCATAAATATTTTGAAGCTTGTCCCAAATCGCTTTAGCAGATTTACAATGTGCAACTTTGGTGAATACCGTATCATTGAGACCATTCAAAAGTGCATTTATGGATTTGGAATTATTCTCACCGAGTTTCACAGCTTTTTCATTTGTTGGTGGAACTGTTGGTGCTGTGTATCCATCTACAAATGATTGCCAAACTTGAAATCCATGTGCCTATATATATGTCTTCATCCTTATGCTCCAAAAAGCATACTTCTGTCCATCAAACTATGTTATTCCATTTTTATATGAGTTGGTACTCTCCATGATCTACCTTTCAGTGGTTAAACCGATTTCTGAAGGAACCTGCTCTAATACCAATTGTTGGATTACTAAGAGGGGGGGTGAATCAATAATAGCGTAATTATAATCCTTTTTCTTCAAATGTTATATCAATGTAGAATTATTATCAAATAATGAGCCGTATGATCTGAAAATAGAAGGATAACTTGTTATTCTATGCAAGCACCCCTACTTCATTAAAATAAACTTTACAGGACCTAGCTTCATGTGTTAAAATATGCAAAATAAACTTATGTGTTAAGTTCATGTATCTTCTTGTAAAAGATTATGTGTGAGAAAATGTTCTTTTAAATGGTTAAATAAGTGCTTTAGATAAAAACACAACAACATAACTTGCATCAAATAAACCATCAAACTCAGAACAATCACAACATGATAAAAGAGTTCACCCCCCTCCGGGCTACATCTCCTTGAGCCTCCATGAATGGGCTTGGCTCTCTGGGATTAATTTGTCAAAAGTTCTTTTACAAGTTACTACTCAAATCCAATGGAAAAACAGACTATACCATTGAGATCAGAACACATAAAAACTCCAAAAATGACTAATAGAACTCTGAAAATGGATCATGGCTCATCCGGGCATGACCTCTTCTACATGTGGCCATAAGCTTCCCTGAGCTTCTCTTTGGAAAAAACACCTATAAAAGTCCTCAACAGAATCTGAAACATATCCCAATGTGTTCAGAGCATATCAATTAGCCAAAAATGATTATTCAATCGTAGAAAACAAAAATAGGCTCACCAAACCATGTCCTCCATCAAAGAGGGCTTCAAGCTCCCTTGAGCTTCCTGAAACTTCAATCGTGAAAAACTTGTAGAAGAAGTCCTAAAATAGCCTTGATAATAGCACCATTGGATTCAGGATGTCCAGAAACCCCTAGCTGGGCTTTTACGACACCTCAATTGGCCAAAAGATGAAGAAGTTAGGCCTCCTCCATTTTTCTCCTTCAAGCTTTGCTGGAACTGGCTCTACAAAATGCACCTCTGTGTGCATG
Organism: Picea engelmannii; assembly: GCA_009831015.1. NCBI lineage: Eukaryota > Viridiplantae > Streptophyta > Pinopsida > Pinales > Pinaceae > Picea > Picea engelmannii. The sequence goes on from ML776635.1 coordinate 991,003, forward strand.
ACCCAAGAACACGCTCCAAAATGCACGTTAAAACCCGGCATCGGGTGCAACCACGCCAACGGTGCAAACCGTAAAACGGTTAGGGCACCTCCAGCCCCTAACCGCCTAGAACCTGGGCACGTGAGCCATCCATATGACCGCACACTCTAACAAAAGGGCTCTGTTCATGAGGGTGAATGAAATAGTGACAAATGTCTAACCACCGGTTGGTTGTAACTGTCCAAACCAAATTTGAAAAGTCCGCGCGCATAATACCATGGGTAATGGTTCCAAACCCCACGTGATTTATGTTAATATAAATATACATTTTATATGAAATAAAACATAGACCCCGCGCATACAACACACGGTTATATGTTGTAACGGAACCACAGTCATATATAAACCCACGCAAACACCAGTGGTATGGTCATATATATCAGAGCATGGAACCTTGGGTCGGGGCTAAGCCCCAACCCGCCCCCCTTTCCATTTATTACAATGCACAAACATAAATATATGCGCATTGACATATGAAACAAGGAACAAAAGCCGACATAGTGGTTAGTAGAGATTGGTGAAGACTTGGGCGCAGATGGAGGTCACCGGTTCGAATCCGATCGGCAACATACCAAACTTTTGTATGCAAACCCAATAGACAATAAAGGGGTGCCACGTGGCAGCCGGTGATTGGGCCACGTGGCACCTTACCATATGCCAAAAACATGCCACGTGTCGCATCATCATTCGCCGAACGTCTGCCAATCACAAACCGCCACGTCACCTATGCCATGTTAGTGCCACACATGTTGCTGACGTCATCCGACATGCAGGATGATGATGTCATCCTGTGCCACGTGTCACCCTTCTAGTGGTGACACGTGTCACTTCAGGATTGGTCAAACCGTACACCAAAAAGTCCAAATCTGGCTGACACGTGTCATCATCTGGAGCCACCACGTGTCCTGTACAAACCAGCCACGTGTCCTTTACAGACCTGCCACATATGTTGTATAGACTTTCCACGTGTCCTGTATGGACTGTACGGACAGGTACAGTCAGCATCAAATTTTTGCCTGTTTGGCTCGACGAACAGATTGCGATATCTTCTCCATACGGACTCTGTTTGAGAAAGTAAATATACCGCCATAATTAGGAAGGTGAGATGGACACAATGGCATGGGTTTCATTAGATTCTGAGCACTTTGAAATTTGAGCAAAATTTTTCCCCCTGGTCCAGATTTTGATGACACCTTCCCACTGAAAGGCTTTTGGACCCACAAAAGCTTATCTGTCTGCTTTCAAGTTATATCAAAATCTTTTCGACAATCACCTGAATATGTTGACATGCCCTGCACTGCAACTGGCTATTTCCTTCAACCACTGCTCTCTGGTTGCTGCTGACCCACTGCTCTCTCTATGCTTGGAAGACTGCCAACCTTCCCACTGAGAATCAAGTCCCTCTTTCAAACTCTTTGGCGTCAAAAAAATGTTCTCTCCAATGGCTGCAAAAACTTCCCGCGACATTTTGTCACAAGCCAAGAAAAACATCAATCTTGAAAACAAATCATACAAGATTGAAAATGATGCCAACAAAATCTTTTGTTCTTTAAACAAACTGTCGCATCTCGTACTTTATCAAAGCACATGGCGTTTTCAAAATCAACTTTCAAGTCAATAAACACCATCGATTAAACACAAGTCGAACAACATGATCGACACGACATAGTCGTCAGAAAATCATCAACACCAGTCGAGACTTATTCGAAACATCATATCGACCTTCCCATAAATGCACACATAACACTGAAAAGTGCATTTACAATCAGAAAAATGCAAGCATTACTTGCTTAAGAAATTCAACCATTTCTTACCAAACCAACTGAACGGTGACTTTTTCTGCAAAACATCATCCTCTTGTGAATCATCTTGACTCACATCGATGATGGAATCTCCTCTTCCATTCTTTCCAATCTCCTTATCCAAATGCTTCTTATGTTGTGGATGAGTAGTTGGATGCAACGTCCAACATTGGTCAATGAGATGACCCCGCTTCTGACAATGAGTGCAAATATTTTGCATCCTCCTTTCACGCTGTCTTTGCTTAGAAATTTTCTTGAAAGCAGTTAATCTTTTCCAACACTTTGAAACATGATGGTTATACAAACCACAATATGTACAAGGATTCTTTCTTCCAAATTTATCATGCTTAACATAATTAAATGCAATTGAATGATAAGCAGAATTATACCTTGAACATTCACCTTTATTGCCTCTTTGAGGAGGTGAATCTGAAGAGTTACAAGCTCTCCTTTGAATACCATCAACAGTGTTCTTGTCCTCATCACTGTCACAACTACTTTTGCATTCATCTTGAATACAAGCCTTGCATGCTGAAGAGATCGAACTTTCAACAAAAGTTCTCGAACTTTCACCTTTAAAGCCTTCTTGAGGAGGTGAACTTAGAACAAATTTTATCCTTGGAAATTTTTCCCTTGTCTCCTCAACTTTGGAATTTGCTCCATCTTGTTGTTCATATCCAAGACCACAATACCTAGGTCTTTCTTCAACAACAATAGGTTCAACAATGCCTTGTGCATGTTTACCCAAACCTTTACCTTCATAGCCCATTTTAAACAACAACTTGGACCCTATTCCTCTTGTGTGACTCTCAAAACCACCAAAACATTCATCTTTAGAGGAATTAGAAGATAAACTAACACTGCATACCTTATGTTCATGCATGTACTTGGTAAGGGTTTCCTTTGCCTCTTGGAGTTGAATCTCCATCTCATGCAACCTTTGCAAAAGATGGTCTTTCTCCTACTTCATGGCCATCAACTGTTCTTCAAGAACAATGCTCTTATTCATGTCTTCACACATCTCTTTCATAAAATATCTCATGATTATAATTTCTTCTTTGTCAAAGAATGAAGATAATGAAAATGTATGAGAACTATTAATGCTTGAAGCTTCTGCCATCCTTGCAAGATTTCAACTTCAACACAAAACTTTGCAGAAAAACCAATAGCTAAATCTCAAGCTATCAATGGCAAACACATGAGAAAAATAAACTTATGCTCTGATACCACCTGATATGAAAATAGAACGCTAACTTGTTATTCTATGCAAGCACCCCTACTTCATTAAAATAAACTTTACAGGACCTTGCTTCATGTGTTAAAATATGCAAAATAAACTTATGTGTTAAGTTCATGTATCTTCTTGTAAAAGCTTATGTGTGATCAAATGTTCTTTTAAATGGTTAAATAAGTGCTTTAGATAAAAACACAGCAACATAACTTGCAGCAAATAAACCATCAAACTCAGAACAATCACAACATGATAAAGGAGTTCACCCCCCTCCGGGCTACATCTCCTTGAGCCTCCATGAATGGACTTGGCTCTTTGGGATTAATTTGTCAAAATTTCTTTTACAAGATACTGCTCAACTCCAATGGAAAAACAGACTGTACCATTGAGATCAGAACACATAAAAACCCCAAAAATGACTAATAGAACTCTGAAAACGGATCATGGCTCATCCGGGCATGACCTCTTCTACATGTGGCCATAAGCTTCCCTGAGATTCTCTTTGGAAAATACACCTGTAAAAGTCCTCAAAAGCCTTTGAAACTTGTCCCAATGTGTTCAGAGCATATCAATTAGCCAAAAATGATTATTCAATCATAGAAAACAAAAATAAGCTCACCAAACCATGTCCTCCATCAAAGAGGGCTTCAAGCTCTCTGGAGCTTCCTGAAACTTCAATGGTGAAAAAATTGCAGAAGAAGTCCTCAAATATCCTTGATAACAACACCATTGGATTCAGGACGTCCAAAAACCCCTAGCTGGGCTTTTACGGCACCTCAATCGGCCAAAAGATGAAGAAGTTAGGCCTCCTCCATTTTTCTCCTTCAAGCTTTACTGGAACTGGCTCTACAAAACGCACCTCTGTGTGCATGAACCAAGACCATGCTCCAAAATGCACGTTAAAACCTAGCACCGGGCACAACCGTGCCAACGGTGCAAACCGTAGAACAGATAGGGCGCCTCCAGCCCCTAACCGCCTAGAACCTGGGCACGTGAGCCATTCATATGACCGCACACTCTAACAAAAGGGCTCCGTTCATGAGGGTGAATGAAATAGTGACAAATGTCTAACCACCGGTTGGTTGTAACCATCCAAACCAAATTTGAAAATTCCGCGCGCATAATACCGTGGGTAGTGGTTCCAAACCCCACGCGATTTATGTTAATATAAATATACATTTTATATGAAATAAAACATAGACCCCGCGCATACAACACACGGTTATATGTTGTAACGGAACCACAGTCATATATAAACCAGCGCAAACACCGGTGGTATTGTCATATATATCGGAGCATGGAACCTTGGGTCGGTGCTAAGCCCCGGCCCGCCCCTCTTTCCATTTATTACAATGCACAAACATAAATATATGCGCATTGACATATGAAACAAGGAACAAAAGCTGGCATAGTGGTTAGCGGAGATTTGTGAAGACTTGGGCACAGATGGAGGTCGCCGGTTCGAATCCGGTCGGCAACATACCAAACTTTTGTATGCAAACCCAATAGCCAATAAAGGGGTGCCACGTGGTAGCCGTTGATTGGGCCATGTGGCACCTTACCATATGCCAAAAACATGCCACGTGTCGCATCATCATTCGTCGAACGTCTGCCAATCGCAAACCACCACGTCACCTATGCCATGTCAGTGCCATGCATGCTGCTGACGTCATCTGACATGCAGGATGATGACATCATCCTGTGCCACGTGTCACCCTTCCAGTGGTGACACGTGTCACTTCAGAATTGGTCAAACCGTACACCAAAAAGTCCAAATCTACCTGACACGTGTCATCATCTGGAGCCGCCATGTGTCCTGTATGGACCTGCCACGTGTCCTGTATGGACCTGCCATGTATGCTGTATGGACCTGCCACATGTCCTGTACGAACTGTACAGACAGGTACAGTCAGCATCAAATTTTTGCCTGTTTGGCTTGGCGAACAGATTGTGATATCTTCTCCATACGGACTCCGTTTGAGAAAGTAAATATACCACCGGAATTAGGAAGACAAGACGAACACAATGACATAGGTTTCATCGGATTTCGATCACTTTGAAATTTGAGCAAAATTTTGCCCCCTGGTCCAGATTTTGATCACCATAATAAATAAACAATCATACACATACACAGTACAACAGTGTTTTACATGGAAACCCAAATTGGGAGAAAACCACGAAATTCTTTTTCTTATATGTCTTGAAGAATTGCATTCATTGGAAGCACCAACTTCCTTTGTTTTCCAGATGCAACTGGAAGGAGGCTCCAACCCCCTAGTTTCTCAGGCTACAACCTGAGGGAAGCTCCAACTCCCCAATTCTCTAGCTACAACCAGAAGGAGGCTACAACCACCTGTCCTTGCCCCGTCCTACCACCCTGAAGTATAAGAAGGATGATGGAACCACTGTCATAATATCACTATGAGATACACCATTGTAAACCTGTACCAATAAATCTGAACCATGTGTTAGCAATAAAAAATGCACTGGCATTTTTTGAAAGAATGATGCCTAATCTTGTAAGGAATATTTGACTAGCTTCCTGAGCTCCAAATGAAGATTTGAAAGCACCATTGGAAAGCTTAGGATATTTAGATGTTGATCGACTATTTAAGCATGCAAATTGAACTCTCCATGATTGAGAAACTTGATTTTGAAACAATCTGTGCTTTCACTAGCGCAGAAGGTAGAATTATAACTAGTTAGCTGGTGAAAGCTTCGCCTTTCACCAGCTAAGGAGCAGATTTTCGGGTAAATTAGCTGGTGAAAGACTGTCACGGCCAGAATAGCCGAATTTTTTCCTAGATCGGGATTTTTTAGATTTGAATGGTTTGAAATCTTCTTCAATAAGTTGGTTATGAATTATCAAATCAAAATCTGAAGGCCATTCTTGGAAATGAAAGTCAAAAGGGAATTTTTTGACTAGATTTGCTCATTTTCAAGGGAAAAATGATAGGGATCAAATGACACATCACCCAATTCGAATTTTATCTTTGGAGGACCAAATCAAATAGCCTTGGGAGGCTAAAACTGCACTTCATCAGCAATCTACTATTTTTAGAAATCATTGAATAGGACCTTTCCTATTTTGTTTTGATTTTCCATTCTAGATCCATTTTTATAGGATCTCATCCTACACTTGTTATATCTGTTTTGATTTGATTATTTTTAGTAAATCCGATCCATCTTTCAAGGATCTAGATTTCATCTTGTAAGGCTATAAAGCCAAAGACATTTGGAGCACTAGGGGGTTCCATTTTGGATACAATTTGGCATATGTACTAAGACTCTTATCTTGATATGAATGACAGTMTTCTTTTGCTACCATTGTYAKATTTTCTCAWGTGTTACATTKCTYTRTAATTTGATTCAATTTAKMTYARCTATTAAGAACTGYCRTCTTCTTATTTAGCTCATAAATTTGAATTGAATGATCTCTTACTATCTTGTATGACCCTGCATGTTAATGTACTTGGTTATCTAGAATAGTGTTCTTCATATCCCATTTCAATTACTGTATCTGATTATTGGTTTCTAAAAGCACTGGCTCATTTGGATGCATGATAAGTTGTTCTTCTCATTAAGCCCTTGAGTTATCCCATTGATCCACACTTTGATTATTTATAATTTCTTAAGTTACCAAGCATTCTTAGCCTACAACCCTAAGGAGTTTCTTGGAGTGATAACAAATTGGCACCATTGTCGGGGAGAGAAGATTGAAGCTTAGCTTCCTTGGGAGACGACATAGATCCAGCTTTGATGATAGAAAAATCCTGGACATCATTCAGTTGTAATCATCTATCTGGCGACTCCATGAAGGATGAATTCAATGGTGACTCCATTGTTTAGAAAATTGTTGGTGACTCCACTGGCATGACATGAACCAGATCTTTGCTAAGAGGTATGTGTTCTGTGATTTTTCAAAAAATGTTGGTTTTCCTAATCCAATACCTAGTAGAGATGAATGGGAAAATAGTCTTCCCAAATTTCGAGGAGAAGAGTGGGAAGTGTCAGCTGAACATTTGCTGGACTTTCATGATTACATGCATCGGTTGCAAGTTGTGCATGAGGATGTTCAGATCTGGCTATTTTGTTTTTCATTAGAAGGGATTGCTCGTGATTGGTACTGATCTCTGCCTATTACTAGTATCAACTCTTTAGCTGATTTTCATGCTGCCTTCCATGAGTTTTGTAAAGGCATATTTTCAGATGACTTTCTATTTCCTGAATGTTGTCATGAGTTCAATTTGCTGTATAAAGATCCCAACATTCATGAGGAATTTGCTGCAGCAGAAGATACTCTTCATCATGATCAAGAGATCAATGATCCACACTATGATAACCTTAGTGATGCTTTAAACAATATACCAAATGCATCCACTATCTTAGATTGTTATGCAGATCAAATTGTTCCCTTTGAAAACTTTCAAGATGTTGAGCAGATTGATAAATCAACAAGTGACATTTTCAGATTTGCAGAAGATCATGAGGACACCCTACAGTTTCAAGATTTGCAGATAAAGACAAATTGCAGCAGACATTTGCAGGGAGGGCAGCATAAAGGTTCAGATCAGAAATTCAGTTTGTATTTTCCTCCAGCAAAGATCAAGCAGACTACATTCAACATTGAGTTTTGTGAAGGAAAAGAACAACAACAACATAGTCAGTTGGATCAACAGTTCAAAGAGGTATTCTTTTATGATTTTGAAGACCCTATTGCTGACTTTTTCAATTCTATCAGCAACATAGATGTTAAAATACTTATGTCAGAAGAAGATTATCTTTATCATCCGCTCAGACCTCTTTTCTGCATGATATGGCCTTCATTATTTTTCGGGTCAAGATCTAGCATGATGCCTGTAAATCAGTTTCTGACATGGATGCATTGGAAGTATACTTTTACTTGATCAATATACTTCTATTGGCTAGATGTAGGAGTAGACAGAAAAATAAGCTCGCTCTATGAGCACATAGATCGCTTCCAGTTATTGTTGAATAAGAAGAGAAGGTTGCATGCAAGCTACAGGTTTTCAGAGGAATAGATGCACAGTCATATATAAGACCCCAAGCCAAATCTGAGTTCTCAAGCCTAATTCGAGTCAAACTATAGTCTAAAACCCAATGCTGAGTCAAGTCATAAACCATGAGCTTCTATTCTATTTACCTCATCAACAGGTGTTTGAAAAATGTTACAGAGTATATCAGATGGTGATAGAATGGCGTTTGCTAGATTTAAATCCATGAGTCAAATCCTTAAGCCGTTCAACATGCAAAGCCCACACTAAGCACCATTTCTTTTACTCTATCATAGTCATCAATGTATGAGATTCATATCCCGATACACATGGGATTCTGCTCAGCAAAATAAAGAGATGAATGCAACTATTAGGCTGCATGCAAAACTGCCACGAAGAAAAAGATGGGTGCTCTATCACAGCGTGCAATCAAGGCACAAAATTTGGAATGCTTGCACGTTGCCTGTGCGTTTCACTTTTTTCTATCAACGTGGGAAAAGAAACTGAACAAAGGCAGCCAAGGTGCAATATACCAGATATAAAAAATATGCAGAACAGAAATAAAATGCTAGAAATAGTAGAATAACAGTAAAATATCCAACATAATCTCACAATACACAGAAATGATATACGAAATAGCAATAGAAAAGAACTTTGATTCAGAAAGCAATGTTCACAGGCCTCTTCGAGGGGGCAACCTCCAATCGAGCAGCGCTCTGTTACAATAATCTCCAAGCTAGGGTTTTCATAGCCTCGACTCTTATTTATAGTAAATATGTCTATCAAGAGAAGCATCTAGAGGAAGATCCTTCTAGAAGCGGAAGCTTATATTAGGTATTCTTACATCCGCCTTATTCTATTTTATTGAAAGGTATTATTAATATTGACCTTTATTACATACGAATACATTGATCTACTTATGTGCGGGTTAGGACCTTAACATGTTCGCCCCCTTAAAAATAGCCTTGTCCTCAAGGCTTGAGATGTGGAAATTGCTGCAGAATGGTAGCTGGTTCCCAAGTTGCATCTGTTGGAGTCATATCTTTCCACTGTACTAGCACTTCCTTGAAGGTTCTCTGACGCACGCGATGCTCCCGCTGGTCCAAAACTGCTTCTGGTTCGAGCCAAATGGATCCTTCCTCAGCTAACTCTAGAAGGTTGGTTTGAATTTGGCACCTGGTTCCAATAACCTTCTTCAAGCATGAAACATGAAAAAAAAGATGTAGCTTCGACTGACTGGGCAGAGCTAACTGATATGCGACTTGTCCCACACGCTTGAGAACTGTGTAAGGGCCATAAAATTTGGGTGCTAGCTTCTGACACTGCTCGGCCTTGAGGGAAGTTTGCTTATATGGTTGCAGTCGCAGAAACACCTAATCCCCTTCTACAAATTGACATTCTGAGCGACCTTGATCTGCTTGCTGCTTCATTCAATTCTGGGCCATGACCAAGTTCTCTTTAAGGGTACGAAGGATATCCTCTTGGACTATAAGTGTTTGGTCAACCGCCTAGACCTTCGAGGTACCCGGTAAGTATGAGAGAACTGACGGTGGCTTCTGTCCATACACTGCTTCAAAAGGAGTCATGCGAGTGGCTGTATGGTATGTAGTGTTGTACCACCATTCGGTAAGGGGTAACCATTGAGCCCACTGGTGTTGTT
>ML776635.1:1011417-1024913 GCA_009831015.1 Picea engelmannii
GATATTTTCCCTGACAAATTCACTTTCCTTCATCTCATTATTCCACAATTAAGCATGGGTTCTCTTACTCCACAAAGCGTCTTCCCGTGAGGGCTTTCACCATAAGGGGACCACTTTGGATTTCATCCATATTTACTTCTTATTAACCATGACAAAACAATAATGAGTAATATTTACATCAAACAAAATTGGGTTCATTACCCAAACCTTTGTGCTACGGGGCTTTCTTCAAGGGTTGACATCAATGACAACCAACCTTAATCAACATATACATGATTCCCCCCTTAGGTTAGAGGCAAGGTCGCTTAGGTGATAGTGGGAAACTTGTTTGCTTGTGTCCTTCAATTTTCCTCTTGGACAGGTTGGGATTTTTACTCTAGGGAGAATCTGAGAGATAACAGGACCTTTGTAACTTCATTGTACATCACACAAGTGCTAATTAGTAATATATTTAAGTGGGGACATGATTTTACGTTAAAAATATGTTTAGTTTGATCAAATTAAAAAATGCTAAATATTAAAGGTATTATTTGACACTACATTTGGACTTACTAACTAAAACATTCAATGCACATAAAATTTCAAAGTATCAAGATAAAAAAAGTCTAAGAAAAATCAACATATCGGGTGAAGTGTACTCTTGATTGTAAAGCCAAGGATGTATCTAGTTCAATATTCGAATCCTTCAAGAAAATAGCAGAAGCCTTATTGATTTTACATGGTATGGATGAAATTATATGATTATTTGTTTGGATGTGAACACCAATAAATTGGAAATATAACTTTCAATAGTAAGATCAAGGTATCTGATCTCAAATTAGGATTGTGGAGATTGCAAACCAATTAACACATCAAAATTCAATAGTTAAACATGTTATGCAACCTTTGTAACTTAATTATACAACATGTAAGTGCTAATTAGTAAAGAAATTTAGTGGTCACACCAGTATACATTAATAAATTGTCTCTTTTAGTAAATTTTAAAAATGATAAGTATAGTGTATGAGACATGGTTTTGATAGAAAATTACATGGTACTTGGTTGAAAACATTTATATAGACATGCTACTACTTGGCCATACATTCTTCTATGAAATATGCAATAAATTTTCTTTTTTGAATAAAAAAATATTATTTATAAGTAAATCTATGATCAAATAAAGAAATATACAATTAACCATTGAAATATTGAATAAAATACCCATGTTTGTATTGTCCATGTCACTCTCCATTTCTTTAAAATTTTCACATTATGTAAGAAAAAAATCTTGAATGTTCTCTATCTTCGTATTTTTAGGTTTATTCCTTGTTCAATTCTTCAATGTTTTGACCATCTTCACTATTTTTTATTTTTTATTCATGTTGTAGCATTACTTCACATTGAGACTCTTTATATCGAACACAAGTAATTATTCTCCTTCTTTTTCAAGAAACCATTTGGAAGTTTGTCATAGAATATAAAGAAATGATAACATTAATGTAATTCATTTCCCATAGCTCATCTAATAATTTATACAAGAATTCAAGATTTCTCTCAATATTGAAAGGATAAAGAGAAGATATTTCTCTAGTATGATTGTAATTGTAATTGAAAGATTTCTCTCAATATTGAAAGGATCAAGAGAAGATTTTGCCTATTGAGATCATCTAATAATTTTCACTAAAATTCAATATTTATAGGACATGAAAATAATCAAGGACATAAAAAAAATCAAGAGACATTTTTCAATGTGATTGTAATTGAAAGAGACTCTTCATTTTTATTTCTTGATATATTTTTCAAATTGTATAATGAAAACCTCATGAAACGAAAGTAATAAATTCAAGATATGATGCCCATCAACTTTTTGGAAATTGATATAAGGAGCATTAAGATCCATTTTATATTTTATAACTGCATGTTTTTTTACAAGATTGTGCTCCTTTTTAAAAGAAAATAATAAATCATCACGAAAGGATGTTGGAAAATTTGGCAGCGGGGATGATGTTGCACAATATGTTTTTTAGCATTTAAACTAAGATGTGTGCCTAAGAATTTCATCATGGAATGTAATTCCTTCGGAAAAGGTATTGGGGAAATATAAGAAAGCAAGGGTGACACCCTTTATCCTTCACCAAAATGGATGCCCTTTGTCCTTAACTAGTAAGAAATTGTGTGATAAACAATTGGGAAAATGAACCTATGAAAATAAAATGATGGCTCTTATTCATGTAGTTAATATGTGGCATCACCCTTTATCCTTCACCAAGATGGATGCCCTTTGTCCTTAACTAGTAAGAAATTGTGTGATAAACACTTGGGAAAATCAATCTATGAAAATAAAATGATGGCTCTTATTCATGTAGTTAATGTGGCATCTGTACTGACATCGTTTCAAGTTTAAAATAAACCATCTCAGTTTGAAATATTTCTTGGTATAAAGGTTTTCCTCCATAGAGAAACAAAAGTATGTTACAAAATTGTTAGGTTGTCATTATGAGATCCTCTAGAAAAAGGGTAATGATATCCTCTACAAAAAGGGAAAGAAGAACATTGTTGTAAATACTCTATCTAGATAGTATGAATAGGATGGCTTCGTATTTTTTTAATATTTGTGTATGCATGGCTTGATAGATGAAGTACGCTAAGAATGGTTAACAAGTGAAGAGGTGGCACAAATTCTACAATAGCTACGGGGAAACTCCCATGCACATTTTGGTTACACATGGAAGAATAACACTTTACACTGTAAAAGGCATATTTTTAAGTCCAAAATTTAGTGGTTAAATCTCAAGTTTTAGTTGAATTACATTCTTCTCCCACATCAGGTCACTCAATGTTTCAGAAAAGATATGGATGGATTAAGCGTTCCTTCATTTTGGAATTCATGAAGAAAGACAATCACACCTTTGTGGCATAGTGTGACACACTAACAATAGAAGGGGAAGATGATGAAGCCTCCAGGAACCTTTACCAATTCCTTCTAGGGTATGGATTGACATTTTCATAAATTTCATTGCAGGGTTACCAAAAAATAACAAAAAAAACTCTCATTGTGGTTGGTATTCGTCATATTTCTAAATATGCTCATTTTTGTTCCTTACAACACCCCTTCAGAGTCTCTACAATAACAAAAGTCTTCATAGACAATGCTTTTAAACTCCATGGAATGTATAATTCAATTGTGACAGATTGTGATCCACTAGCAATTTCTAAAAGGAGTTGTCTTGAATTCAAGGTACCCAATTGATCATCATTGCATCATATCATACCCAAACAATGGTTATACGGAAGTAATCAATAAGTGTTTGGAAACTTATTTGCATTATTCTTCCTCAGACAGGAAAACTCAATGGGTGTAGTAGTTATCCCTTTTTGAATGGTGATAAAAATCAAACTATCATGGTGCTACTAAAATGTCCCCATCTAAGCTAGTAAATGGAAAAAATATCCTCTTAGTGATATCCTACTTACCAAGCATGTTGATGGTTCATGAGGTGGAAAAAACATTACTAACCCATGCTAACACTCTCTATAATCAAGGATAATTTGGTGTTCGCCAAAAATATAATGAAATAATAGGCCATTCAAGGTCAATCCAAGCACCACTTTGAAGAAGGGGATTATCTGTCCCTTTATATCCAACCCTATATGAAATCATCACTTAAGAAGAAGAGACACCATAAGTTAGCACCTAATTTCTATGAGCCCTATGCTATACTCAAATATGTTAGCCCCATTTCTTACAATATGACTCTTCCAACATATATTAAGATCCACCCACTATTGCATGTGTCATACTAGAAGCAAGTGGTAGGGCCCAATTGTCAAGTTCAAACCATCCTCTTAGAACTATATAATGAAGGGTTCATTTGGTTGTAGCTCGAGGCCATTTTAGACAAACAATAGAACCATTTGTGTTAGCACACTATCTAGGAAGTCTTGATCTAATGGAAGGATACATAGTGAAAAGATGTGACGTGGGATCTAGAGATGATCTTAAAACAATTTCCTCATCTCTAGCCTTGAGGACAATGTTATGTTTTAAGGTTTTGTGCATGTTAGGGTCCCACCATAACTCCCTATATATAGAGATAGGTTGTTACTTAATGTATGGTGCTGATGTCTATTGAATAAGGCCCACTTGGTAGTTTGAGTGTGTAAATAATTGTAAGGTGGCTTCATTAAAGAAGGTTCTCTAGCTAGTTGTTGTAGTGTCATTAATGAATAACCAGTAAGTTATTGGTGTTTTAGTAAGTTTGAAACTATTTATAGAATCAGAGGCTATGTAATCATGTGTCAAGTGACTAATATTTTGTTGGATCTTTGTTCAATTAAAATTTCCCCCTTCGAAGAACCAAGTGAACATTTTTTTTTGTAATCTAGTTGGCATTAGTATTAATATAGTACAAAAAAGAGTACAGACAACACTCCCTATGGCTTGCCACCCATGAAACCAATACCATAGGAGTATCAATATATCATTGTTCCCATCATACAAAAATTATTATTGTTTTCCATCCTAATTGTAAAATGGCATAGATACCTACCTTGCTAACAATAGAAAAACAAACATGATATAACTAATGATGAAGGGGGAGGTTGTTTCCCCCACTCTTTGGAAACCAAGATAAACCAGAGATATTGAATTGATGCCTACCCATCCTCTTTCTTTAAGTAGAATCCCTTGTAGTTCTACTCCTTTGGCTCCTCATCCACCAATCTGATGGGGTTGGAAGGAGTGTGTAAAGCCAGAGATTGGTCATTTTTTTGTAAAGGAGTGTCTTGAAATTTTGCAAGGGTATTGAAAAAAATTTAAATATTGGAGATTTCCTTACACAGAGCATTGAATTTATGATCCATGATGTGCAACTTATCTAGAATGCCCTTTTGTTGGCTACCTTTTTCCTCAACAACTTGCACAATAAAATATTAGTTAAAACAATATAATTGAATGAGTTTAATTTATTTTTTTTGTATATATGTTTCTAGAGTAACCAAGATTAGGAATACAATATTTAAAATATGCCTCCAGCTTCTGCTTGGTGAGTTGTTGTCTCTTCCTTCGAACTTCTATCTCCATTTTGTTAAAATCCCTCTTAGTATCCTTAGAAAACTGATGTTTGAAGTCAGAGGAAAATCTCGGGACCTCTAGCTAATATCTAGTAAGGCCCCAAGGGGTCTTAAAGGGAGGGGAGAGATTACGAGATTACATATTCTCACAAATTCTTGACACATTATTGATTACTACTAAGTTTGTGAGAATTTGTTCTGTTGTACACATAACTAGCAGTAATCCCAACATGTTTCATGATTGCAAGTAGAGTAAGAATAGAAGAAGAGGAGAAAATATCAGTTGAGAGGAAGCTAAGGAGTATCACCAACCATAGTAAAGACAAAACAAAAAACCACATTAGAACCCTGCAGAGAGGAAGGACCTACAAGCGAGGGAGACCCAAATTTCAAATACCAATCGAGCTTTGAAAAACTAGGAGATGGTCTAGCCTTATTGCCTTAATCAACACTAGAATTATTTTGAAGAGTAACCCTACCCAAACTAGCAATAACTAGGTAATCCTAATCAAAAAACATCGTAGGTTCACAAAGGGATAAGAACGTGAGCTAATGGGGTACAGGAAATTGTTAATGATCAAGTATAGAACCAAACAAAAGGCCATTTTGACACAACTTGAAAAAAAGGAGGGACAGAGGTTCAAGACATATTAACAACAAGTTTTTCTTCCCAAAATCCACCCTTGTTGCCCAATAAGCTTAAATGCTTCATAGACCCATCTTTGGAAAAAATAACATAGCACAACTAGATAGAAAACCAAACGTTAAAATCATGGAAAAATGTACTAACCATGAGAGATGAAAACTTTCCACGAATTGTGCATTGTAATCTCAATTCCCCCAGTCCAGAAGCTAACCGGTGATCTAATATCCATTTCATGGTCTATGGGACCATGTCCACCACTAGCTATAAGACTCCCATCACCACCCGTTCCATGTTTCTGATCTAGTCCATTAACCCACTCTCATCATTCCTACAACTATCATCCAAATTACCAATTCCACCCATTAAAATCTTTGTACCCGACGATTACATTCCACAAAAAATGAAAGGAATAGAAAGTGTGATTGACCACGGCCTCTGCTAGCCATGTGGGTGTCCGAGGAGGTCATTTCTTTTATGCTTGAAACCCCATTCGAGGAGAAGAGCCAAGTGAACATTGCTTCCTATTCAAAATATCAATAAAGTTTTTCCTATTGTTGTCATTTCAACACATTCGATCTCTTTTATTTTCTTTCCATAGTTACATTATTGTCTAGTTTTCCCACTATCTCTATGCATGAAGAGTTCAAATGCAATTTATCTTGTTTGGAATCCTAGCAATGATTTGGCAACAAGGGAAACACTATCCTCCACTCCATGACTCTCACCAATGTCATGTTTCTCAATATCATCATGGAATTCCCTATACATTTCCTCTCATCATCATGCCAATGGAAAGAATGGAGAAATTACAATTCCCTATTTTTCTTGAAAATGGTATAGAAAGAAAGAATGATAGATAAAAATCTAGGACAAAACTTATTTCTTCTCCTTTGCTTTTTCAAATTATGGGATAAGGAACTCTTCTTAAAAGGGAATTCTTTTTCATAGTTTTTTGGATATGATTTTGTGGTGAATTCTATTAACATTAATTCGAATGATAGTTTTATTTATTTATTTATTGTCTTTAAATAAGGTTAACATCAAAATTCAAGAAATGAGATAATTTATTTATAGAATTTTTAGTTTCCCAAATTTTAATAAAAATAATAGAAAATAAAAAGATTTAAACACATTCTATTAAATTTATATATTTTTTGAAAATCTAACTCAATGATTTAATGTGTGGGTTTAGTTTGCTAAGCTACCCAAGTTCAACTTCTAGTGAAGAAGAGACACCCAAAAATCCAACCCATGTTAAAGATTGATATCACCCAAACAAACTTATAATCTTTTATTTATAATTAAAAAAAAAATTGTTACATTTTACAAATATACAGTAAATACACACAAAAATCATTGCATAAAATTTCAAAAGAGAATCCTGTGTACATCTTACCAAAAAAAAAAAAAAACATTGATATACATATTAATGTAAATTTAATTTTATTCAATTAAAAAAGTTAAAAGGATGAAAATTAACAACCGCTACCAATGACATCACCCTCGCTGTGACATTTAACAATCTGTTTTACTTGTCGTTCCCGGCAGAAACTCTTATTTTGAAACACCATGTTCCAAACGTCTCAGAACCAACCAACAGGTTTCCCTGCTTCTTCTCCGCGTCAATGCAATCCATGTTTTCGCATACCGCACAGCGCCATCTAAACGGGTTTATATGATATTACTATAAACTTTGCTATTATATTGTACTTATTTGCACTGTTATTTGTCAATTTTAGTCTTTTCTGTGTTATTCGAAAGCTTTTGTATCCTTAAAAACTTCGTTTGATTTTCTTACCCAGCATGAAGTATCCATGAGCAAGACTACCATGAAGTATCCATGACCAAGAATAGAAAGGTCAAAACCTTCTTTTGACTTTTTAACCCAGCATGAAGTATCAATGGCCAAGAACAGAAAGGTTAAAACGTCCTTTTGATTTGTATCCATGACCGACAACAAAAAGCTTAAAACCAAGTATTTCTTTAAAAAAAATTATTTATTTATTTATCTCAAAAACCCAAAACTCCATGATATTGCAAATCAAGCTTAAAAATGTGAATTAGAAAAAAAAAATTAAAACCAAGTATTTATAAAAAAAAATTATTTATTTATTTATCTCAAAAACCCAAAACCCCATGATATTGCAAATCAAGTTTTAAAATGAATTTGCAAACTTCCCAAAATTTTATTAAGCCAAACACTAACTTATATAGTTTTACATTAAGAAAAATTAATTCAACAAATTTAAGAAAAAAATGTTCACTAAATATTAATAACTATTAACCAATCATAATAATAAATATAGTTGGAGAAAACATCCCAACTACTCCATGATAACAAGAAACCAAATATGGTGTTTCATTTGATGCCAAGAAATCCAACAATTTTGATGTGAAATCTTAACCATGTTGAGCGACAAGGTAGGAAGTATTGGATCCTTATAAGTGTGGTGAGTCTTCATCATGAAAATTTGATTGTAATAAGTGGAAGTTGAACAAAAAAATATGAGAGAAGTGATTGTAATAAGTGGAAGTTGAACAAAAAAAAATTAGAAAAGTGATTGTAAGTGGAAGTTGAACAAAAAAAAAAAAACATTAAAAAAATGAATGGAAGCTTCACATGTTATTTGATTTCAAATAGTGCCATGAACTAGTGAAATGAGGCTACCAATTATGAACTTCCAAGCAAGAAAAGAAATATCTAATAAGTGAGAAACTTTGAATATTGTAGAATGTCCTATGGAGGTGTTGTCTTTAGACATTCAAGGCTAATGAGTGAGAAAAGAAAATGATGAATGAGGAGATATAGAAGAGTCATTTGTTGAATAAAGTGAATGTTGCAAATCTAGAAAATGATGTGGATATGACTCCCATATAAAATTTAGAGAATTCTTTTGAAGAGTAGCTTGTTGTGGTAGTTCCAATGTACTATGAATAAGATGTTTGAGGTTATCTTTATAATGTAGGTAAGTGTTGTTGAATGCATCATATTGGATCTTCTGAGCATATTGATACCACAAAAATTCATAATGGTCACATCACAAATGATTTTAACAACAAATTTAGGACCAAAAGAAAATAACACAGTGCATGTGTGTCTGATATGTGTATATGAACCATTATCCTTCCATCCAAGTGCATAAGGATGAGGATGAGAGTCTATTGGAAAGTGCACCTTATTGGCAATGGATTTGACAATCAAATTTCGTTGTGAGCCATTATCGATTATACAAGTAGTGGAGAAATCATGGGAGAGATGAGCATGTGTTATGAATAGATTATATTGGGTACTCTCGAGAGTGGAGTATTGTAGCAAAAAGATAATGTCTTCACTAGAAACCTCAATGGGAGCATCAATGTATTCCTAAATCGGAGACTACAATTAATGTTTTCTTCTTGGATTGAAAACATTTGAACTTATTGTATCCTTGTTTCTTACAATACTGGAAAAACTTAGTAGAAGAAAAAGAAGAAAAGCATGAGGACCCTGTAGAAATAGGAGGTGTAGGCTTTGTAGTTGTAGATATAGAAGCATGTTGTTGAAATCTATGTTGATATAAAAATTTATATTCAATCAATTGTGTTTTATTGTATGTGACATCAATGGATGTGATTTCTATGTACTTCAGCTTGTGATACAAATGTTCCTGCAAACCACTTTTAAATTTAAGAACAAGCTTTTTAAATGGATCAGAAATGACAAGAGGGATTCATAACCGATTGAATAGTTGGATGTATTGTTGCAATCACATGTTGAAACCTTGATATAGGAAAATCCATTTAATGTTCATATCATATCATGTTTGTATTTGGATGGATAGAATGAAACACTAAGGGTGTCCATAAGCCCCATCCAAGTGGTAACTAGATTTTGATTCACCTCAAAGTCTGCAACCAAAAGTTTGGGAAGTCTTGTGAACTTCAATTTGGCAAATTGAACCTTACTGTCATGTCGAAATAGCTTATCATCAAACCAAGCTTCTATGTCGAGAATCCAATTGATAAACACTTTTGGATCAAGAGATCTATCATAGAAAGGAACCTCACATTTTGTGCACTAGGGAGGTGGTTTGCTAACAAAGATATCATTCATTGTTGTGGTTAATGAGGAAATGCCATTGGCTAGTTCTACCCCCTTTTAGAAAGATTCAAAGTTTCTATGACTTATGTGACCATACTTTTTTATGAGAAGGAAAGTACTCAAGCCACACCAATCCTTAAAACCTGATTTTTGGGAATATATATATATATATATATATATATATATATATATATATATATATATATATATATATAGTCTCTCCACATACTAAGTATTTTATGAAGACTTATGTGACCACACTTTTTGATGAGAAGGAAAGTACTCAAGCCACACCAATCCTTAAAACTTGATTTTTGGGAATATATATATTTTATCTCTCCACATACTAAGTATTTTATGAAAAGAAGGAATGGGATACAAATACTTTTGTTATAAAAACACTCTATCAAAATAGCTTATTAATAAAAGGGAAATTAACCACACATAAACCCACCTCTTTGATGTTAATCAAGCCATAAACACCCTCACGAAAACCTTTGTCAACAGGGTTTGGAGATGGTGCCAAAACAGGTGTGTAAAGATAATGACCCTGATACAGTTTTGATCCACGTGAGATGTTGGATGGCTCATGAGAAAGAGAACTCTGGAGGAATATCAATCTGTAGCCATTCCAACCAGTATGAATAGCATTGGCTTCACGACTAGCCGCTACCAATAAGGACACACAGGCAAATAGTGGAAGGCAAGATAACAAGATCACAACGTGTTTTCTATTATGTGTTACCACAGATTTATACATTTCTCTCAAAAACCCAAAACCCCATTATATTGCAAATCAAGCTTCAAAATGTAAATTTGCAAACTTCCCTAAGCCAAACACTAACTTATATAGTTTTACGTTAAAAAAATTTAATTCAACAAATTTAAGAAAGAAATGTTCACTAAATATTAATAAATATTAACAAATCATAATAATAAAGATAGTTGGAGAAATGACAAAATGGTGTTTCATTTGATGCCAAGAAATCAAACGATATTGATGTGAAATCTAACCATGTTGGGAAACAAGGTAGGAAGTGTTGGATCCTTTATAAGTGCGGTGAGTCTTAGTCATTAAAATTGATTGTAATAAGTGGAAGTTAAACAAAAAAACATTAGGAAAGTGAAGGGAAACTTCACATCATATTTGATGTCAAAGAGTGCCATGAACTAGTGAAATGAGGCTACCAAATATGAACTTCCAAGTAAGGGAAGAAATATGTAATAAGTGAGAAACTTTGAGGTTTGTAGATTGTCCCGTGGGTGGTGTCTCTAGACATTTAAGGCCAATGAGTGAGAAAAGAAAATGTTGAATGAGGAGATGTACAAGAGTCCTTTGTTGAATAAAGTGAATGTTGCAAATCTAAAAAATGATGTGGATATGGCTGCCATATAAAATTTAAAATTTAGAGAATGCTTTTGATGAGTAGCTTGTTGTGGTAGTTCCAATGTACTATGAATAAGATATTTGAGGTTATCTTTATACCATAGGTAAGTGTTGTTGAATGCATCATATTGGATCTTTCGAACATATTGATACCACACCAATTCATATCAGTCACACCATAAGAGACTTTATCCACAAATTTAGGACCAAAAGAAAATAACACAGTGCATGTGTGTATGATATGTGTATATGAATCATTATCCTTCCATCCAAGTGCATAAGTATGATGATGAGAGTCCATTGACAAGTGCAGGATGATGATACGATGATACTAGAAATGGAGAAATCATGGGAGAGATGAACATGTGTGATGAATAGACTATATTGGGCACTCTTGGGAGTGGAGTGTCGCAGAAAAAAGGTAATTACTTCACTAGAAACCTCAATGGGAGCATCAATGTATTCATCAATCGGAGACTACAATTAATGTTTTCTTCTTTGATTGAAAACATTTGGACTTATCACATCCTTATTTCTTACAATATTGGCAAAACTTAGTAGAAGAAAAGAAGAAAAGCATGAGGACCATGTAGGCTTTGTAGTTGTAGATATAGAAGCATGTTGTTGAAATCTTTGTTAATCTAAGAATTTCTCTTCATTCAATTGTGTTTGATTGTATGCGACATCAATGGAGATGATCTCCATGTACATCAGTGCACGATAGAAATGTTTCTTCAAACCACTTTTAAATTTAAGAACAAGCTTTTTAAATGGATCAAAATGCCAAGACGGATTCATAACCGATTGAATAGTTTGATGTATTGTTCCACTGGCATGTTGAAGCCTTGATGGAGTGAAATCAACTTAATGTTCATATCATGTTTGTATTTGGATGGATAGAATGAAACACTAAGGGCCTCCATAAGCCCCATCCAAGTAGTAACTAGATTTTAATTCACTGCAAAGTCTTCAACCAAAAGTTTGGCAAGTCTTGTGAACTTCAATTTGGCCAATGAAACCTTATCCTCATCTGGAAACAGTTTATCGTCAAACCAAGATTCTATGTCAAGAATATAATTGTTAAACACTTTTGATTCACAAGATCTATCATAGAAAGGAACCTCACATTTTGTGCACGAGGGAGGTGGTTTGCTAACAGAAATATCAGTAAGAAACATTCAAAGTTTCTATAACTTATGTGACCATAATCTTTGATGAGAAGCAAATTACTCAAGCCACACAAATCCTTAAAACTTGATTTTTGGGAATATATATATTTTATCTCTCTACATACTCAGTATTTTATACCCCAATCCTTAAAACTTGATTTTTGAGAATATATATATATATATATATATATATATATTATCTGTCCACATACTAAGTATTTTATGAAAAGAATGAATGGGATTCAAATCCTTTCGTTATAAAAAAACACCTCTATCAAAAGAAGTTATTAACATATTAATAAAAAGGAAATTAACGCCACACATAAACCCACCTCTTCGATATTAATCGAGCCATACACACCCTTATGAAAACCCTTGTCAACAGGGCAGTCCTGTGGAGATGGTGCCAAAACAGGTGTGTAAAGATAATGACCCTAATATAGTGTTGATCCATGTGAGATGTTGGATGGCTCATGAGAAAGATAACTTCGGAGGAATATCAATCTGTATCTATTCCAACCAGTATGAATAGCAATGGCGCAACTACCAATAAGGACACACAGGAAAATAGTGGAAGGCAAGATCACAAGCAGTAAAACTTATTTGTAGACATTTATTTAAAATCATTTGTAGTCAAGTGATTGTTTCTGTATAATCTTAGTGTATCAATGGTTTTTTAACATGCTGAACCTATTTTTACATTCAAAAATTGATTTTGAACAATAAAAAATAGATTTTGAACAACATTTCATAAAACAACTAAACACCATCATTTTCTAACCATGTATTACCACAGATGTATATATGTTACCACATATTTATAGACTATTGTACTCTATTGTATTTATTTGCAGTGTTGTTTGTTAGTTTTTGTCTTTTGTTTCTTATACAAATTTTGTCTCAAGTGATGTTAATATATAAATGAAATAAAATGTTGAACACACAACAACCACATTTACTGATAAAATCAGTTAATATATAAATGAAATAAAATGAAATGTTGAATCAACAACAACCACATTTACTATGAATAAAATCAATCTCTTTTTGCAGTGTTGTTTGTTAGTTTCAGTCTATTGTTTGTTATGCAAATTTTTCCTCAACTCACATTAATATATAAATGAAATAAAACATTGAACACCCAGCAACCACATTTACTAT
>ML776635.1:1024963-1080805 GCA_009831015.1 Picea engelmannii
ACAGTATATATAATTCTATCATATTAATAAAAAGTCTGAAGTGCTCCACAGCTAAAACTATCCATTCTCAAAAAAACAAGTTGCATAGTTAAAATGATGAAAATTACATCTTACACCTCTCCACCTCCCTTCAAGGTTCTCGACATGACTTTTGAAGGTTGAATATTTTTTTCCATATCATCCATTATGGTTACGGACACACTACCAATGACATCACCCTCCCTGTGACATCTAACAACCTATTTTACTTGTCGTTCTAGGCAGAAACTCTTATTTTGACACACTATGTTCTAAACGTCTAAGAACCAACCAACAGGTTTCCCTACTTCATCTCCGTGTCAATGGAAATGCCACATAGAGACATATAAACAGGTTTATATGATTCTTCTATAAACTTTGCTATTCTATTGTACTTATTTGCGTTGCTATTTATCAATTTAGTCTTTTCCATGTTATTCGAAATTTTCTGTCTCATCTGACATCAATGATTTAAGAACTTACTAGTCATTTCAAATGAACAAAATGAGAAATGAAATACAGATATAATCAATAAAGTTTAAGAATTGTTGTTATGTAAATAACTATAATAACATATTTTATATTTATATAAATCTAATATTGATGCAGGAAATGGATGCAGAAAGCATAGAGAACACAAGATTTTAACTATACCCAGTTCTATAGCCCTGTGAATATTTTCTCCTACAGTGAAGGCCTTCAAAGGAATAATCAATGTTGCTCATGTTATTTGCAGTGACGTTCTTTGAAAAACTGTCAATGTTATCAATTTTCAGTGACAACTTTTATGTTAACAATAATGGCTTTCAACGCTCATCATGGTATTCCTTTTACACACTAAAATTATTTTAGTTGTATCTTAGGACTAAACCAGCTCAGGTCATATTAGGGTGCCAAACCCAAAATGCATTATTCTTCTATATTACATGCCAGGACTACGATGAAGTATCCAGGGCTGTACTAACCAGAAGTATCCATGACTAAGAACATAAAGGGTAACACCTCAACACCTCCTTTTGATTTTTTTTTAACCCAGAAGTATCCATGTCCAAGAACAAAAAGGTTAAAAACCTTCTTTCAAACTTTTATTTTTTAATTAATTAATTCATTTAAGTTTTTGTCCAAAAACCAAAACCCCATGATGTTGCAAATCAAGCTTTTTACCTTTAGCTTTCAAAGAAGTTGACTCAGATTTAACCATTCAAGAGTGTAGTTCAACACCAAATTGTGAATTAGCAAACCTCTAAGTTGAATTTTATTAAGATATCGTTTAACTTAAAGAAATGTAACTCAAAAATTTTTAGAAATAAATGATCATTAAATCCTTAGAACTAAAAACAAATCATAATAATATAGATAGTTGGAGAAATAATCCCAACTACTCCATGAGAATAGGAAACCAAAAGGTTTCCTCCCTCTCAAAAAATAATAATAACTCCTACCCAAATAATAGTGAGAAATACATATGTAATACTAACTAGATATTCTTATGCTAAGATTGAGGATTAGAATCCATGTCATTCCTCATGACAACAAAATCTTTGGCCCATAGAGCTTTTAGGAGAGAGGGAAAATGATGTTGCATTTGATGCCAAGAAATCCAAAGAGTTTCACAAGGTAGGAAGTGTTGGATCCATAATGAATTTGGTGAGTCTTCATCATGAAAATGTGATAGATGTAATAAGTGGAAGTTGAACAACTAGAACAATATATGTCGAATGATTGGTCAAGATCTCGGTGTCCATTGTTGATTCTTGATATGTGTTGAAAATATAGTGGATACTCAATTGAATGGAATGAAAAATATTAGGAACCTAAAGGGAAGCTTCACATGATGATTGATGTTGAACATGCCAACGAACTAGTGAAACAAGGCCACAAATATGAACTCCAAGCAATAAAAGAAATATATAATGGGTAAGAAACTTTGAAGTTTTTATAATTTCTTCTAGAGCTAGTGTCTCGAGGCATCTAAGGATGATTTGTGAGAGAAAAAAATGATAAAGGAGGAGGTGTATAAGAGCCATTTGTTGAAAAAAATCAATGTTGCAAATCTAGATAATGGTGTGGATATGGTTGCGAGATAAAAGTTAGAGAATGCTTTTGAGAAGCAATGTGTTGTGGTAGTTCAAATGCATTGTGAATAAAATATTTGGTGTTATCTTTATGCAGCAGTTAAGTATTCTTGAATGTATCATATTGGACTTCCAAGCATATAGATAAAGTCAACCAAGAAACAAATCACAACAATCCATAGTGGTCACATCACAAGTGACTTTATCCACAAATTTAGGAACAAAAGAAAATAACACAGTGCATGTAATACCCATGTTTCCCCTATTTTGTAAATATAACTATAACTCGCCAAGATATTATGGGAGACTAAATATGTGTTAATGTTTGATTTGATCAACCCTTGTATAAAAGGTTCAATGTATGAATTTTTGTTATTAATAGAATTTGCATATGTGTTGCACAACTACTGAAAGGGGGAAAGTTTGCCAAGATAGACCATGGATTCTATGAAAGAGATGGTGAAGAGAGACCAAGAATGGTTGAGATGATCCTCACCATACCAGTACCTATTGGGTATAATTTCTCAACAATCCTCTAACCCATAAAGGAATTACCAGTCAGACTCGTAGTTGGGAGGCCATCCTCAAGAGCTAATGAGGAAATGGGACAGGGTACCCATCTGTAAGGCTTCTAGACCTAACCATGAATTGGGATTCAGACCCACACAACCTTTTTGTGGAAGGAAAAAAATGAGGTAATTCGGGGACAGAGACAAGGCTACGAGGGGAGCATAGTAGAGAAAACACTCCCCCGAGAAGAGAAGAGAAGCATACTATTACTCGGCAGTTGAAAGAAAAAACTGAGCAGTAAGCCCATTTTGGCTAAAAGAAGCCATGGACAGGGTTTATCTACAAGATGATAAACGAGACTGACGAATGACTGAGAAAATACTCATGCAAAACTCATTGCTTGGAGTAGAGAAAACCAGACACCGAGTTCCCATGGGAGGAGGAGAGTAACCTTCGTCCCTGACTATTGTGGAGCAAAGAGAAATAATCTCTCTTAGAGAATCATGGTATAACTCGAGGGTGGCCAGTGGTAAATCCATTAGGAGTGATTATGTCTATGGTTGGGAGGAAACAAGAACCCCTTTCAGTAGTTGCTTCACATTTTCCAGTTCTGATAAGTAATTTCATACTATGTGTATTATAAAGGATGTGATGATGAAATGTTTGTGTTTATGATTGAGTCTTACAGTATTTGAATTGTTATTAGATAGGCTCTTTTGCTTCTATAAACTTATATACTTCATGGATTTCAATTTATCTCATTTTTGTTGCTATATAGTTATGATATGTGAATCCATAGGAGAGATGGGGTAGGATTGACTAAAAATGTCTAAGTCTCGCCAACCCTTTTAAGTTTAGCTTAGCAGGAATGTCAAGTTAGATTCTAAGGGAGAAGGGCATTTTCCTTTAGACTATTCACCCATCTGATCAAGGGCTCGTGCCCATTCCCTTAAACCCTTTGCTGCAAAAAGGATATTCTCTTAGACCATAATATTTCCCAAGAGAGACATGTGACCAGGGCCTAGGAACCCTGCGCTAGTTCGAAAGGAGCTATCTTTTTCAGCTTCCAGACTTTGGGGCTTATTACTACACAATCCTTGAAAGTAGTTGAAGGCTGAAGTCATGAATCGATGAGGGCCATCGATCTGGAGATCCAGTGTGGACCTCTCTCATTTGTTAGATCAGATGTAGGAAGGGGAGCATTAAGCGCTTCGACGAAGTGCTACTTCGGGAGATTAGGAGTGGTATAGCATCGAAACTCCTAAATGTCAGAGTCATGGAGTAAATATAGATCATTGAAAGCGGAGGGATATGTGTCCATAGATCAACGATTATCCGAGAGTCTGGGAATTCAGAGATACAAGGATGCGTGAGTTTCCCCAAATCTCAGCAACTCGGAGTAAATATTGGTCGTAGATTCTAGGTACACATGGCGATAGATCCAGCTTGATATGGAGGGAACACCAAGAGATACTCATCGAACTCCCAAATGTCAAATTGCCAAAGTAATGAGGACCGTTGGATGAACGGGTTTGTGGCAAGCGATCCCATGGTCTGGAGACTTCGTACTTCAAAGGAATTTGGCCAAGGGTTTTCAAGGTATGAAAACCGTCGAAGACGTGAACACCGAAATAAATCTCAAACATTGATAGGAACAAGATGCGTGACGCCAGATACGAGAGTCTAGAGACTTAGCTCTTCAAGGATTTGCGTCAAGAGGATTCGGTAAGCGTCAAACTCCTGAATGTCGAACTCTCGAAGTAACGAGGACTGTGGATCTATGGATCCACATGGGTGAATCCAAACGGTATGATGGGGGTTGACGTGGCTCACCAACGTCATCCCCGATAACGTGGACCAGCAACCAAGGTGCCACGTGTCACCCAGATTTGGCTCAAAGCTAAACGTTGATCATTGAAGGGCTATGACCACGTGGTGATATTTTGAGACTTCGGGGATTACGAAAAAGGAGAGTTATGCACCGAATGTGGAGCCCCTTTTTAACCGTAGGATCTCAGCAGAGGACGTGGACTGCTGAATTCCTCCATTGTTCGGTGATATGGGAAATTTGACAATATTGTTGGAACTCCCGAAGCTGACCCCACTATCCAGGTTTACACGTATAATGGTAGATGTAAACTACAGAGAAGCATAATAAGATGGTTTTGTTTAGTAAGGAAATGCAAAAATTTGATGCCCCATCCCTAGAAAGGGTATTTAGGGGTTGGGTGTGTTACAAATTGGTATCAGAGCATGGAAACAACACTTGGCCTACTTGGGATCATGCAAGAGTCGCATAAAAGTATTATTAGAGAACTTATGGGGTAACTTCCTACATTACCCCCCTCTATAAGATATGTGTCTGAACCTCTACTGAATAGAGGAATGAAACCTTCTACTGATGATGGATGTTTTGGAAGTCTGCATTGTAGGTTGCTAATCTTTCCAAATAAAGAACTGAATTCACCTTGCAATGATATGTGTTATTCATCAATTCGTAGATTAGTAACTAACAGAAAATGTTTTATCAGCACTCAAGCATTCAGTGAACAAGAGGAGAACTACAACGTAAAGGATTGTGACACATTAGGAGTTGGGGGAGAGCTCCCACAATACAGACGAAGAATATAATGAAAGGAGGGTGGTGGAAACCCCTCCAAATTTTCTTGAAACTGTAAGAAGCCTCATGGAATAATTACAGAGTTATAAGGATGACAATGAAAGGTTGATCAAGGAGCAGGAAAAGAAGACAGAATTTAATGCAGTCCTATTGTAAAGTCTATCAGATATACAAAGGAAACTGCAACATGTTCTAGCTTCCAGTCATGTGGAAAAGAGTCATACTAAGAAAACTCCAAGTCCACTTGAGATACAAAAGCATGGTCCTGAAAATGGTCACACCCAGAGGAGAACCTCAAAGAAGGCCCAACATGGAGCCAAAAGGCATTAAATGGAATATTCCTCTGGTGAGGACACTAACAACTCCAAGGAATATTCTAGTGGAAAAACTAGTTCCCATTCTCAGACAAGAAGAAAGAAGAGGAAACATCCTGAGAGTCATGACCTTGAAAAATTCAAGAAATCCAAACCACCCAACTTCAATGGAGAGATTAATAAGGGGGAAGAATCAGAAGTTTGGCTACTCAACTTGAAGAAGTATTTCAGATTCCATGACTACTCTGAAAACTTAAAGGCTCAGATAGCCAATTTCAACCTGAATTGGAAAGCTTCCATTCGGTGGGAAGACCTTAGGAATGTGAAAGGAGTCCATGGGAAGGACTTGTCATGGAAAAAAATTGAGAAATAATTCAATAAGAAGCACATTTCAGAAAAGTACTTTGATGGGAAGACCAAGGAGTTCTATGAACTCAAGGTGGGACAACTCACCATATATGAGTATATCGACAAATTTCTTGAGTTGATGAGGTATGTTCCCTACATAAAGGATGAAAAGGTAAAGATGCAATGATTTATTAGTGGCTTACCTCAGTCCTATCGAGACATAATTGAGTTTGATGAGACAAAGACCTTAGAAGATACTATTCGAAAACCAAGGTATTTCTATGAGAAATTTAAGAGTAATATAGAACCCCATGAAGATTGGAAGAACAAAAACAATTTGGGATTCAAGAATATGGGGTTTAAACCCTCAAAATTTAAGAACCCTAGTAAGAGCTCTAGGATGAGTCTTCCTTTGAGAAGTGTGTATCAGTAAAATTTTCCATCCCAGAGTGGAAATAAACCATTCAGAGAAACTCCAAATAAGATTGATAACACAAAGAGAGAACCCTTGAAATATTGGGGTTGTGGAGAGGATCATCTGTTGAGGGTTTGTCTTCATAGACAATAGAACCATGGGAGGGTATACAACATCCAAGAGGCTACCACAGTCAATGATGTGGCTAGGATCCTACAACAAATTTATGCAGCCTTGGATAATAGACAAGATGACCACCAAGCTTCAGTGGTGGAGATGGAAGGCATGATTTCCAACCATCCTGTTTCAATTTTAATTGACCCTGGTTTTAATTTGAGTTATGCTACCCCTTAAACTATTGAGAAAGGTAAGTTGCAACAAGTTAAACATGTTAAATCATGGTTGGTATAACTAGCCACTAGAAGCGAAAGAAAAGTAACAGAGATCATACCAGCATGCCAATTTTTTATGAGTAGGTTTCCCACCCAATAAAACCTAAACATACTTCCTCTAGGATCTTATGACCTGCTGATTGGCATGGACTAGTTGGCTGCCCACAAAACCAAGTTGGATTTTTATAGTAAAACATTGGAGTGTGAAAATGAAGAAGGAAGAAACATAACCCTACAAGGGATTCAAAATCATATCTCAGTGAGACAAATATTATCCCTCCAAGTGAAGAAGTATTGCAAAAATGGATGTCCCTTGTATGCAATACAAGTAAAAAAATCTGTTGAGAATGACATACACAACCTAGAGAACCATCCCATATTAAGAGAATATAAATATGTATTCCAAAAAGAGGTGTCGGGTCTACCTCCAAAAAGGGATATTGACTTTTCTATAGAACGTGTACCAGGAGAAGTGGCAATGTCTAGAACACCATATAGAATAAGTACACTAGAGCTACTTGAGCTCAAACTACAGCTGAAGGAGATGTGGGATAAAGGATACATTCAAACTAGTGTGTCTCCATGGGGAGCACCATCATTCTTTGTGAAAAAGAAAGATGGCACACTCAGACTATGCATAGATTATAGACAACTCAATAAGATGACCATCAAGAATAAGTATCCCTTGCCAAGGATCGATGACTCATTTGACCAATTAAGGGGTGCTACCATATTCTCCAAGATTGACTTGAGGTCTGGATACCATCATGTTCGAATTAAAGATGAAGACATCCACAAGACAAACTTTAGGACAAGATATGGTCATTATGAATTTGCGGTGGTGCCATTTGGGCTTACCAATGCACCAACCACTTTTATGTTCTTGATGAATAATGTATGCAAAACTTTCTTGGATAGGTTTGTGTTGGTTTTCATTGATGATATCCTAATATATTCCAAGAATAGAGAAGAGCATGAAGAACATCTCAAACTAGTACTCCAAGTACTAAGAGAACATCGTCTCTATGCTAAGATTAGTAAGTGTGACTTTTTCCATAAACAAGTCCATTACTTAGGCCATGTTATTTCTGAGGAAGGAGTGGTAGTTGATCCTGACAAGATTAAAGCCATCATGAATTGGCCTACCCCAAGGAATGTATCTGATATCATATCCTTTATGGGCCTGGAAGGATACTATAGGAGGTTCATAAAAGGATTCTCCAATATTGGTTTCCCAATCACCTCCCTTCAGAAAAAGGGGGCTAAATTCATTTGGACATCAGAATGTGAAGAAAGATTTCAAGAGATGAAATACCTTCTAACCAATGCGCCTATACTGAAGATTTCCGACCCGAACAAATAATCTGTTGTGTGTACATATGCCTACAAGGAAGGGCTCGGAGGAGTCCTTATGCAATAAGGACATGTTATTTTCTACGAATCTAGAAAATTGAATGAACATGAAAGTAGATTCCCTTGGAAGATGTAAGCGCCAGTGAATCAAACATCAAAGCGAGGTTCAAAACTGTACAAGAAACATATGCATTTTTCAAGACTGAGACATCATACCTAAATAAATATCCCACAAGGCTGAAGTATGAAGGTTATCAGATGCTTAATGATGACTTGTTGACTTACAAGGGTAGATTGTACATTCCAAATTGTGACGACCTGAAGAGGTTCATAATGGATGAACTACACAAGATACCATATATTGGTCATCCTGGTTATCAGAAAATGGTCACGACCATTAGGAAACTATTTTATTGGCCCGAATTGATAAAGTACATAGATGATTACTTAGCTGAGTGTCTAGATTTTTAGCAAATCAAGGCAGAGCACCGACACCTAGCAGGACTATTGCAACCCCTACCAATTCCCGAATGGAAATGGGAAACCATAAACATGGACTTCATCACAGGATTACCAAGATCAACCAAACAAAATGATGTCATCATGATAGGTGTGGACAAACTTAGCAAAGTTTCTCACTTCATACCTTTCAAGTCAACTTGCAAGGAAATAGATCTTGCCAACATATTCATGAGAGTGATATTCAGACTACGTGGCATGCGTAAGGAAATTATATCAGATAGAGATACAAAGTTTACTTCACACTTATGGAAATATATGTTTGTTGGTTTTGAAAAAAAATTACTCTTTAGTATAGACTATCACCCTCAAACTGATGGGCATATAGAGAGGGTAAACCAATTATTAGAAGACATGTTGAGGATGTATGTGATGCATCAACCCAAGAAATGGGATGACTACCTACCATTGGTATAATTTTCTTACAACAATGGCTATCAAGAGTCATTAAAAATGAGTCCTTTTAAAGCCCTCTATGGAAGGCAATGCAAGATTTCAATCAACTAGAAAAACCTAATAGACAGAGTTACAATCAGGCCAAATATGCTAAAGGAAATGGAACAAAAAGTGATTTAGATTAAGAAAAATCTGAAGATAGCCTAGGATAGAAAAAAGAGCTATGCAAACCTAAAACGAACTCCTAGAGAGTTCAAAGAAGGGGATCATGTGTACCTCTGAGTTAGACCCAGGAGAATCTCCTTGAGGATGGGAGCTTGTGCCAAGCTGGCACCTCGGTATTGTGGACCCTTTGAAGTTTTGGACAGTGGGAACAGTAGCCTATCGGCTAGGACTTCCTCCAACAATGAAGGAACATAATGTTTTCCATGTTTCTTTATTAAAGAAGTATGTACATGATTCTAATCATAGTATTGACTGGTCTATGATTCAGGTGGAACCCAAGGAAGAACTCTTTCCAGAACCTCAATGCATAATAGAAAGGAAGGAAACCCCACTCAAGAACAAAACCATTGCACAAGTCAAGGTGTAGTGGAAATACTTTGGCCCAGATGAGGCTACATGGGAAATCGAGGATGCCATGAGACAAGCATATCCATTTTTGTTTACTTTTGTACATACAGAGCACATCGACAAATAGAACATCGAGCACGATGTTCCTTTAAGGGGGAGGAGATTGTAATACCCCTGTTTCCCCCAGTTTGTAATTATTACTATAACTGGATAAGAGAGTATGGCAGACTAAATATGTGTGAATGTTTGATTTGATGAACCCTTCTATAAAAGGGTCAATGAATGAATTTATGTTATTAATAGAATTTTAATATGTGTTGCACAACTGTTGAAAGGGGGAAAATTTGCCAAGATAGACCATGGATTCTATGAAAGAGATGGTGAAGGGAAACCAAGAATGGTTGAGATGATCGTCACAAGACCAGTACCTACTATGTGTAATTGCTCAATAGTCTTATGAACCAGAAAGGAATTACCAGTCAGGATGGTAGTTGGAAGGCCATCCTCAAGAATTAATGTGGAGATGGGGTAGGGTACCCAGCTGTAAAGCTTCCAAGCCTGACCAGAAATTGGGATTCAGACCCATGCAACCTTATTGAGAAAGGAAAGAAATGAGGTAATTCAGGGACAGAGACAAGGCTACAAGAGGAGAGGACTAGAGAAAACACTCTTCCGAGAAGAGAAGGGAATCATACTTTGACTCAACAGTTAAAATAAAAAATCTGAGGAGTAAG
Organism: Picea engelmannii; assembly: GCA_009831015.1. Classification (NCBI taxonomy): domain Eukaryota; kingdom Viridiplantae; phylum Streptophyta; class Pinopsida; order Pinales; family Pinaceae; genus Picea; species Picea engelmannii. Next base: position 1,035,231 of record ML776635.1, read on the forward strand.
CTTGTTTTGGATGAAATTATCCATGGATAGGGTTTGGCTACAAGCTGATAAACAGGGTTGATGAGTGAATGAGAAAATACTCGTGTAGACCTCCTTGCTTGGAGTAGAGAAAACCAAACACCCAGTTCTTGTGGGAGGAGGAGAGTAACTTTCATCCCTCACTTTTGTGGAGAAAAGAGAAATAATCTCTCTCAGAGAATCATGGTATAGCTTGGGGGTGACCAATGGTAAATCCGTTAGGAGTGACTGTGCCTATGGTTGGGAGGAAATAAGCACTCATTTCAGCAATTGCTTCACATTTTCCAGTTCTGATAAGTATTTTCATACTATGTGTATTATATTGGATGTGATGATGAAATGTTTTTGTTTATGATTCATCCTTCAAGTATTTGAATAGTTATTAGATAGGATCTTTTTCTTCTGTAAAATTCTATACTTCACGACTTTCAATTTATCTCAGTTTTGTTGCTAGATAGTTATGAGATGTGAATCTACATGAGAGATGGGGTAGGATTGACTGAAAACATCTAAGTCCTTCCAAACCTTTGAAGTTTACCTTAGCGGGAATGTCAAGTTCAATTCTTTGGTAGAAGGGTGTTTTCCTTTAGACTATTCACCCATTTGATGGAAGGCCCTATGCCCTTAAACCCTTTTTTGCAAAAAAGGATTTGCACTCAGCCCATAATATTTCCCAAGAGACCCATGCGACCAAGTCCTACAAAATGTACGCTAGTCCGAAAGGAGATATCTTTTTCAACTTTGGGACTTCGAGACTTGTGACTTCACAATCCTCAAAAGTAGTCGAAGACCGAAGTCGTGAATCGATGAGGGTCATTGATTTGGAGATCCAGTGTGGACCTCTCTCAGTCATTAGATCAGACGTAGGAAGGGGGGCATTAAGGGCTTCGACGAAGTGATACTTCGAGAGATTAAGAGTGGTATAGCACTGAAACTCTCAAATGTCGGAGTCACAGAGTAAATATGGATCGTTGACATGGGAGGGACATGTGTCCACAGATCAATGAACATCCAGGAGTCCGGGTATTCAGCGATACAAGGATGTGTGAGCTTCCCCGGAGCTCTACAATCTGGAGTAAATCCTAGCCATAGATGCTAGGTACATGTGGCAATAGATCATGTGTGGTCTGGAGGGAAAGCCGAGAGATACTCACCGAACTCCCAAATGTCGAACTTTTGAAGTAACGAGGACCATTGGATGAATAGGTATGTGGAAAGTGATCCACTGGTCTGGAGAATTTATACTCCAAAGGAATTGGGCCAAGCGTTTTCAAGGCGTGAAAACCGCCGAAGACATGAACGCTGAAATAAATCTCAGTCGTTGATAGGAAGAGGACGTGTGGCGCTAGATCCGAGAGTCTGGAGATTTATCTCTTTGGGGGATTTGCATCGAGAGGATTCAGTAAGCACCAAAATCCTAAATGTCGAACTCTCAAAGTAACGAGGACCATAGATATATGGATTCACGTGGGTGAATCCCAACCATATGATGGGGGTTGATGTGGCTCACTGGCATCATCCCTGATGACGTGGACCCTCAACCAAGGTGCCACATGTCACCCAGATTTGGTCGATTCACAGACCCTTTAGGATTGTTAAAGAATGACACATGTCACCCCCGTGAGGTGGATACATGTCACCCCTCGACCCTCACTGCATGTCAGCCACTGGTTTTTGATCGCCTGGCCAACATGGCTAGTGACATAATCAGGACCCTGAGAGTTTGGATAACTTCAGAATTCAAAAGATTTAGGGTGTGGTGCCATATAGGGACATTTAATGCTAAACACCAAACATCGATCATTGAAGGGCTATGGCCACTTGGTGATATTTTGGGCCTTCGGGGATTAGGAAAAAGGAGAGTTAAGCATCGAATGTCAAGCCCATATTTAACCGTAGGATCTCGGCAGAGGACATGGACCGTTGAATTCTTCCTCTGTTTCACGATCTGGGAAATTCAACAATACTGTTGGAACTCCCAAAGATGACTCCACTATCCAAGTTTAGGCATGTAATGGTAGATGTAAATTTTGGAGAAGAAGAATAAGATGGTTCTTCTTAGTAAGGAAACGCAAAAATTTTATGCCCCATCCCTAGAAAGGGTATTTAGGGGTTGGGTGTGTTACAGTGCATGTGTGTGTGATCTATGTAAATGATCCATTTTCCTTCCATCCAAGTGCATAACAATGAGGATGAAGGTCCACTAGCAAGTGTGGCTTATCACTAATGGATCTGGCAATAAAATTTCCTTTTGAGCCATTGTTGATGATACAAGTAGTGGAGAGAGCATGGGAGAGATGAGCATGTGTGATCCAGGTGGATATTGGTGGCCACCCACCTATTACAACTAGCTCCTTTTGACAGTTTTAGTTCAGCATGTTCTTCTGTAATTCTGTGTAATTGTGGGTTCTACAATTTTGGGGTTGTTTGAAGCCCTACACAGTTTCTAGGTGGAGATTTGTGGCCTCCCATCTAATCCAGCTGGGTTAGTTTGGATGTTTTCATGCCAATATATCTTTTTGTACTTTTAGGGTCGTTTTGGGGCCCTAAACAATGTTTTTTTGGCTTGCCACATTCAAACTGTAGACAAAATTAGAGTTTAATGGAATAATGTGTAGTTCTCGAAAATACCTTTCCAATGGGCTATCACGCGCATGTTGACCACCTATTCAACTAGAGGGTCAACTCCATGTTCCATGAAGATATGCATCATCAGATGCAAGTATGTTGAAGACAGTTTGGTTCTATTGGGCATTTTATGCCTCCAGTATAAAATTTTGTAAACGGAATTTCCGCACCCCTGCATGGGTTAATAATGTAATAGGTCTGCATGGATCATAGTTAGGTCAGGTACCTTGGGATGTTTTCATTGGGAGGGTTATTTTCACTGAGGTTTTTTTATCCTCAGGTTGTTAACTGGGCTTTTCAGCCTGGTTGATTTCCCATGAATTTTTCCCTCACATTTGCAATAATTCCTCCAAAGTGGTGAACAACATTATAATGGTCTCATCCTCTGGTAGATATTGTTTAGGAATGATGTAAATGACCATTTAAGACATTGTATAAAGTTTCATGAAATTTCGTTGAGTCTAGATAGGTTTTTTTTAATTAATTAAATTTAATTAATTTTCCTAAGGTTGGGATTTTAAGTAATTAATCAATTAATTGTTTTTGAACAATTATTGTAAAAACTAGGTCGTTGGGATTTTGATAGGGGTATTTGTGCTCAAAATAAATGTAAAGGAACCCCCTACAACCATGGACCACGTTTCAGCTCAGTCGGACAAGTTTTGCCAGCCATTTGTCCACCCGGAGTGTCAGTCAGTTAAAAAAACAATTTTAATTGCTAAGTATGACATTGCCGAAATGTCATTTTTGTAAATTTTGAGTTAATGGGTTAAAATTTAAGATGGAAAAGGGAAAGAGAGATGATACCTAACCCACCCAACCACATCCTAACCTTTAAATATCCCCTTACACACTCACTCAACTAAACTCCCACGGCCCTAGTGGGATTTGCACCCCCCTTCACCCATAAACCTTAGGAAACTCCATTTAAATGTTTTGTGGGCCCCTCCCATCACTAGTGCACCCTTCCTAGCCTATAACCTCACCCTTTCATGGTCCCCATGTGTCCACCTCACATTCCAACTCATCAATCCAAGCCAAAACCCTAAGTTGTGCGCCCCCCTCCTTAAGATTCACTCCCTTGCTTGTGTTTGCAACACTTGGCATCCATCCAAGTGCCTTCACTTTTCCTTTTGAGCTATAAATAGAGCCTCTCCTCACTCATTCACTCAGCATTATTTGAGCTAGTGTTACTATAGTGGAATTTCACCCCACTCTCTTACTCTTGCCATCTTGTCATTTCACTCATATGCTCTTGAGAGTCTTGGAGCAACTTGTTGCTGTAACACTCTCACTTCGATTAATAAATCTTCGGAGGATTTTGGAAACACCAAGAATATTCTTGTTTCATTCTTACACATGAGGTGACTTTGTGGTGTTCAAGTTTTTGTGTAGTATTGAGTGGATCTTATGTAAAGTAGTTTACTAGAGTAGATTAACAAAGAGTATTCTTGATGGTTTATACTTGTTGGATAGCTAAGGGTTTGAAGTATTTCATATTGTTAGACTATTCAAGCTTGTTTCTACTTCCATGCTTCACATTTTGTCTTGAGTTTTGTAGGTTTACTTCAAAGGGATTATTGGGAAAGCCTCAAGAACGAGTCCTCCCTCAAAGCCTTCTCACACTTCTAGCTTATTTAGTCCTTTATTTCTGCACTCATTTCATTTATATTTCAGTTTAATAACCATTTTAGATAGGTCATATATTTTTACTTTTCACTTTGAGATTTTATGTGAAAATTTTATGCGTAAAAAAACAAAAAAAATTCTTAACTTTGTTGTATTGTGCAGCATTTGCTTGTTGGTTTTTACAGGTTCTTACCAGAAACAAGGGGATATGTTGCTCAATTTCATCCATACAACACTACAAAATCTTCCACAATAGTTGGGTAAATTTTCCCTTCTCTTTCTCTTCTTTTTCTATCATTGTAGCAAGCCCTCGAGAAGTTCTCTTGAGGCTTGCATTCTCTTGTATCATTTGCTTTATTGTATTTCATTTCAACAAGTTTTAGTTGCCTACACCTTGGGAGAGTAATTGTCCAAGCCAACCCCCCAAAATCGTTGGGCTAGATTTTAGTTTTTTTTGGAGTAATTTTTTATTTCTTGCCCCACTTGTCCACAAGACAAGGTTGTGTGGCTAACATAATAATAATCCTTTAAGTATTTTCTTTCCAACCCTCTTTGGAAAAACATTGGTAGGCTTGCCTCCACCTTGTGCCATTGTGAGTGGTTTGCTTGATTTCAAGTTTTTCTTAATAAATAATTGTCTGCACCTTGGGGAGAGTAACCCCCCAAAATCGTATGGCTTGGATGTTAGTGATGTATTGATGATCAATATGGTCTAAATGGGTTAAAATTCTTTAGAATAGTCATCATATGCTATAACATCCTAGTTTAAGCCCTAAAGGTCTACTCATATCTTTTCATGCTTTGGTTTATTTCTTGCAATTATCTCTATTGTTTAGCATGATGTCTCAAATGGAGTAGATTACTTATGTCTTGAAGCAATCTTATTTCTTGGGCACACATAACTCTCATGTTTTCATTTTGTTTATGGATATATGAATGGTGTAGGAATTAGATCTTAATTTCAGCAAGTCTTTTAATCTACTTAACACATTTCATACACGCAATAGCACACATGGTTAAGTGGTTAGAGTTTTCTCATTTCGTTGTAATTGTTGTCAAGTTGTTCTTGTCTTTTACTTGCTTATTTCCTTCAAGTTCATACTCCTTCATGGTTAAGTAATTGATGAAGGAATAGATGTTTCAATTTCATTTTTCTCATATGTTTTAGATGTGTCTATGCTCTCTTTCCTTAATATGCAACACACTTCACAGCAGTCATTTTAAGTTTCGGTTTTGAGCATAAATCACTGTTTTGGGCACCTAAAAGTCATCTAAAACACTCACAACACACCTTAAGACTTACCCATAAGTCATAATAACTTTTTATACCAACTAGGACAACCTAATTCAACCATCTTCACCATCTAAAACGGGTTTGAGGAAAACAACGGAGGGTAGTGGCAGGGGACTGCCCCATGGCACACCAGGTGTGTGTCCTCTCCAGGAAGTACTCTTACTATCGGGGCTGACCATGAGTTGCCTTACTATCCTGAGCATCTGGAAGCCATTTGACAATGGGAGGAGGAGGTTTAAGGTTCAAACATTTTGTTAGGGGGAGGGCAAATAAAATTGATATAATCTTTAAAAAACGCCTAACAACTTAGTCTCCTAGACAATCTTTATTTTGGGTATCTTTGTATGCTTGTTTAGAAGTCTATATTGCAAGTACTTTTATTTTCATCAATCTTTCATGCAATCTTGTTGTTTGAATATCTAAGTGTTTTATTTCTTGAGCATTCAGTTTCCAAGTATTTACATCTTTATTTTATGCTCTTGTGGTGTGATTCAAGAAGAAGTTGAGTATCTCATTTGGGAGGCATCATCTTGTTGAATCTTGAGTGCTTTAGTGGTTTCCATTGAAAAGCAGTCCAATAGATTAAGTGTTATTGGGGCATGCTTGGCCCTATGTGATTGATCTTGAAGTATCTCTTAAATCTCACACTTTGACACCTTTAATCTTGTTCATTTGTATCTTGTGTATATCTTGTATCCTTGTAACATTTCTTATTCTTTGTGTAAGTAATTGTATCTTTGTTGTGGGATAACTGTAATCTAGTTTTACTTGTAATATTTTGTAATTGAACCCCCTCAAAACTTAGTTGACCTCTTGCCCAACATTTAGGCACTAGTCTTAGTTGACTTAGGGAAGGGTTTGCTTGTCATAGTTAATCTTGCACTTTGCATTTGTTGCCTTAGCATCATAGGCTAGTTCCCCCATTAACCATTTAACAAATTAAAACCAATTCCTAGAACTTCAAAGTTAAATCATATCTAGTAACTAGGGTCTACCCCCCTTGGCTTCCCTAGGAGTAAGCCTAGAAGGAAGAGGTTCCAGTCAAGGTGACAGTGTGGATTATGAACCTAGGCATTGTGCCTCCAAGGACACACGAAGTGAGTTAGAATTTGCTCACGTTTGCAAGTGTGTATTAGGATGAAAACATCTTTGGCGCGGTTGTCGGGGATAAGTCATTTATCCTTGGACAAAACGACTTAACTTATTTTTTTAAGAAACAAGTAATAAAATTTTTAGTCCCTAAAAATTCATTGAACTTTTATTGGTTGATTTTGTGTGTTTCCTTTCCAAGTGGGGACTCTATTGAAAAAATATGTCAAGTATACTACTAGGATCACTTCACAAGGAGTGATTTATTCTTTTTCTAAACCTAAAAAGGTTTATAGGAGGAGGCTAAATCGCCTCGTTCCTAGAAGGTTACTTGAAAGTCTTGGGGAAGAAGCACTCATTGATATCCAATACTTGTTTCAAAACAATAATCAACAAACTGTTAATAATCCCACTAATAATCCTAACTTAACCATGAGTATCTTTTTGAGACCTTTGAACTTTGCAACAATCCAAGGTTCCCCTCATGCAGTTCCTGAGATGGCCATTGACATGTTGCCTACCTTTTAGGGGAACCATGTTATAAGTGTCAAGTCCCACATCCTCAACTTTAAGATGTGTGTGGAAAAATATTGTGGGGGTCATGATGAAGAAGATGTAAAGATGACTTTGTTTGTGTATTCTCTTCAAGGAGATGCTACAGAATGGTTTACTGATTTTTCCACAGCTAAGTTTAGGACCCTTAAGGAAATATTGAATGAGTTTAGGAAAAGATGGGGTGATCAAAAGGAGCATAGATTTCAGCTTGTTGCTCTTACCATTAGTCACAAGAAAGAAAAGAAAACTGTGGTTGAATTTAACATTAAGTTTAATAGCTTGGTGAAGAGCCTTCATAGGGACATTAAGCCCTCGGATACTGCAATTTTGATTTATTATATCAAGGCATTTGAAGGTGAAATGAGGTATGCCTTAAGGGATAAGGATCATCGGACTTTAGAAGCAACACAAACTACAGCTGTAAGAATTGAACAAAATATGCTTGAGGCTAGGAAGTCTAACATTCCTAGTTTTACTAGAGGGGCTTCTTCCCAACTTTATGATGAGAAGAAGAAAACTGTTGAAACTCAAAAACCCTCTAATGATGGCATTAAGGATCTCATTCAATTGATTAAACAAATGGAAATTAATCATTCTAATCAACTGAAGGAGCATGTTAGTCAGATGAATGCCATGCAGAATCGATTGATAGCCATGGAAAGGGGCCAAGCTAGTAGGCCCCCACATAGGCCAAATGAAAAATGGACTAAGAAGACCCCTCCCCAAGAAAAAAGACCACCTAACCCATTTGAATCCACTAATTGGGTTGACCACCAGGCTATTCATTATTGTAGACCTTGTGAGCAATTCTATGATGAATCAACTTGCCAAGTATTCCTTCACCTTTATGGTGAGGAAGGGCCTTATAAATCAGAAAATGAATAGGTTAATATGTTTGGTCATGAGCTTAATGTTGGCATGTATGATTGGATGGATTCTAAAGAACTAAATGGGGGAGTAGAAGACATGAATTGCATGAGTGGTGTTGTGATGGATAAAGTAACATAGATGTTTGGTCCTAAGCCTACTCCACAACAAGTAGCTGAAATGGCTAAATTTTAGGGAATTACCTATCAAAGGAATGGGAACAAAAGGCAAGATAAAAACCAAACAAACATTCCAAAGGTAGATCCAACCCTTAAGTCAAACATGTATGCAAGTTCAGAATTAAACATTGACTTAGGAGGATGGTTAAGTAATGCAAAGATGTTGGTGCTCGTGTCAGAAATAATGAATATTCCTTCTCAGAGGGAGAAGTTGCTCAAGGATAAGATTGTCCTTCTCAGAAAAGTATTGATGTTCCACCAACGATAACTTATCAAGATGCATTTGTGATTCTACAAAATATGGATAGGGTGAATCAAAAGAATAGACCCTTTTTCCTATCCTTGCTCCTGAATGATTTTTTTCTTCATAATTGTATGCTAGACTCAAGAGCCACTTCAAATGTTATGACTAAGAAAGTAATGGAACAATTAAACTTAAGGATATCTAGACCTTATCATAACCTTTGTGCTATGGATAGCAGTACAATCGAGGTGCATGGTTTGATTAAGGGGTTACAAGTACACTTAGCTGCATTCCTAGATATCATGATTGAAATGGACATTGTGGTAATTGATGTGCCTGATACTTGGGGTATGTTTCTAAACAGAAAGAAAGTTGCAGATTTAGGTGGTAGTTTACAAATGGACTTAACTTATGCCACCAGTCTAGCTCCAAATCGTTTATAGTTTATATTGAATAGAGAATTGGAAAGAAAGTATCATGTGGAAGATCCTAGGAAAAAGGAAAATGAGATTGTTTTTCGGGAAGTAGAAATGGGATGTTATGAAATAGAATATACTTCACCATTTACTAAGATAGAACTGTTGGACCCCAACAACTCCCCTTATATTTTTACAAAATTTAAAGGGCCCCTATTAAAATCTTGATAATTAAAATGATCTACAAAATCAACCTTTTCAAATAGTTCTATGCCTTGGCTTGCTTTGAGAAAAAATGTTAATTTTTATCAAATGTTTATTTTCGTTTAAATTATGATTATGTGTTCATTCTTTTGTTCATTAGAAAGTTTGACTATTTTGAATAATTTGTTCAATACTTCATCAAATTTTATTTAGGTTGCTTTCTCATTTTCATAAAATCATTTGGTGATATTAATTAATTAAATTCTTTTTTCATTTTGCATCTCATAATAATAATAAAAAATAAAAAAGAATTATATATCATTTGTTTGATTCTGTAAAAAAACAAAATTAATATTTTTCTCTTCTCCATTAACCTGAAGTTTCTAGAGTTTTGGGATAATTATAAACAATGTTTGTTTAGAACTTATAGTTAGTTTAAATTCATTTTTTATTTTTCTAGATTTTGTTTTATTCTCAATTTTTAGGTTATTAATTTAGGTTTCTTTTTGTTTCACAGGTTTCTATTATCAAACATTTGATACAGATCTAATCATGGCTTGATTTTATTATCCAAATACGTTCAACATGATTGATCCAAAAATAATATTGGATTGCTACAAATAATTTTATGAGCAACAATAGATAAAATTTGGAAAGGCGTCAAGATTAGAAACACGATTTTGCAGGATTGATTGCAGCCAAACCGTGAGGAATTTGGAGAAACGGTTGAAAACCCAGAATGAAAATGGATCAATTTACCTTCCACATACAGATTTTCCCAAACAAATGCACGATTTGAAAGATATTTGGGTCTCTTTTAGAGGCAAATTTCAGGTGGCGGAAATTAATAATGATGCACAGACTGTTCATTCATTTTATAAATATATGAGAAAGATCATAGCTATGGATCCAAGAATTGGAGAGGAGGATTTTAATCCTTTCTCTTTTGTATATTATTGTTTTTGTAAACTTTTTATTTCTTTTCAAATGGAGTAATGGATGGCTAGAATCTTTGGGAGAATGGACAAATATTTTCAAAGAAGAATATGAAATTCCAAGTTGCTTAATGGCTTTTGTCCTGTAAGTAAAATGGTTTTATTTTCATTATAATATATTCATATTCTTCGAATAATTAATTATGTATTGATTTAAATAGCTTTAGTCTTTTTTATCAATACATGGTTAATTATTATCATTTATGTATTAATTTTTCCAATCTTTAAAGTCTATTATCCAAACAATTTCTTCCAGGACTACATAATGGACAATTGATTCCCAAAACTTAATAGAACAGCATATATGCATTTTGGTTTTAACCTTTTGTTTATAATGTTGTTATTTATGTTTTTTTTAATCTTGTTACATGTGCAGGTCTGATATCTTTAGATTAAATGATCTGTGATGTGTAGGGGGTTTATATTATAAATACCATCTATCATTTGCTTCATCAAAATACAAATGCTGTGATTATATCTTCGATTTAAATAATGAGATTTATCTTTGAATTTTAAATTGAATGATAAAATGCATAGATTGCTTCCAGATTTATCTTGTTGTAATCATGTATAATTATGAGATCACGGGTTTATGTTTGTGTTTCCTTTTTTGTCATTAAAACCCAATCTACCAATACATGTTCTGAATTTATTTAAAACAATCATAAGGTTCATTGCCGATTTCTCTCTTGGACATGGCAGTTGGATGTTTACCACTGATGCAGATGCTTGGATACACCTCACTAATTCACTGACATGATAGCTTCTTTGTATTTTTCTGTCATTTACATATCATTAAAACTAGAATGTATGGTTCAGCTTTGACTATCCACATGTTCTTGTTTCATTAACTATTTTTGCAAGATTCTTTAAATTTATAAAAGAAAAACAATAAATATTTTTATGTGCTTTCTTTATCTGCTTCCTAGAAGCAATCATTTTTCACATCGATTTTCGTAAGTTTCGATTAAAGCTTACATCTTGTAAATCATGTAAATAAATGAGACTTGTAAATCTTCTGCTTAAATACAACTACTATAGTTACATTTGAACACATGTACATATATATAGTGTGTTTAGTAATTAGTTAGTTATTTCAGCTCTTTTATTTATTTTATTTGTTTCTTCTAGGATTCTTAGATTGGCTAACATAGCCATTAAACCCGTCAGAATGAGTTACACCAAACGACTTGGGTTATTTAGACAACCCCAGATCAGACTCGCTCTTCCAGTTGATGGACGGTCAATTTCGTCCATCAACAAATGGTGCTAGAAGGAGGGCCGAGGTTGATTTAATGATTAAATATTCCATCCCTCAACTTTTCATAATTCCAGATTTATAAATCCTTCTTATGTATCATCTTATAATGCACTACAAGGCATGCTAACTATTTGGAGTCAATTTCTTCAAATTTTTAATGGCTTCTGCCCAAATCACTATGTCGGAACATGCTTTTAATGTCTCACTACTAGTTATTTCCAACACGACAGCTGATCTATTTTCAGAACTCACCTTTGATGGTGAAGGGAACACATCTACAGTAGACCATATTTCTAATTTTTTTTATATGTGTTTAAGACATAAGATCACCGATTCTAATGTTACATGTAGATTGTTTTCTCTCACTTTCCAAGGTCGGGTTAAGGTTTGGTTTGAATCTTTTCGGGCTAATTCTATTCATTCTTTGTCTGAGTTTGTATTTGAGTTTTTATCAGATTTTAGAAACTATGATTATGATGAATTAAGTGAAGAATTAGGCTGCTTAAGGAAAGAAAATGGTGAATCATTCAATGATTTTGCAATTAGGTTCATTCATGTTGGTATTAGATTCCCCTTGAAAGAAATGTCGCTTGTTAATAAATGTTTTGAATATCTCATTTCTCTCTCAGACAAGCAAGATCAATTAATTTTTAACCAATCTGAATTGAATACTAACACTCAATATCAAGATGGTTCAAATTTTCATGTTGATCTTGAAGATTTTGAAGCACCACAATTTTTGTCGACTTCTTTCATTTTGGAAAATCATGAGCCACATAATGAAATTGTCACATCTAATCATTATTTGAAAACAATGTTTCCTCTTGTTGAAGAAGAAAGCTTTACTTTAAAAGATGACAGTTGTCCCACTCTCATAGATTTTATAACAGTTTTTAAAGTAAAAGAGGTCGAATGTAAAGTTGATAATCATGTGGATGATAAATCTTCCCCTAATTTAGTTGAACAGATCCATGATCAATCGGTGGGAGACAAAATCATTAGGAAAACTATTAATAAACCTTCTATCTCTAGTGATTTGCTCTCAAATTTTCCCTTACATAATGAACCTAATTGTCTCTTAGAAACTGTCTCGTATACTTTAAAAGATAATACAACAAAGATTGATCAATTTATACAAGGAGAGGGAACAAAACCATATTTCGAAAAGTATATACCGATCATTTCAAGAGATGCATTTCGTCTCCTCAATTCTTCTACATATTATTCCTTGTACCCCGATATTTTTTATCCTAATGTTGTGCAATTGCATGTTCCATATTGCCTTGGAGAGAATTCAACATTATATAATCAGGTACAAAGAGGAAAATAATTATACCCATGAACATATCAATTCTCATTTTCATCAATTATCCATGGGTAAATCAAGAAATGATTTGAAAGAGTCTCAAATTGCATCTTCCATTGATTCATCTCAATTTGTGATTAAAGAAGAATCTATATTTTTCTATGATCAATTATTTGAGGTTGAAAAGTATAATCGGCCAAATATTATTACCAATGATGATTATTCAAAAATGTTGGTCGTTCCATTTAGTCCACCTCAAATAGTTAATCTTGAAGTATTTAAGCTCAATGGAAAGTTTAAAGAGAATGAGACATTTATTTTCCAATCGAGAATCACGATAAGTTCTTGCCGTCTTGATCTGACCTTTTTACAAGATTCTTTCCTTGATAGTCTAATACTTTATTCTCATCATGAATATTTTTCATATGTGAATTCTTTCGAACAATCCCATGTTAGTAATTACATGTATTATGATAGGGTTGGAGATTGGTTGGAGTATTCATATCTCGAAAAGTTTCCAGGGAATGATAAGATTATCTTCACTTTATTAAGAGATCAAGGAGGTAACTTTAACACACTCATTTTACATCCTTCAGATGGAGAAAATATGGAACGAAAGGAAAATTGTAGGGAGGATGGGGCACTTCTGTCTAGGCCGATGGTTATGTCAGGTCCCCATAACTCTCACAAGCTTCACAATCTCATTTTTTTATATTTTTGTGACCCATATAATCACAAAATTGTAGAATGGTTGGAGGATTCATACAAAAAGAATGTTCAAGGGAATGGTAAGGTCATGCTTGCTTTGTTTTTAAATGATGATGATAAAGGTAAGTATGATAATTTTTTGTTATTTTTCAATATACTACCATTCTTGTTAGTAAGATTTGATCTTGTTTCCATTGCAGGATTGGAGTTACTCCGATGGCAACATTGAAAGCATGACTTCACTTAGTATTTTTTATTTGTTTAGTAGTTAGAGTAGGTTTAGGAGTAGGTTTTCTTTTAGTTTTATTTCTCAGTTTTTCTTTTTGTAATAATGCAGTTATGAACACAAGCGGCACACCAAGAGAACCATAATATGAATGTTGTCAGGGAAGTCCACTTTTAATATTTTTCTCTCTTCTTTTCGTTGAATATTTCTTTTCAAAAACGCAGTATCATCATGAAAATTTTAAATGGAAAGTAAAGAGATAAGTAAATTTAAACTATCAATTCAACCCTGACCCAAGGTGCCACGAGTAGGACTACACTCATCTTAATAATGATTTTTCTATTTTTAGTCTCTTTTATTTTTAATAATAATGCTTGGTCAAAGTAGCATCTTATGCATCACTATCTTAGGAAAAGAACTTGCTCGCACATGATATTTTATATGATTTAGTTCTTCCTTTATTTTACAGTGAGATGATAGTGGATACAAAAACTCAAGTTTATCTTTGGCCAAAATCATTTCCTAAAAAGTTTTCTTTTGTTGTTTTGATTTTGTGTACTTCTGATTTTGAATCTCATTAATAAAATTTGATTTGGTTTGTTGTGTGTTTTTGTTTTCTTTGATTATTTAAAATGAAATTTCTTCTTATCTTTCTTTTTGAATCAATATATTTCTGATCAAAGAGATATTTTCGAAGGAAGCATTTATTTTAAGACTTGTGTTTTTCAAGCAAATTGAAATAGTTCAAAGAGGTCATGATATTAAGATATAGCTCAGACAATTGATTTTTAAGTCAATTGTCACTCTCATTTTGTCCTCAAATTATCTTTGCTAGAGTATTACACCAAATATATGGTTTAAATCTTTGAGAATTACGATGATCTTTAAACTTTTTACGCCATCCATATTCTTAAGGAATCACTTTTAAGTGCTTCCCCATTCTCTAGATTATTTCTTAAAGGAAATCTAAAATCTCTAAACCATGATAAATCTTCCAGTTTTGAAAGAAAATAAATAACATGGTCAACTATTTACCTGTATTGCAATTAACCTCTAGTATCACCCCGCTCTCTTTGTCAACAAGAAATCTATAATTGTATTATTATTTAAAAGTGGAATAAGAGGGTTGAAAGAACTTATGTGTGGGAAGTGTGTGTAAACCCATCGGGGTACTGAACAGGCTCACTGTAAGCGGGTAAATGCAAACATGATACCAAGACAACTTCGTCAGGGTACTGAATAGGCCTGCTGGCAACGAAACAATGTCGGGTCGAGAGGTAGCAGGTATATGTTTTCAAATTAACTTTTATGGAAGTATACATCATGTGGATACAACTATTGGATGGGATTAAAGCATTTGAGTGGGTTAAATGACATCCCTGTCCAGGCTATGGATGCCTGCTGGCAGCAGTGGCTCTGTCAATAGTATTGAAGTTCTTTTATAAACATTGTGACTATTGATTAAGACATTATTTCAGGTTATAATCCCCTGCAAAGAAAATTCTATTGTCTACTTATAACATTGAGCTTATCCTAATACCATATGGTTTCAGAGTGAATTTATTTCAAGGAGCTTAAATCATTTTATCAGTCTTATTATTTTCTTCTTGAGATAAAATCTTACCAGATCAGAGATAATTGCTTCACCCAGTAAGTCGTCATTTGTTGGGCCGCGACAAATCCCCTTATATTTTTACAAAATTTAAAGGGCCCCAATTAAAATCTTGATAATTAAAATGAACTACAGAATCAACCTTTTCAAATAGTTCTATGCCTTGGCTTGCTTTGAGAAAAAATGTTAATTTTTATCAAATGTTTATTTTCGTTTAAATTATGATTATGTTTTCATTCTTTTGTTCATTAGCAAGTTTGACTATTTTAAATAATGTGTTCAATACTTCACCAAATTTTATCTTGGTTGGTTTCTCATTTTCATAAAATCATTTGGTGATATTAATTAATTAAATTCTTTTTTCATTTTGCATCTCATAATAATAATAAAAAATAAAAAAGAATTATCTATCATTTGTTTGATTTTGTAAAAAACCAAAATTAATATTTTTCTCTTCTCCATTAACTTGAAGCTTCTAGAGTTTTAGGATAATTATAAACAATGTTTGTTTAGAACTTATAGTTAGTTTAAATTCATTTTTTATTTTTCTAGATTTTGTTTTATTCTCAATTTTCAGGCTATTAATTTAGGTTTCTTTTTGTTTCACAGGTTTCTATTATCAAATATTTGATAAAGATATGATCAGGGCTTGATTTTATTACCCAACTATGTTCAAGATGATTTATCCAAAAATAATATTGGATTGCTACAAATAATTTTATGAGCAACAACAGATAAAATTTGGAAAGGCGTCAAGATTAGACACATGATTTTGCAGGATTGATTGCAGCGAAACCGTGAGGAATTTGGAGAAACGGTTGAAAACCCAAAACCAAAATGAACCCATTTACCTTCCGCATAGAGATTGTCCCAAAAAAATGCACGATTTGAGATATATTTGGGTCTCTTTTAGAGACAAATTTCAGGTGACAGAAATTAATAGTGACGCCCAGACTATTCATTCATTTTATAAATATATGAGAAAGATCAGAGCCATGGATCCAAGAATTGGAGAGGAGGATTTCAATCCTTTCTCTTTTGTATATTATTACTTTTGTAAACTTTTTATTTCTTTTCAAATGGAGTAATGGATGGCTGGAATCTTTGGGAGAATGGATGAATATATTCAAAGAAAAATATGGAATTTTAGGTTGCTTAATAGCTTTTATCCTGTAAGTAAAATGGTTTTATTTCCATTATAATATATTCATATTCTTCGAATAATTGATTATGTATTGATTTAAATAGATTTAGTCTTTTTTATCAATACATGGTTAATTATTATCATTTATGTATTAATTTTTCCAATCTTTAAAGTCTATTATCCAAACAATTTCTTCCAGGACTACATAATGGACAATTGATTCCAAAAACTTAATAGAACAATATATATGCATTTTGGCTTTAGCATTTTTTTTATAATATTGTTATTTATGTTTTTTTTAATCTTGTTACATGTGCATGTCTGATATCTTTAGATTAAATAATATGTGATGTGTAGGAAGTTTATATTATAAATACCATCTATCATTTGCTTCATCAAAATACAAATGTTGTGATTATATCTTCGATTTAAATAATTTGATTTATTTTTGAATTTTAAATTGAATGATAAAATGCATAGAATGCTTCCAGATTTATCTTGTTGTAATCATGTATAATTATGAGATCCAAGGTTTATGTTTGTGTTTCCTTTTCTGTCATTAAAACCTAAGCTGCCAATACATGTTCTGAATTTATTTAGAACAATCATAAGGTTCATTGCAGATTTCTCTCTTGGACATGGTAGTTGGATGTTCACCACTCATGCAGATGTTTGGATACACCTCACTAATTCACTGACATGATAGCTTCATTGTATTTTTCTGTCATTTACATATCATTAAAACTAGAATGTATGGTTCATCTTTGACTATCAACATGTTCATGTTTCATTAACTGTTTTTGCAAGATTCTTTAAATTTATAAAAGAAAAACAATAAATATTTTTATGTGCTTTGTTTATCTCCTTCCTAGAAGAAATCGTTTTTCACATCGATTTTCGTAAGTTTCGATTAAAAATTGCATCTTGTAAATCATGTAAATAAATGAAACCTGTAAATCTTTTGCTTAAATACAACTACTATAGTTACATTTGAACACATGTACATATATATAGTGTGTTTAGTAATTAGTTAGTTATTTCAGCTCTTTTATTTATTTTATTTGTTTCTTCTAGGATTCTTAGATTGGCTAACGGAGCCATTAAACCCATCAGAACGAGTTACACCAAATGATTTGGGTTATTTAGACAACCTCGGACCGAACTCGCTCTTCCAGTTGACGGACGGTCAATTTCGTCCGTCAACAGGAACTTAATAGCAAACCCCCAAGCATTTGCAATGTTTGGGACCCCATGGATTCTTTTGATGGGCTTTTTCTTGAGAAAAGTATGGATTAGACAGATAATAATTTGCCTCTTTCATAATCAAAGTCAGAGTTGGATTTATCAGTTGAAGATGTGTCATCAGCTCCACCTGCATCAACAGAATCAGTTAAATGTCAGAAACAGTCAGATGGGATTCTTGGGCCACACCCTCCTTACTTGGAAGAAATTGGGATAGTAAAAGATAAGATAAGTAATGAGAATCAGAGGAGAATTACTATGGATGATAAGGATAATATTGATAAAGTAAAGTATGTCATCCCTAGTAAAAGGTATGCCAAGCCTTTTAAGGAAAAATTAAGTTCACAGACTTTGCACTTGGCACCTATGGAAAACCATCAGAAAATTTTTAAGGGGAACTACCCCAAGTGGCCTAAGGTTAGAAACCGGGATTCACATGAAAGAGTAAACAGTCAGCATAAAATGTATCAGTCTTCTAGCAACTCTTCTTAGCCTGTGGGACGACATAAAGTCAGACATGCTAGTGAGAGAACCCCTCCTTGAAGTGTTTCTTCATATGGAAACTTGGTGTCCAAAGGAACACCCTTTTGTAACATATCTCTAACCCTTTTCCTTGTATTTCAATTTTCTATTGTTTCATTCATTATGTCGATATGTACTTAGAATTATTTTTGTATCATAGCTTCATTTTGTAGTTATAATGTTGTACTTTGATATTTCATTATGTATATGTTGTTAAAAACATTTATTTCATTATATGTATGTATGCGCATGTTGGTTATTGGTTAGCACTCTTTGTAGATGTAGGATTCTCATATGCTCTCCATCTCAAGTGAGAAGATCGAACACATGTCCCCATGTGGAGCCAGATGTTGACCGCCTATTCAACTAGAGGTTCACCTCCATGTTCCATGAAGATATGCATCATCAGATGCAAGTATGTTGAAGACAGTTTGGTTCTATTGGGCATTTTATGCCTCTAGCACAAAATTTTGTAAACATAATTTTCGCACCCCTGCGTGGGTTAATAATGTAATAGGTCTTCATGGATCATAGTTAGGTCAAGTACCTTGGGATGTTTTCATTGGGAGAGTTCTTTTCACTGAGGGTTTTTTATCCTTAGGTTGTCAACTGGGCTTTTCAACCTGGTTGATTTCCCATGAGTTTTTCCCTCACATTTGCAATAATTCATCCAAAGTGGTGAACGATGTTCTAATGGTCTCATCCTCTGGAAGCTATTGCTTAGGAATGATTTAAATGACCATGTAAGACATTTCATATAGGTTTTTTTTAATTAATTAAATTTAATTAATTTTCCTAAGGTTGGGATTTTAGTTATTTAATTAATTAATTGTTTTTGAACAATTATTGTAAAAATTGGGCCTTTGGGCTTTTGATAGGGGTATTTGTGCTCAAAAGAAATGTAAAGGCACCCCCTACACCCATGGGCCAAGTTTCATCTCATTCGGACAAGTTTTTCCAGTCATTTCTCCACCCGGAGTGTCAGTCAGTTAAAACAACAATTTTAATTGCTAAGTATGACATTGTCGAAATGTCATTTTTGTAAATTTTGAGTTAATGGGTTAAAATTTAATATGGAAAAGGGTAAGAGAGATGATACCTAAACCACCCAACTACATCCTAACCTTTAAACATCCCCTTACACACTCACTCAACTAAACTCCCACACCCCTAGGGGGATTTGTGCCCCCTTCACCCATAAACCTTAGGAAACTCCATTTAAATGTTTTGTGGGCCCCTCCCATCACTAGTGCGCCCTTCCTATCCTATAACCTCACTCTTTCATTGTCCCCACATGTCCACCTCACATTCCAACTCATCAATCACTAGTGCGCCCCTTTCCTTGAGATTCACTCCCTTTCTTGTGTTTGCAACACTTGGCATCCATCCAAGTGCCTTCACTTTGCCTTTTGAGGTATAAATAGAGCCTCTCCTCACTCATTCACTCATTATTATTTGAGCTACTGTTACTATACTGGAATTTCACCCCACTCTCTTGCTCTTGCCATCTTTCCATTTCACTCATATGCTCTTGAGAGTCTTGGAGAAACTTGTTGCTGCAACACTCTCACTTGGATTAATAAATCTTTGGAGTATTTTGGAAACACCAAGAGTATTCTTGTTGCATTCTTACACATGAGGTGACTTTGTGGTGTTCAATTTTTTGTGTAGTATTGAGTAGATCTTTGGTAAAGTAGTTTACTAGAGTAGATTAGCAAAGAGTATTCTTGTTGGTTTATACTTGATGGATAGCTAAGGGTTTGAAGTATTTCATATTGTTGGTATATTCAAGATTGATTCTACTTCCATGCTTCACATTTTGTCTTGAGTTTTGCAGTTTTACTTCAAAGGAATTGTTGGGAAAGCCTCAAGAACGAGTCTTCCCTCAAAGCCTTCTCACACTCCTAGCTTATTTAGTCATTTATTTCTGCACTCATTTCATTTATATTTCAGTTTAATAACTATCTTATATAGGTCATATATTTTTACTTTTCACTTCGATATTTTATGTGAAAAAATTTTGCGTAAAAAATAGAAATTTTTCTTAACTTTGTTGTGTTGTGCAACATTTCCAGCAAGCATTTGTTTGTTGGTTTTTACATGTTCTTACCAGAAACAAGGGGATATGCTACTCAAGTTCATCCATACAACACTACAAAAGCTTCCACAATAGTTGGATAAATTTCCCCTTCTTTTTCTCTTCTTTTTCTAGCATTGTAGCAAGCCCCCGAGAAGTTCCATTAAGGCTTGCATTCTCTTGTATCATTTTCTTTCTTGTATTTAATTTCAGCAAGTTTTAGTTGCCTACACCTTGGGAGAGTGATTTTCCAAGCCAACCCCCCAAAATTGTTGGGCTAGATTTTAGTTTTCTTTTGAGTATTTTTTTATTTCTTACCCCACTTGTCCACAAGACAAGGTTGACTAGCATAATAATAATCATTTAAGTCTTTTCTTTCCAACCCTCTTTAGCACAACATTGGTAGGCTTGCCTCCACCTTGTGCCATTGTGAGTGGTTTGCTTGATTTCAAGTTTTGCTTAATAAATAATTGTCTGCACCTTGATGAGAGTAACCCCACAAAATCGTATGGCTAGGATGTTAGCGATGTGTTGATGATCTATATGGTCTAAATGGGTTAAAATGATTTAGAATAGTCATCATATGCTATAACATCCTAGTTTAAGCCCTTAAGGCCTACTCATATATTTTCATGCTTTGGTTTATTTCTTGCAATTATCTCTATTGTTTAGCATGATGTCTCAAATGGAGTAGATTACTTATGTCTTGAAGCAATCTTATTTCTTGGGCAAACATAACTCTCATGTTTTCATTTTGTGTATGGATATGTGAATGGTCTAGGACTTAGATCTTAATTTCAGCAAGTCTTTTAATCTACTTAACACATTTCATACATGAAATCGCACACATGGTTAAGTGGTTATAGTTTTCTCATTTTGTTGTAATTGTTGACAAATTGTTCTTGTCTTTTACTTGCTTATTTCCTTCAAGTGCATAATCATTCATGGTTAAGTAATTGATGATGGAACAGATGTTTCAATTTCAGCTTTTTCATATGTTTTAGATGTGTCTATGCTCTCTTTCCTTAATATGAAACACACTTCACAACAGTCATTTTAAGTTTCGGTTTTAAGCATAAATAACTATTTTTGGGCACCTAAAAGTCATCTAAAACAATCACAACACACCTCAACACTTACCCATAAGTTATAAAAACTTTTTAGACCAAGTAGGACAACCTAATTCCACCATATTCACCATCTAAAATGGGTTTGAGGAAAACAATGGAGGGTGGTGGCAGAGGACTGCCCCGTGGCGCACCATGTGTGTGTCCTCTCTGGGAAGTATTCTTACTATCAGGGTTGACCATGAAAGCTAGGGTGGGCCTCGTTGCCTTACTATCTCGAGCATCCGGTAGACATTTGGCAACGGGAGGAGGAGGTTTAAGGTTCAAACACTTAGTTAGGGGAGGGCAAATAAAATTGATATAATCTTTAAACAACACCTTACAACTTAGTCTCCTAGACAATCTTTATTTTGGGTATCTTTGGATGATTATTTAGAAGTCTATCTTGCAATTACTTTTATTTTCATCAATCTTTCATGCAATCTTGTGATTTGAATATCTAAATGTTTTATTTCTTGAGTATTCAACTTCCAAGTATTTATCTTTATTTTATGCTCTTGTGGTGTGATTCAAGAAGAAGTTGAGTAGCCCATTTGGGAGGAATCATCTTGTTGAATCTTGAGTGCTTTAGTGATAGCCATTGAAAACCAGTCCAAGAGAGTAAGTGTTATTGGGGCATGCTTGGCCCTATGTGATTGATCTTGAAGTATCTCTTAAATCTCACACTTTGGCACCTTTAATCTTGTTCATTTATATCTTGTGTATATCTTGTATCCTTGTAACATTTCTTATTCTTTGTGTAAGTAATTGTATCTTTGTTGGGAGATATTGTAATCTAGTTTTACTTGTAATATTTTGTAATTGAACCCCCTCAAAACTTAGTTGACCCCTTGCCCAACATTTAGGCACTAGTCTTAGTTGACTTAGGGAAGGGTTTGCTTGTCATAGTTAATCTTGCACTTTGCATTTGTTGCCTTAGCATCATAGGTTAGTTCCCCCCTTAACCATTTAACAAATTAAAACCAACTCCTAGAACTTCAAAGTTAAATCATATCTAGTAACTAGGGTCTACCCCCTTTGGCTTCCCTAGGACTAAGCGTAGAAGGAAGAGGTTACAGTCAAGGTGACAGTGTGGACTATGAACCTAGGCATTGTGCCTCCAAGGACACACTAAGTGAGATGGACTTTGCTCACGTTTGAAAGTGTGTATTAGGACGACAACAATGCCTAAGACAGAGGTCATATGAAAAAGTTACGACCCTAGGAATTTGAGGTGCCAACTTACCCATCGGGGCCCACAGAAATTTTGGTGTTTCATCTCCTAGGGTTAGGTTTTTGAATGTCTAGGGTTTTTGAATTCATGAGTAATGTTAAGAAGTTCTATGGACCCTCATTGTAATCATTATGCTCAAACTAATGCACGTAGCAGCCACATCACTTCTCAAAGATAACTACCACCATTCGAGCAAGTTGTTTTTAGTTCTGCAGTTTTACAGTTTCAACCTATTTTATTTATTCAATAGAAGTTATTGTTCACTCCAGATATATGTTTTTGTTCTTTGTATCTCTGTGTTATTGTATTCATTCTATTATTCATTTTGTTCCTCTCATAAATCTGGATCAATGTGTGATGAATAGGCTATCTTAGGCTCTCTCACAAGTGGAGTGTTGTAGAGGTGACTTTATTGAGTTGAGATCTCAACTCATTACATATCATATCTTCACTAGAAACCTTAATGTGAGCATCAATGTCTTCCTCACTGGGATATTGTACAATTAATGTTTTCTTCTTCATTTGGAAAAATTTGGACTTACCATACCCTTGTTTCTTACAATATTGAGAAAACATAATAGAAGAAGAAGAAGAAAAACATAATGTAAATTCTTTGGTGAGGAGGGAGCATGGTACCTCCACCTGATCATTGGCATAGGCAACGGTGAGAAATGGATTTTCGAGTTTCCGAAATGGAGAAGGGAACTACCAAGGTTCATATAGAGAGCACATGGGTGAGTCTTGGGGTGTCACTTGTACATGATGAACCTAAGGAGATCCACTACCATGACTTAGAGAGCATGATGAGTGTCATGGAATGAAGTTGCATGAGAGCACGAATGGGGCTAACGTGGACCCATCTTATTAGGAAACATGGGGCATGATGGTGGGTTGGTGTGACCCCTCCAAATGATTTTCGATGATTTGGATTCGATGAGCACCAAAGGGAACAACAGTGTACAGACAACATGAAGGTCTAGGCAGATGCAGTGGTTCATGCAAATGTGACAAACACTATGGGTGGGTTTAGCATGACATTTGGGTAGACCAAGAGACACGTCATGGGTCATCCAAAGAAGACGAATGGGTGTGAAAATTCATGGGAAATTAAGGATCATGATGCTTCATAACTTCAGTGGTCACATATATAGAGAGCACCATCATTTGGGAGAGAAAAAACTTAAACTTGAGTTGGAGAATGAAGTCTTCATCTTGGGCGAGGTATGATGCAGAAAAAGAGTGAAGAGTTTACTAATTGTTTCGTTTGGGTATCTTAGGTGGAGGTGGAGAGTGCGACGACAAGAAAATAAGATCAAACAATGCAATGCACGTGATGGAGAGGTGACGATGGTGGTTCACAAGATAGACTCGAGTTGCAACAGGGAGGATGTAGGCATGTAACTAGTAGGAAAGTCGGGTGCAACTTGGATGAACACTTTATTCTTATGTAAAGAGCTATGAGCTCATCTCCTTATAATAATGGTAACAACATTTGTATAAAAAGACTTATATAGGTGTTAGGCATGTTGGTGTCACCCTACCATACTTCTCTCTTCTTGTGTTGAATGGTTGCATGTTCTTAGTTGTGTAATTGGCTACGTATGAGAGTTGTGCAATTGTTTAAGTAAATAACAAAAGTGTACTTTCCATGATTGGCTCAAGGTAGAGTATGGGTTCACCTTGAGTGAGGCAAAGTTTGTATGAAGTAATTTTGGTTTGGTCAAGCCATTGAAATGTAACATCTTTCTGCCACATGACCCCACGTGTTGGGCCACTTGGGTGTGCCAATTCAAGTTGGATCATTGAGAAGAGAGTGGCAATGTGATAGATGGTGTGAGAGAATATTTGTGAACAAACTTGTGGATAGTTTTGGTTGGGGAACTTTGGAATTTTTTAGGAAAGCACTCCATTTTTGTGGATTCAAGATAGGATAGAAGGTTGTGCGACATGTTGGACCACTTGCGAAATCACAAACTTCACTCAGAGTTGCACCACAGAGTTGTTCATAATGGATAGATTCTCTACGAGGAAAGTGGATAGTTTCCATTGAGGTTCACACCTTGGAACGAACCATTGGTCACTTGGGAAGAGTAAGCAAAGATTTGAGCAATATTAGGTTTGTTTGTTCAACTCATTACCAAGTTGGGATCTCCACTGGATGAGCAAAATGACTCTGAACGTGATAGTAGATCATGTGAAGAGTTGCGAAGTAGCCAAGAAAGTTGGGGTGTCTATGGAATTGGGAAGAAAGAGTTAAGGAAACACCATGTGGTGGTCTTGGTGCAACAAGAGACCAAGGTGTCAGTTGTTCAAAAAAGAAGTGGATATTTGAGTCAGGGTGATTTGGGCACACACAAGAAGGTAGAGTTATGCAATGTGAGCCAAGGCATGACTTGACCCAAAAGATGGAAGTCATGCATGCTACGATGGACATTGCAATTCGAAGCTTGGTGCAATGTCGGGAAGGATTGAAGAGGACACATGAGATCAAACAATGTAAATTATGTAATGATGAGACATCACAGACCATAATACACATTGCAAATCGAAGCTTCGTAAAATGCCAAGAAGGCTTGAAGAAGATGTGTGAGAATGAAGAAGATCAAAATTATGGGATGACGAGTTGAGGGCCTTTTTAGATGGAACCAAGTCTAGGAAGAATCCAAGGTTGGGGTCACTTGGCATGGAGGATGCTTAAGGAAAAGGAGATGTCACAACAAGGAAACTACTTGATCATAGAGGTAGAATTGTACGATGTTTTCTTTGCGACTAAACCCACTTCATAGCAGATTGTCTAATGAAGGGAAAGTAGGAATGATTGGGAAAAGTCTAAGCATAGAAGGAATAAAAGAAGTTTGTGACTGTGATAGAAGTATTACAAATGATTGCACCTTCAAAGGAGATGTTGGAAGCAATGCATGCATTGGGAGCATGTCTAGATGAATTCATAGATATAGGTGGAAAACATGGTTCACAAGGTGAAGGAGAAGGACTTTGCTTTGTGGATTTGACAGTAAAGGTGAAGGTGGCTTCTTCGGTAGAAACTGGAACAACCCACAGTTTTGTGAGTGAGCAGACCATGAAGTCATTCCATCATAAGTTTAAGAGTAACATGAGCATGCACAAGGTGGTCAAGTTAGTAGTGGAACTAGTGGTTGAAGTGGTTCGATTGACACCTTTGAGAGTTGGACGTTGGTTTAGAAATTGGGAATTGATGGTTTCTCCATTGGATGATCCCATGTCGGTCTTAGGGCTGGACTTTCTCATATTTTCCAATGTAGTTACATTCCCACACATGAGTTGTTTGGTGTTCTTGGACGAAGCCAAAACATCTAGTGTTCCCATTTTGATGAAGAGAAATCTTGGAAGAATGTCGAAGATGTCTACGATCAAGTTAATTGAGGGATTTGATGGAAGTGCGAACAAAATTTGCAATGTGGTGCAACAAAAAGGGTGAGTTCGTCCATGGAAACCATGGGAGGATTGGGTCAAATAAAACAAGGGTTGACAATAGTGGAGACTTCGGTGAACTTTTTCTTAGAGAAGACAAATCATTTGTGAAGCTTGCAGTGTTGTAAGAAAGAACGTGAGGACGAGTTGAAGTCAACCATCACAACACTTTACAACTTACATCATCTAGGAGACATCATTTGAGTCACCTTGTTGCCAACAAAGTTGCAAAAAGGTTGAGGCATGTCGGTTGGATGACTCACTTTCAACAAAAACTACAAGTGTTGAAGCATAGTAGTGCGTGGAGGCACTCACTCAACCAAACTTGGAATCAAATGCAGAAGAAGTGGGAAAGGAGGATCGTGACCCCATAGCCATTGTGAACTTTTGTAGGAAATCCATGGGGATATATGACTTTCAACTGAGTGTAGAATGACTTGAGGAGTTGGGATGCAAACCAAAGGAAGTCAAGTTCATGTTGAGATACTTGTGCATGAACCACAAGTCAGACACTATGTACGCCAATAACCTTGGTGGTGGCTATTGAGTACACTCCATTTACACTATGTATGCCAATAACCTTGGTGGCGGATATTGGGTACACTCCATTTACTATGAATATCGAGAGTTGGAACACCACTGGGAAGAAGGAAACATCACCTTGGGAGCCTTGCAAAGAGGTTCCATTGCAAACTTGGAAGTATGCATTGTCACGAAGAAGGTAGTGTGGTGTGGGGTGCCTTGGAAGAGATCATCGTAGAAAATTCATCTCAGTGACTTGGTGGGAGAGCATCACGATGATTCATCGAATTCGAGTCATGAGACAAATTGGTTTGGGATGAAATCACTTAAGACAAGTATATAGGTGGTGTGTGGGTCAAGATATTTGTTGCGGTGGTAAGAAAGACTCATGGGAGATTATGACCTCACCTTGGCACGATGAAGACAATAGATTGGCATGATGAGTTCGTGAGGAGACTTGGCAGTTAATGGAAAGTTGCATCACTTTGCCTTTTTCTTTGAGGTTGGATGAGTGATGAATATGCATATGGAAATACTATGGTTTGGCATGAGGAGGTACATTCGCATGATTCTGGCATGACGATTGGATTAGCTACCAAATCAGTGCAAGGCATGAGGGACGTCAATGTGCAAAAGCATGGATGAGGTGGTTGTAGTATGATCACAGTAGTAAGTCCCAGAAGATTTCAACAGTTGGGATACTTTTTAGGGGAAGGAGGAAGAAACAATCAGTTGTAGTAGGAAGTGATAGTAGCAGTAGATCTAGACCACAGTAGGGCAGTAACATCACAATGCAATAGAGTTGGTTGAATTTCATCCTTAGAGTTGGGTGAATCAACTATAATCACTTGAGAAGCAGATTGTGTCGAGTTGGACGTAGTGTAGTTGTGTTGGTTTGTGGAAATTTGGGGTTTCTACTTCGCAGGGAAATTTGGGGTTTCCACTTCGCAAGGAAACTTGAGGTTTCCATTTCATAAGAAACTCAGGGTTTCTACTTTGTAGAAAACTTTGGTTTTCCATGGGACTTAGTCGCGATTGAGGAACAAGTTTGGGAAGGTATAGGAGATAGTATATTTTGAGGATGTTGCCAAGGAAGACAATCACTTCAAGTGAAGGAGTATGTAGAGCCTTTGGTAAGGAGGGTGTGCAGTACCTCCACCTGACCAGCATAGGTTAAGGTGAGACATGGACTTTGGATTTGCTAAGACAAAAAAGGGCATGACCAAGGTTCATTTAGAGAGCACATAAATGAGTCTAAAGGCATCCCTTGGGCATGATGCACCTAATAATATATGTTCCCATGACTTGTAGAGCATGCCATGAGGTTGAGATGAGCAACATGGACTCAAGTTGCACAAGACCACAGATGGGGATAACTTGGGAAAGTCCATAAGAAATTGGACTCGTCTGCTTAGGCAACATGGGGCACGATGGTGGGTCGATATGACCCCTCCGCATGCCTTGTGCTGAGTTGGAATCCACAAGCATGAAAGGGAATGATAGTGTAGAGAGAACACAGACGGTATGGGTGCGATGGTGGGTCGATATGACACACACGATGGTGGTTCAATATGACACACAGGGAAATAGTGGAAGGCAAGTTCATGGGCCAATGCATTGGATAGTCAAACGTGTTTGTTGGAACTGATCACTTGTACTGTTGAAACTCTGAAATTTTGTGGTTGTCGTTGGAATCCAGGTGTTCACCTTTTTCACATCAAATTTTATATTATGTGTGACCACATATTTAGAGACTGTTGTACTCTATTGTATTTATTTGAACTTTAGTTTGTTAGATTTATTGTTTGTTATGCAAATTTTGTTTCAACAGACGTTAATATATAAATTAAATAAAATGTTGAACACCCAATATCCACATTTAATATGAATAAAATCAATCTCTATTTGCAGTGTTGTTTGTTAGTTTCCCTCTATTGTTTGTTATGCAAATTTTGTCTTAGATGACACTAATATCTAAATGAAATCAAACGTTGAAATCCCAACAACCACATTTACTATGAATCAAATCAATCTCTTTCGTCTTTTGTTTGTTATGCAATATTTTGGTGTCAACTAACATTAATATATAAATTAAATAAAATGTTGAATGCCTACCAACCACATTTAGTGTGAATCAAATCAATCTCTACACATTTAACTATTTGAAAAATATTTTAAAATAAATACACTTTCAATTGGAAAAGTGAAAAGATAAAATGCACCTTTAATACAAAGATATTAAACAATAATTTTATTTAACTTTGAGGGGATAAAAAGGAGAATCCTTAATCATCAAATAAACTTGCCATAAAGGATTTATGGCATAAATATAGGTATAACTATATTTTATAAAAGAAAGTTACAAAATTCTAAACATAAACCTGTTACATCAAACTTCCAACAGTTCTGACATTTAAAATTTTGTAAAATTACAAAATTCTAAACAATATAAAATTGTTACATCAAACTTCAAACACTTATATGACATTTAAAATTTATCATTAGAAAACAAACTTACCTAAAATATTTAGGGCTTTAATGTGAATATAACTTTAATACTTTATTAAAAAAATACACAATTCCAAACGTAGAACAAGTTACATGAAAATTCTATTGCTGATAGAAAGAAGTTAGATGAGAATAAAGTTTTTGATCAAGTTTGGCTTAAACAAATTGTTACAAAATATATTTTATATTTATTTAAACAAAATATTTTTTGTGAATAAAATGTGAATCTTTATATTAATTCCAGCTAAAATATTAGAAAAAAGATTGGTAGCCTATCTTTTTACACCAAAATTTAATCAGTGAGTCCTTCAGGACCAGATTGGCAGTCTAGATTTCCTCGGGATCAACGGTCCAGATCTTCTCTCGCATTTCGCGTTTCATGACTTAGCGGCTTGGGAAGACAACTTCCTCCATGCTACAGGTTCTCGATATCCGAGTTCCCAAAATTTTCTCGTGTCCATGGGAACAGTTCGACGATCCAGATCTCTTATGGTACCAACGATCCTGATCTGTTCTCGCTTTTTGTGATTTCGTATTTTGCGATTTCATGACTTTGGGAATAGCTACCTTCAAGCTTTGGACTCTCGATTGTCGAGATCTCGATATTTTCTTACGTTAGATCCATGGGACCAGATTGACGGTCCAGATCTCTTCTGATTCTAATGGTCCTCATCTGTTCTTGCTTATCGTGATTTTGCATTTTGCGATTTCACGACTTTGGGAAATAGCTATCGTCATGATTTGGACTCCCGATAGCCAAGATCTCGAAATTTCCTCATGTCAGATCCATGGGACTAGATCGACGGTCCAAATCTCTTCTAGTACCAACAATCCTGATCTGTTCTCACTTATCGCGATTTTGCATTTCACGATTTCGCGATTTCACGACTTTGGGAAATAACTACCTTCATGCTTTAGACTCCTGATAGTCAAGATCCCAAAATTTTCTCGCTTCAGATCCATGGGATCAGATTGACGGTCCAAATATCTTTTGGTACCAATGGTTCTGATCTGTTCTCGCTTATCATTATTTTGCATTGCGCGATTTTGTGACATTGGGAAATGGCTGCTTTCATGTGTCGGACTCCCGATAGTCAAGTTCCAGAAATTTTCTCACGTCAGATCAATTGGGCCAGATCGACAGTTCAGAAATCCTTTAGCAGCAATGTTCGAGATCCACTCTCACTTTTCACGACTTCTCAACTTTGAGAAACAACATCCAATGACCTCGCAACTCTCGATTGCTGAAGTCCTGAAATCATGTGTCGACTGTTGATCATCTGCGCTGATGTTGACAGTTTCCCTCTCACCCCGGATCATTTATTACTTGGAAGGAATTCTAGGTAGCCAAATGTGGCACCCCATCCAGATTGGGGCCATCCAGCTGGGCAAGCTTCTCCTATTGGAGCCAGCTGGGATAGCTTTGGGACTACCTGGGATCTTGGAGAAGGATCTGTTGCAGCGAGTCAACCCCTGCATTTCCCAGTCTCTATGCAAATTTGTTTTCACTTCACCTAATGTGTGAGGGAGTTAGAGTTAGAGAAGGTCCGAGAAGAGCCTGGAAGTTGTGAAGAGGGACAAGGAGGTGCCAATTGGGAGTGATTTTCCCTAGATCTCTTCTATTCAGGATTTTTGTTGCTAAGTCTATTATGATTTTGGAGTTTCCTTAAATAATCAGACATGTGAGGTTTTTATCTAGAGCCATTTTCACCCCTTTGATGAGACCCTAGATTTTTATTGAATTGTTGGTGTTGTATCCGATATTTCCCGTAGTGAGGCTTTAAATTTAGCCCAAGCTGTTTCTTATGACCGCTCCATAGCATGAGTGTCCTAGATTGCCTTTTGATGCACCATCAAAATTGACCTTATGGAAGCTTGGCGCGGGGGGGGGAGACCACTTAGAGGAACTAAGGGATTTTGGAATTAGAGGGGGCTGATGAGGAGGGGTGGAGTGTGAAAATGAGAAGCCCCAGGAGTTGAGGATCGAGAGCTCACCTGGGTCAGTGGGGAAGTCTTCCTTGATCCATAAATGTAGTTGAAGAGTTTCCTGGAGATGCAAGAGGAATGTATTCCAGAGGAGGGTAGGAGGAGATGGCTGGGAATGAAAGATTCTTTTGTTCCTCTCTTTCCATAATTGCCACACTATGAAGACTGACAAGAGTTTTCAGGCTTTGTTCAAGATAGGACTTTTGAAGGGACTGGAGCCCCAATCCCTGATGGTGCTTATGATGTTATTTTTAACTCATTTGGTTCTTTTCATGTGCTGAGTGGCCCGGTTCCATATGTTCTCACTGAGTAGACAGTTATTTAGGAGGTGCTCCATGGTTTCATCCTGGAGATAACATAGATGGAAGATCAAGGGGCCAATGAAACCTCGTCTTTGGAGGTTATCCCAGGTTAATATCTTGTTCTGTAGTAGAAGCTAGAGGAAAGTAGAGATTTTGGGCTAGAGTTTTGATTTCCATATTGTTGTCCATATGCTTTCTTTCTGAAGGTTATGGAAATCCTCCTGAAGAATGTATCCCTCCTTGAGTGTGAAGCTTCCATGAGGTGTGTATCCCCATCTGAGAATGTATTGGTCTGTGATTTTCCTAATTTGCCTTTGGTTTGTAGCTTGTTTCCAGTGCTGCAGGTTAGAGTTCATTGCCACTTGGAGTTCTTGATGAGTTCATATCCAGCTTCACCAGGGAGAGTCGTTGGGGGTTTCTATCCACAGATCTTCCACTTTGAGAGTGACAAGATCTTGAATGTGATTTTCATAGGGTTGTAAATTTTCTTCCAGTCGTAGGCGTGGCATTTGCTGCCAGGAATCCGTCCATAATAGGGCACTCTGGCCATTGCAAACTTCCCAGAAAGCATGTTCTTGTATGAGTGGTCGATTTTTCTAGGCCACATTCCAGATGTTGGAGCCCTAAATTTTCCCCTCCATTCTTATAAGTTGACTTTGGTTTGTATTTGGGGCATATTTTCATTTCCAGAGTCTTTCCCAAAGATCTGCTGAAGTTTTGAGCCATCTCCACCAAATTCTTGCTCCCATGCTATTATTTAATTTACCAGGGTCTAGAAGGCCTAGACCACCTGAAGATTTAGGCTTGCAAACTTTATCCCAGCTAACTAAGGCCCATTTTTTGTTCGGGTTGTGTCCATTCCATATAAAGTTTCTTTGCATATTTCCTATTTTCTTTATGAATGATTGGGGGGCAACTAGGTCTGAGAAGAGGTAAGATGGGATAACTTGGAGGACTGACTTTAAGAGAATGATTATGGCTGGAAGATTGAGGGAGAAAAAGGTCCATTCATTGTGATGGTTGGTGATGGAGAGTAGGAGAGAGTCCCAAGAGATGTTTCTATTTGTTGAGTTAGAAAGAGGGAGTCCCAGGTAGCGAGAGGGCAGAGTGAAGACAAGGGTATTCATAATTTGAGAAAGGTGATGTTGGATTGCCACAGGAGTATTGAAAAACAAGAGTTGTGATTTGGCTAGATTAAAGGTGGTGCCAGAGGCTTCACAAAAATTAGAGAGGATGGAGCTTAGTTTGATTACTTCTTATGCAGTGGGGGTATTCATTAGTAGTGTGTCATCGATAAATTGGCTATGGGAGGTTGTTGGTTGTAATACATGAAGAGGGAGGCTTTGGAGGGATCCATTTGGAATTGAGGCCTTGATATAGCATCCTATTCCTTCAACCATTATGACAAAAAGAAAAGAGGGGAGAGGGTCGCCTTGCCATATCCCTCTTGAGGGCGAGAAGGGTTGAGAGGGGACACCATTGATGAGGATTGAGAAGAAGGTTGAGGAAATGAGGTTCATTATCCAGGAGACCGAATCCCTATTGAAAACAAAAGCCGATAGAAGCTCTTTCATATATTTCCAGATTAATTTGTCAAAAGCTTTTGAAAGGTCAAGTTTTAGAAGCATACCTGGAATGCGAGTGCTTTTGAGAGAGTGAATGATTTCATGGATAAGAATGAAACTATCCATGATTTTTCTTCCTTCAACATATCCTGATTTCTTCTTGGAGATGATGAAGGGTAGAATTGGATTGAGTCTTAGAGCTATGACCTTGGAAATGATTTTGTAGATCACGTTGCAAAGATATATGGGTCTGAAGTTCCTCGGGTTTGTAACTCTTTCTTATTTGGGTACTAGGGTGAGAAAAGTGGAATTTAGTGCTAGAAGAACTTTACTTGAGTTGCATGATTCCTCCAATAGCTGCCACACTTCCTCCCTTAACATTAGCCAACATGAGTGGAAGAAGTTTGTTGTGAAACTATCTGGACCTAGAGCCTTTCCTGTGGGTAACTCCTGAATAGCCTGATCCACCTTTTTTTGTGTTATTGGTGTCATGAGAGCCTCATTCTATTCCTGGGTGATTATAGTTGGGATGTTTTGGATCACCCGCTCTATTTCTGAGGTGTGATCCACCTAGGGTTCTGAGAGGAGATCCTTGTAGAAGTCTATCAGCTCAAGCATTATTTCCTGATCATTTAACAGGGTGTTTCCTTGCGAGTCATCCAGCTTCGTGATGCGATTGATAAGGTGTATGTGGATCATAGAATAGTGGAAGAATTTTGTGTTCTTCTCTCCTTCGTTGAGCCATTGAACCCAATATTTTTGTCTCCACAGGATCTCTTCTTGCTTGTGTCTTTCTTCTAGTTGTCTTTTGAGTTCACTTTCCTCCTGTTGTTGGGTGATTGTGTATCCTTCTTGAATGAATTGTGCCTGGAGGTTCTCTAGTTTTGTTCTAGTAATTTCCTCTCCTGGAAAATATTCCCAAAGAATAATGCATGTATGGTGCAATTTAGGGTTATAATAGATGCCCCCTAATGTGTGAGGTCATAAGAGCATCTGATGGATGAAATAAATTACAAATCTTCACCAACGTACGAAGCGAGTGAGCCCGGGACCAAAGTTCAGGAGGTGCCATCTGAAAAAATAATAATTGTCTCACCGAGGCGGGCATACCCATGCTTGAGATGAAATAAATCATGGTTTCCAATCAAATACACTGCAAATCCATGTCATATAACTATATATAAAGTGTATCCGTGAGCAATACACAGCAGATCTACATCTCAAAATCAAAGATATACATGTATAATGTCCATCTTCAAGAAGCCAAAGATGCCTGATGGTTGGAAATGAGGCCTTCAGAGCTCGAGAAACAACTTCAATATCTTCAAAACTCAGGTAGGAGTGTAATATGACTATATGACTTCACTACCCAGAGGTCTTCAATGGCTCATCGGGAACATACAAGAGGATCTCGGTGATCAGGCAGAGAACTTCATTGATTTTGAATAAGGACTTGATTGGAGTTTCGGGATGGTTGGGCATGAGGTCAAGAGACAAACTGTAGAAAGTTCGAGTCAGGTTGGGTAAAACCTCCCTTGGAAAACAACACAGTAGATGACTAGACTCAGGCAGCATGACATTGACATAATTTCATGATGCAGGAGGCAACGCAAACTCTCCATGTGTTTGGAAGAATAACCAAACAGAGGAGGACACAGCTCTATGTTACGAGAACAACTTCCTAAGGTCATATTAAATCCCAAAGCTTGATGAGAAAATGGAAGGATGTTATTTATCCAAGCGAAACTCATTGTGCTGGCATAAAAAGAAAATACTTTTCCCATCCTCTTTTTGGGGTATATTTGAATTTTTTGTCTTTTTCAATATTTTGGAGATCTTGAAAAAAAAAAAAAAAAGCTATGTTGCAAAGGAGGAATGAGTGTCACAAGCATACTAGTTCCAAGTGCAAGGAACACACTAATGCTCAGAAAAAGGAGACATGTGCAGGGAAAGGACACTCGAAAAAATTCCTCCATGGGTCAAGGTGTTAAGATGCAAAGGCAAAGTGCTACAAGGCTTGCATATGAGGCATGCTTCAAAGGTTTAGTTGAGAGTAACATGGAGATGGTATTAGGCCAAAGACGCAAGAATTCAAATGCAATTAATAAGACACAATGATAACATCCTTCAATGTTATTTTAAACAAGACCAGAGAAGGTAAGCTTAGTGGTTTTTCATTTTTAGAGAGTCTGAAAAAACATAAAATAAGACTCCACTGGGGTAAATTTTTCTAAAGTAGTTTAGTCAGATCGAAAAAAGGATAAAATACCATCGAAAAGACGTCTATTCAAAACCATTTTAACGAGTGTGACATAGGCAAGATCACTCGACGATCTTTTCAATTTTAAGGAGTCTGAAAAGAGATTAACTATGGACTCACAACCTTTTTCTAGATTTAGTCTCCTTAGCCTGAAAAAGTATAAAATCTACTTAGGAGAACTCTCCCGGCAAGACGAATCTCCTGAGGTGTACCTTTTTCCTCCATAATCTATAGGCCAGAAAAAGGGGTAAACTCATGCTAGTAGATGTTTTTTCTGAACCAATTTAATGAGTGTGAAAGAACAAGGTCACTCAATGATCTTTTCAATTTTAAGGAGTCTGAAAAGAGATTAACTATGGACTTCGTAGAGGATGTTCTTCTGGACCATTTTAATGAGTGTGAAGGAACAAGGTCACTTGGCTATCATTTCAATTTTAGGGATTATGAAAAGAGATTAACTATGGACTCCGTGGGGGTTCCTTTTTCATAAATTTAGTCCCTCAGACCTGAAAAAGGGCTAAACTTATACCTGAGAATACTCTTCTAGAGAACCAAAGTTCCTAGATTATACCTTTGTTCGTAAAATTTACCATCCAGACCGAAAAAGGGGTAAACTACCGTCGGAAAAACATGCCTTCAAGTTTTAGTTTGGCGAGCGTGAAGGGCAACAAGATCTCTCAACAATATTTTCATGTTTAGAGAGTCTGAAAAGGGATTAAAGAAGACTCCATGGAGCTACAACTCATGTATGAAATTGGTTCAGGTAGAGCCCACTGCTAGGCTCAGACCAAGAGTCTCTACAATAGTCAACTTGGAAAGTCTCTCGAAAAGGAAGAAAACAAAAACCACGGTGTAAGTCCTCCCACGGTATAGAAACTGTAGTCATGGCTTCAAGGATAGCCTCATTTGAATGCAATTATAAATCTTAGAAATCACGCAAACGAGGGTCGACAATCCCAAAGGGTGAAGTAAACTGACCATATTCCATATGACGATGGAGGCTCTGGCTAGGACTGGCAGAGTCTATCAGTGAAGAATCAAAAGAACGAGGGCTTGAGGATCTACAAGCAACAATATCATACTCAGAAGGAGACTCAAGATCAATTGGACCTAGAGGGGTAAAGAAGGGCTCCCATGCCCCCATTGGATAAACCAATGGATCAATTGATGATACCAAGTCTCGAGAAGGAAAACATGAATGCACAGGTTCCTACTCATAAGCAATTGAACACTGAGAATAAGATGCCACATAATTAACCGGTGGTGGGGTAGAGTCTACATGAACACTAGGAACATATAAAGGGGTATCCTGAACCAATGCTGAATTAGGATAGTGATTATCAGATGATAGCTGGTCGATAGTGACAATGCTTCCATTGTGAGGGAAATGCATCACTCGGAAGAGGGTAGACACCACAGTGTTCATAGCATATACATAATCACGCCCGAGAAGCATATTAAAATCTAACGGGCCTTGCACCACTATAACATCGACATGGATATTCTTCCCACCTAATGAAATAGGAAACTATGGAAGAATCCCCAAATATTCACTAGGACATCTGTCAAAATAAATTAGCTCATGCAAAGCAGACACAAGCTCAGGAGATCCCAAGACTTTCCAAACTGAGGAGGATAAAATACTTGTAGAGGATCCTTCATCCACAACACATCGATAATTTTTTATTGAATTAACTTCAACCCTTATTTGAAAATGTGCGGAAGAAGGAAGATGAGGCTCAACAAGATCATTCTAATCAAAGGAAACCATCATATGGCTTGGAGGGGTTGTGCTCGAAGTGAGTGGAATTCCCCCTTGTTCTGAAAGTATTGAACTAGAAATGATAAAAACATAGTCAGTAGACACATCATTGTCCAAGAGAAGAGTGGGATAAGTTGAAGACTACATCGGCATGACCACTTTGGTAGACTCGACACTCTCCAAAACAAGAGTGGGATCAGGTGAGGACTGCATCGGTGTGACCACTTTCTCAACCAATGGTTGAATAGGTTGCGAGACTACATTGTCTAAAGGCACCTCACACCCCAAAAGAGGAGTGGGATCAGCCGATGACTGCATCGGCATGACCACTTTCTCAACGAATGGTTGAATAGACTATGAGGAAACCTTAGAAGACTCAGAATAAGAAGAGCTTGCAGACAGGGACCACAATCTTCATACCTCTGGAAGGCCAGGGCACAGATGAGTAAGGTGATCTCCCTTGCAAAGATTACAAGGGAGCTTAGGTTTACGTCCTATCCATCTAGGTTTCTCAACAGAATGAATGCCCCCAGCATGACTTGCAGAGGCTGGTTGAACATCTCCAAAATGACTTGTAGAAGTTGGTGATGGGTCAATAACATGACTCGCAGAGGCTAGAGACCTATTACCAATATGACTAGATGTGACTGGAATTTTTCCCCCAACATGACTTGCATAGGGTGGGTGCTTTTCCCCGGCATGACTTGTAGAGGATGGGTGATGGTCTTCAACATGACTTGCAAAGGTCGATGACCTATCTCTAACGTGACTCGCAAAGGTTGGTGATATATCACTCATATGACTCCCATTAACGAGGCGCGTGCCCCCAACATGACTTGAAGAAGCACGGTGCTGGTGTTCAACGTGACTTGCAGAGGTTGTCGACCTATCTCCAACATGACTCGTAGAGGTTGGTGATTTCTTCTTCCTATTCTTCCTCTTTCTACTTCGTTTAGACTTCTGGTTACTAGTAACTATACTTTCACTAGAGGCGGGAGAAGGAGGAGGAGAAGCCTTTGTTGACAAAGGAACATCAACATGGTGCCCATGACATAAGGTGCTTACCTGAGAAGGGTCAAGAGCATTCGAGATATTTGGAATGGTACCCAACCAAAATGGTAGTCCCACATTCAACCCAGGAATGTACAAAGTGGCCATCAAAGGGACACCAACATTTCCAAAGAAAGGAAAAGTGCAAGAATCCCCTTGCGAAGGGGTTCCTTGGTTGGTATGATCTGAAACTTTAACCATGAAGATCTTATGCATAGGTTCTCCCCTTACGACATCATTCAAGTCCGTAAAAGTCTCACACACTGACTCTGAAGAACCAATGTTATCAAAACAACGCTTATAAAGAGGCGGCTCAACGTTTCTAAGCGGAAGACCGAAATGTCCTCACGACCGATAGAGTGGGTGGTCTACCACCCTAGGTTAGAGACCCAAAGAAATGTCTGACTAACTCACTATGGAAAACTAGGGAGCACAGATCACACACTAAAAGTTCCTAAAGGAAAATCAAGCAAAACACTAAC
This sequence comes from Picea engelmannii, assembly GCA_009831015.1. Lineage (NCBI taxonomy): Eukaryota > Viridiplantae > Streptophyta > Pinopsida > Pinales > Pinaceae > Picea > Picea engelmannii. The sequence goes on from ML776635.1 coordinate 1,073,674, forward strand.
TAGTAGGAAGAACAGTTACGCCAGCCAACACTAGAGAGACTTACCAGTGCAAGTGAAACTTGAACGTGGAAGCACCCTCCAGGTATACTTTGCAAAGTGCGGCCCGACGTGTTCCCTAGGTACCGTGGTATACCCCCATAGTCACCTGTGTAAGTACGTAAAATAAAGGCAACTAAGCTGCTAGCTCGTGAACAGTCACCAGACGGGTATAGTCGACAGTCGGGTGGATCGCAATGAGCAGGATAACTAAGCCTAAAACCTATCGAGGGTATCGGAAGAAAGTGGCCTGGAAGACAACTAAGGACCTTGAATAGATTCGAGACCCACGAAGCTCTGTGGAAAATGCAGCCAACAGAATCCCATGACAAGTCCTCTATATGTGTTCCCCACTACGCTTGGTCCGACTTTGGAGGGGTTATCTCCGCTACCTTTCTGTACACGACCTCGTGTTTAGCCCCTATGTTAGAGGGGGGTCCCGGATGAATTTCACATTTACTGGACTTTAACACTCCCTAACTTAGACTCCAATGTTTGTTTAACGGCCTTGAATAGTTTCCTCTCCAACCTAATTCAAGGCCCTAACCCTAAACTAGTTGATTGACTCTACAAACAGAAAAAGTCTAGTTAATTTTAGATTAATCGTTCTTTTTAAAGATTGATTTACTCAAAAGGGGTGTGGTAGTGCAACTGATGTTGTTAAGACTCTTGCAAAAAATTAAACTTATAAGAACACTAGCAAAGAAGGATTATCTTTCTTATTTTTCTTTTGAAAATCTTCTAAGATGAGAAGAAAACACAACATTATGCTAATTCTTTTTCTTTTTCAAATAACAATGCAAAGAAAATGCCAAGAAATAAAGAGACCTAACAAGCTAAGTTTTTATATTTTCTTCCAATCAAAGAAGAAATAAAAAATATTCTAAAACAAACTGATGAATACACAATTCATGGCCCCCCATTTTTTCTTAAAATTTCAAGCTAAAAATAAGTTAAAAATCTAGGAAACACAAGAAATATCGAAAAATATAAAGAAACTGACGTCAAACCCAAGCTAAAGACTATAACTACAGAGACCAAAAGAAAATCAAGAAACCCCTGAGAATTCAGACTTCAATCAGGGAAGAGGATGATTGTCTCTTTTTAAGGAAAAAGTTCCTTGACACGGGCATGATACTGACACTCAAGCAGCCTGCGTATGTACATGGTTTGTCCAAAGGTAGGGCACGTATGTATGCATGTAGACCCACTACAGGCCGCGTACATCTCTGTAACTTCTCAAAAAAAAGAAAACTAATAGTCAAGTTGACCAGGCAGGGAGTACTGGTATGGCAGACCAGAACCCCTTGAAGACTCAACAACTTACATAGAACTCAAAGAGGTAATAAACCAATTAAAACACCCAAAAACATTCCCTAAAACCCCTAGAGGCTCCCTAGTATGGTCACCAATTCTGCTATAGTGGGAAAAACACCCTACAAACTACACTAAGGTTCTAAATTGCAGGTAGAGCTAACCGTCTAAAGTCTCCTACTTTTAACAACTATCCCAACATAATACCCCACATTCATGCATAAAATACAAAGTATAAGGATCCGGTAGTCTTACCTTAAACTCTGCGTCCGGTGTCGATCCTTCTACATTCGGTCGCTTCTCGAATGTAAGTCTCCTCCCAAGGCTTACCCGCATTCACCAAAAGACAAACAAGAAACTACAAACATGCATCTTATATATGAATTAATGGGTTAGATGTCATAACAAAATGTAAATCAAACATGAATATTGAACACATCATATGGTGGGACGAAAAAATTACTTCTTTATATTAATCTCACAAAGTCACTTACAAAATGAGATCGACGACTGCTCCTCAAACCCGGTCCTGGGCTCCTCTTCAACAAGATCCAACTTATTCTGTGTATCTTTCTTCTCTCACACTTTTCTCTAGAGAATGGGCATAGGCTTACGTATGAGGAAAAAGGCAAGAATAGGGAATTCTGGCTAAAAAATCACAATGTGGCTGCAAATTCTTGGGGCAAAGGGGGAAAGTGAAATGGGCATAGTTTCATTGTAGCTATGTTTTCCTTGGAATGAGACCTCAATACCTTCTTTTATATGACAAAATGATGGCTATTTGGTTGGGTGATGGGCTGTAGGTGGTGGATTAGTTGGGAACTACCCAATAGCCCATAATCTCAACGACTCCCTTGCAACTTTTATGAGTATACACAGGTTGTAATGGTGTAGCTAGCATACGTATGTGGGCAATAGTGGTGCAGGGCCCATACATATTCAAAAATAGTGTTTTTAAGAAGAGTTGTTAAGTGTTGGCTTGGAAATAATAGTAAGTAAGATGGTCTAATGCCAAGTATGCATGTATGGTGCAATTTAGGGTTATAACAGATATCTTTTGCAGTTTTCCCTACACATTTTGTCTCTTGTATCAGGAATATATTAGGGTCTTCCTTTTTTATATAGTTTCACAGAGTCCTCTGTTTGGATCTTCCATTTAGGCCTCTGATATATCAAGTGAGGATATTCATAGTTAACAATTAGGTTGGTGGGAAAAGGAGCTCTCTGAGAGCTCATGAATTTGTCCCAAGTTGATCATGTAGTTTCCCGCTTCCTTTATTAGTTGATGAGTCGATTTTCTACCTCACCACTTGTTTTCTTTTGGGTGTTTTCTTAGATCTTGGTTTGGGTATGTGTGGATCCCTAACCTTCATGTAGCCCATGCTGATGAGTCCATAAATACTTTGTGAACTTTCCTGAGTTGGTCCTCTGGTAAGGTTTGAAGATCCTTCTTGTTGAGTGCTTCTTCTAACATGTCTAGGTTGATTTCTGCTAGGTCTTGCTCATCCATTTCCATGACTGTGTCTTCCTCTCTTTCTGATTCCTTCCCTGAGACTGGGTGAGTCTATGGATCTACTTGGTTTGCTGGGGTTTGATACTCTTGTGATGGTTGGTCTTCCTTGTGCTTGATGGGATCTATTTCTGCAACCTTGTGGGGGTTTTCCACTTCTTCTACCTCTGGGAGGAGGTTGAGGGCTTCAAAAGAATTATTATTTGGGTTATTTTTTCTGTTGTTGGTAGTGGGCTTCTTCTACATTTCTCTCCTTCGATTTTGCACCTGGGTGAATCCTTCCTTTGTGTTCTCTTTAGCTTCCCTTTTGGGGTGGGTGTCGAGAGGGAAGTCTCTGAAAAGGTGTCCATGTTCATGGCATTTCCGACATCTGAAAGGAATGTGTTCATAGTCTATGGTTTGGGCCCATTCCTTGTCTTGGTATTCTAGGGTAACTGTACCTGCCAGAGCTTTGGAGATGTTCATATAGACACAGATCCTTGCATAAGAGGTGTATTTTATCTGTTTGGTAGATTCAAAATATTTGACATATTTACCTAGGGTGTTGTCTATGCCCAGTAAAATTTATTCTAACCAGAACTCTTGAGGTAGGGAATAGAGGCAAATCCATACCAGTGTGTATGCAAAGTTTTCCTTTTTTGGGCAGAAACGGTCTGTCTAGAAGCGGAGGTAAAGGCCAACCGAATTGTAGAAATATGGTCCCCCTTCAAAGATCATGTCCTTGTCTTCCAGGTTGTAGAATATTACTGTGAAGAAACCTTTGAAGCTCAGCTGGAGCTCATAGTCTCCCTTGGGGTTCCACCACGCCTTGATCCAGTGAGTTAGGTCCTTTTCTGAGGGCCAAAGACCAAGGAATTTTCCTATGAGGGCACGGTCTCTCATGAGCTGTGTGTGTTCCCATATCCTGGTGGTTTTAATGATATATCTAGGCGCAATCGGGGTTTGGGGGATACATTTGTCAGGTATCCAGGCTCGATTTGCTTTTGGATGCAAAGACTCAGCATCCATGTTTGAGTCTTTGCTAGTATTCATCTCTTCCTGTAGATATTGGTCTCGTAGGTGCAATGGCAGCTCAAAGAACGGTCTGTGTGCCCGCAATTTATCCGGATCATTGGCGGCGACGTTGTGGTAAGAGGGGGCGCCTCTCCTTCTGTTCCCATTCTTTTGTGGCGATCAGTACCAGGGTGCAGAGGCGATCAGAGGTGTGCAAAGGAGTTCAGACGTGGTCAGGGTAGGAGGGTTTTGGTGCATGTGAACCCTAATCTTGCAGAGCTCTCTGTCAACAATATTTATTTTCTTATTGATCTATTTAAACAAAATATAAAAATAATTTAAAATCATAATATTTAGGATAGAGCGTTTTTTTACCATTATAATATAAAAAAATAGTAAATTTCCAAAAAACAATAATCTCAAAATTCTTAAAACCATAATATTTTATTTAGGATAGAGAGTTTTTTTACCATTATAATATAATAAAATAGTAATTTCTATCTCAAAATTCTAAATTTATGATCAAAAATATCTACCAATCAAATTAATCTTTTAAACACCAATTTGGTGTCTAGTTTGGTCGTGACCTTAAAATTAGATTATTATTATTATTATTATTATTAAACTATCATATTAGAATTTTTGTGTATTGAATTGTGTATTAGTTTGAAACATCCATCTTTCCGAGTGGGCACTCCACCCATCATTAGGGACATAGAGGTTTTCCTTTATAGATTAAGAGAGGATGGTGACACTTGAGGGGCACAGTCTTTTCCACCTTAAGAGCTTTCTATGTCACGGATGATGGGTAGAGTGTCCACTAGAAATGCTAGACATTTGGAAAGTGATACATAGTTCAATCCAGAAAAAATCTAGCTTTATGAGTCACTGTGAAAACTTGCATTCTCATATACCATATTAGATTTATCTAAGTACACTATACCCACACATATACCTGGATATAGTATACTCTCTAACTCTTATTCATGTTTTAATCCTTTATTTGAGATGTAGTTGGCATGAGCTGGTAATTAGGGGAGGTTTTATGAAATTGGTAAGTTATGATTTCTACTAAGATATGAAATTTCAAATTTAATTTAAGTTGAAAAATTGATGATGGTTAAATTTTATGAATAATTTTCAATATACATTTTACCCAAATTTATAAAATGTTATTGCCTTTTTTATATAAGTATATATAAAATCCATTCACTAAAATGTAATGTAAAATGTACAACTCATTTATGGTAGGGCAATAAAATCCACATATCATGATGTAGGAAACAAACCTTTGCTAACTCAACTATAAAGCCATCTTTGGTGGGATATCTTCTTCACCAATAAAAATAACTAAAAATACAAACAATATCCACGCTTCCAAAGTTATACTTATAAATATGAACAAATTATATGCACTACTCATTATATCATGTTTTCTTAAAATTTTCAATACAAATTTTATGTGAAATATAATAATCAACAATTAGAATTAGAATTAGAATTATAAAAGAAGGTTCTCAAATTCATATTTTCAAAATAAAACAATTGTCACCCAAAAAAATCATCATAATAGGTGTAAATAAAAATTTATTGAGTAAATATAAATATATCATAAAAAAAATTAAATTCATATTTCCACCATTAAAGAGAAATAACAACAATTGTCACCCAAAAAACCATCAAAATAGGTGTAAATAAAAATTTATTAAATAAATACAAATATTATAGCACAACTCTATAACAACTTAAAATAATTAATTTTAATTTTCAAAATTAAAAAAAAATATATTTTTAAAAAAATATATATATAAAATTAAATTGTTAAAAATAAAATTTCAAGTTTTTTATATATATAATTTAAAAAAAAAAAATTCACGTTATATTATTATACATCTCAATCAAATTTACGATTATATATATATAATTTTTCTAAATGCAATTTAACGTTATACTGGTATACATCTCAATCAAATTTACGTTTTTTAATCTTATGTCATGCTCATATATGAATACATAATTTTTTAATTGAAATTTGGCGTTCTACCTGTATGCATTTCAAAAGCTTTACGTTTTCTCATGTCGATCAACTGTCATGCATCTTGAAATACATCAATCGACTTTACGTTTTAAATTTTAGTATACCCGAAACGTCAAATTCCAAGCCTGGTCCCCACATAAATCTGGACCAGACCTCCGGAATAGCTTTTTATTAAAGCCGCCTCACCTCTCGACGAAAAATTTGACGAAAACTGTTACAGTTTAACCACATAACTAGAAAAAAAACAGTGACTAAACAATTGATTGAAACGCTGTTTTTTTTTTTCCCTTAATTTCATTGTTATATATATATATTAGTATAATGTTGAAAGATACAACTCCATCCATGAATAAGGATTTAGCAGGTCCATCCGGAAAAAACTGATTGAGTGAAATATAGATTAAAACACTGATTTTTTTATTTTTATTTTTTTAATTTTAATATATTTTTTATTACAATGTTAAGGGATCGGAAAAAACTGATTGAGTGAAATATAGATTAAAACACTGATTTTTTTATTTTTATTTTTTTAATTTTAATATATTTTTTATTACAATGTTAAGGGATCAATAAGGATTTATCTGGTCCAATTTATCAAAATTGCAAAATAACTCACCATTAAATTGCAAAATAACTCACCATTGTAAAGAAATCTATGATGACTTAACGAATTTCAATCTAAAATCGAAGAAGTTTGAGAAAAAAAGGAAGAAGTTTTTTGCTGCTTTGTTGATTTCAGAAAAGCTTTTGTTACGGTTTTTAGGGTTAACTTTTGGGGCAGTATGGAGGAACTCGGGGTTGTAGAAAGAAAAAACCTTTAGGGGCTTGGAAAGCATTTTATGCTTTTCAAACCAGGGGTAGAGAGGCAGAGCTATGGAACTGGAAAACCACTGTAACTTTTTTGGGGCTTCTAGTGATTCTGGTGATTCTCTACGGTTGTGAACTGTGGGCCAGCAGCACAACCGAGATGCAGTGGAAATAGATTGAGAAAATTCAAAAGCGTGATTACAAACAAATTCAAATTAAAAGTGCAGTCCCTTATGCTATACTGTTAAGTGAAACAGAGGCTGCTCCTATTGAAGCAATTATGCTATCCTGTTAAGTGAAACAGGGGCTACTCCTATTGAAACAATTGTTATGGTGCGAGTCATAAGGTATTTAAAAAAAATTGAACAAATGAAAGAAGGTAGATGACTTAAGATTGTGTTTAGTGACAGATTGTGCCCAAAAAAAAAAAAAAA
>ML776635.1:1081511-1116820 GCA_009831015.1 Picea engelmannii
CGGCCTCCATGAGAAACGTGTCGACCTGTTAACATGAGTCGGCAATGCTCGGAAGCGCTTCAAGTTCGAGGAAAGCGGAGGGAAAGAACAAAACAATTTCAGTGAAATTCATTTTGGAACTTTCTCTGTTCGCGGAAATAGGTAGAGCGTCCTATTTCCACGAAGGACACAAAATCTGGTATTCCAATGTTGCTGTTGATCAGACACATTTATTGTAGAGCCCACTACAGTTAACCGCTAGCACATGCATCAATATGTGGAGATTTGCACTTCAGGCTAAGATTAGTAGAGTCCTTTTTGTCTCGTAATTTGGAATTTTAAAAGGCTAGAAATCGTATAATTTAGATTGTGTAAACGTTTTAGAATTTGATAAATCGATTTGTGCACTTAAAATTGATAATTTTGAATCCTTTATAAACAAGAGCTAGGGCTATTGCGCGGTAGAGTTTTTTTCACCTTAAAATAGACACAATGGCAAGGAAAAGATGCAAGCAATAATTAGAGATTTTGTGTTTCTTAAATAAACACAATAGCAAGAAGGAAATAGACGCAATAGCTAGAGAGCGACATTTTGTATTTCCTAAATAGACACAATAGCAAGAAGGAAATAAAAGCAATAGCTAGAGAGCGTCATGAAAAAGTTTTGGAGAAAATCTCAGAAAACAAATTGATAAAAATTGATAAAGGCTCATTGAAATATGAAACAATGCATCTGAAATGAACTAGGGTGTAACTAATGGGATAAGCATTAGAAGCATACAATAATGATGTATAGCTTTGGGACGTGCAAAGACTCATGTTATGCTTATGAATTTGAAAAAAAATGCTCGTGGACAAACCTGAAATCTTATTAACATAACAAAAAAACAAAGTGTAATCTTCATCTATGATGTTGTGGTCTACACATTGCCACTAGCCACTAGTGGAAAGGAATTGTAAAGGATCCTCGAATTCAAGAAACATGTTGTTCAAGAGGTAAAGTGTAGAGGTAGAGATTGAGTTCTTGCTAGATGCTAGAATGCTTAGAAGCAAGTTTCCAGAAAGTAAATGATGCAATATACAAAGAAGAAATTTTAGTGCGTTTTATCATAAAGTTGGGGCATGATCAAGCTGTTTATCTTTTCTAAAGGCCTAGTTAAAATGAAAAGAACGAAGGAAACTGCATCCATCATTCTCCCAAAGTTTGTTATTTTGTGTTTTGTTTTGAGAAAAATCCTAGCACAATTGAACCCTTGTCACCAATTGAGAATATGGAGAGCAACCATATCACATAAACACACAAATGATCATTTCTATTACACACTTACACTTGAATACATTAGGTATATATAGTTGGAGTGAGATCCAACTGATTCTAAACATGGGTAGAGGAGTTGAGAGAATATCTCAACAGACTCCAACAAATCCTCAAACTAATCCCCAAACTGTAGTATGCAACATTAATGAAGCATTATCTCTAACACCCCCCTTTAATGCTCACATTACAAAACTTCACAAATTACAAAACAACAAAGGTTACAACACTTTGACTTTGTCTCATATGGTCTTCATCAACGTCTATACTCACTCTGATGCCTTTGGACTACGCTCTTTCTCTTCCTCATCTTCGAGCTTACCGTTTAACTCATTTAAAATATAAATGCTTCAAATCATCATTGATGAATTTGTACAATGGACAATATTGACAAACTCGGCTCACCGGGGCATCCATGAGAAAAGTTGTCATGTAATGAAGCATCCTATGAACATACCTCCATCTGCCAAATATTTTTCTTTCAGTTATCTTTCAGTTTCTAGAAAGGTTGTCTCAATACAGAATGTCTTCAAAATTCAATCATAACAAGTGACCTCTTCTACAAACATAAGAACAATTGTTCTTGAAATCGAGGCTGCCAACTTATATCAAGAAACAAGATTCCATGTTTTCCTTAACACATAAATAGCACGCCCACACACATGATCCGAATCCATCATCTTGGATCTTCGTTCACCACTTGCAACTAACGATCTTGGAGCACCTAAGTACAACAAGAATCTCTAGCTTTTAATAGACTGGTAAACATACTCAAATACTGAATATGTTCTTCCATGGCGCCTAAGTACCTCAAGAACTACTAGCCTAAGATATGTTACTTTGTTCAATTCATTAGTTCTTCATAATGTAATTTTCAAAGATAAATATAATGCTAATACACATCACACTACACAATAAATTTGAAGTCTATGGGATCTAGTAGCCATCAACAAATAAATTTGTGGACTCCTCATGGCGTTTAAATTGGTCCCTATTTATGAATTGATCATCTCCACGTCCGTCCAACACAAATTCTGCAAGCGGGCAGGTTGAGAATCAAACTCGGGATCCAGACTTGTAGTTTTTCTTCATCAATCTCGTGTGCGCATCGACCTACTTGCACTTCCACACCAAATTCACACCAGCATAAATACGCCAAGAATCCGAGTCTCTCGCTTGCAACACCTGGCCAAAGACGCACAACCGTCTCTGACAATGGACCATATTAGTTTTCAATAAGGTGATCTACTCGCAGTTTTTTTTTTTTTGCATCCGCAAACGATTCATCAGCAACAGATAGTAGAGTTTCTTCGAAGAATGAAAGATGGAAGTTGTTATTGCTTACAACAAAAAACTCAAAGTCTGTTTCGTAATGAACACCGACCACACCTACGGTTTTCCTGTTCTCTTGTTGTCTTGGATATATCACTCAAATGAACCTATTGCAGTTCAAAATTTGCAGCGACAAATATTTCTGTCAGCAACAACGACTCCTCAATGGTATTCCAAATCAGTGGCACATGTTTTCCTTGTGCAATCTATGCACAACACATATTTGGACCTTCTTCAATTAGGCTCGCCGGATTATTAACACAGACTAGTAAACTTCTTTGTAAGCGGAGGAAAAATTCACACAACTTCACGAAATCTTACACTTTACAGAGGCAACAAAAGCAAACTACTCACTAAGGCATCAAGCTCTCTATATCCCATGTTTTATTCCTCTCTAAGGAATCCATTTTTTCTTTCATAGCTTTCTTCCATTGAGCACTTACAGATACCTTAATTTCTTCATGAAAACAACTACGTTATCCATCAATAGAAACCAAAGCCACAGATGAAACATAATCATCATACCTTGTAGGACGATTCATGACCCGTGAAGATCTCCTCAGAGATGGTTGAGTCATATTCTTTGTTTCCTAGATATTTTCTGCATCTTCATCTTCTTCTTCAAGAACTTCTTCTTGCTCCTCCCTTTTTGAAGATGGTTTCCAACTAAATTTGTTGAACTTTCAGTACATGTTCTTGTCTCACTTCAACATATACCAATTATGATTTTAAGAGTGAGGATTCATCGAATACTACATCTCTGCTTATGATGAGTTTGTGGGAAGAAGGATCCCAAAGTCTGTACCCTTTAAATCCATTTCCATAACCAACAAAGACGTATTTCTTTTATCTAGGATTTAACCTAGAATGTTGATCTTTAGAAATAAGAGTATAAGCATCACAACCAAATATTCTCAGATTTGAAAAATCGCATGAATGACCTGTCCATACCTCTTCTAGAATCTTACAGTTTATTGCAGTTGATGGTGACCGATTTATCATATAGCATTTTGTAAGAAATTCTTCTACCCACAATTCTTGTTGCATCATGGCATTACTGAGCATGCTCCTTGCTCTCTCTAGAACAGTCCTATTCATGCATTCAAAAACACCATTCTACTAAGGAGTATAAATTGTGGTCTTATGTCTTTCGATCCCAACTTCCTTGCAATAGTTCTCAAATTCCACATATGTGAAATCTCCTCCATTATTTGTCCTTAAACACTTGATTGACCTGCCAGTGCTCTTTTCAACCAAAGCTATGAATTGCTTAAAATAATTAAATACATCAGCTTTTCTTTGAAGTAAATAGATCCAAACCTTCCTAGACTAATCATCTATAAATGTCACAAAATATGATGATCTTCCAAGAGAAACTATAGGGGATGGTCCCCAAACATATGAATGAATGTAATCAAGGATACATTTTCTTATATGTCTTTCTGTTTTAAAAAATTTTCTACATTGTTTTCCAAAAACACAATACTTGTAAAAATTCAAATTCAGAAACTTCAAACTTGAAAGTGACTTACGATCAACCAATACCTTAATCCCTTTCTCTCTCATATGACCCAAATGTTGATGCCATAAACGAACAGAGTCACCATAATCTTCATATGCTACCACTGCTTGATTTACCTCTGTCCTTCCCTCATGCTGATAAAGGTTCACGGTCCTCTTTTCCTTCATGACTACTAAGATGCCTTTGGACACCTTTAGTACTCCACCTTGAGTTGTACACATGTAACCAACATAATCTAGAACTCCCAAAGATATCAAGTTACTTCTTAGTTCAGGAACATGCCTTACATCAGTTAATGTTCTTACAAAACCATCATGCATTCTAATCCGGACACTGCCAACTCCAACAATTTTATTAAAAAGATCATTTCCCATAAAAAAAATACCATCATCAATAGATTCGTAAGTTGAGAACTAATTTCTATGAAGACACATGTTGTTGGACGCACCAGAATATAACAACCAATGCCTTTGTTGATGTGAAACATCACAAGTAGAAAATACCTCATCAACCATACCTGAACTTGAACCTAAACTTGTTTCTACTACATTAGCTTCCTTTGATTCTTTTGCGGAGTCCTCCTTGGATGCATTCTGTCTTTTCCAACAATCCTTCTTGAGATGCCCAGATTTTCCACAGAACCAACATTTATGCTTACTATTCTTTCCTTTTGACTTAGACCTTGATGTACCGCTCTAATTTTTCCCTCTTTCTGTAGATCGACCTATGACCACCATTGTTTTTGTTGTTGAGGTTTCTTTACTGGATTTTTTTCTCATCTCCTCAGACATCAAAGCTCCCACAACAATGTCATAATCAATGGAATCTATTTTGTTAAACCACACAGTTGTGACCATATGATCACAAGACTCAGGCAACAAACACAGTAGTGTAACCACCTTATCCTCATCTTCGAACTTTAGTTCCATACTAGTTAATTGAGAAAACAGAGTATTGAAAACATTCAAGTGATCAAAAATTTCTGTACCTTCTTTCATCCACAAGCTGTAAAACTTCCTCTTCAAGAAGATTATGTTTGACAAGTTCTTTGTCATATATAGACTCTCTAGTTTGGTCCACAAACCTATTGTTGTATTCTCTTCAGCGATGTTAAACAACACCTCACCTGCCACATCCACAGTAGAATAGTATTGAGGGCTCTTGCATCCAGATCCTCCTAGTCCTCGTCTGTCATGCTTTCCAGTTTCTTTGACTTTCCAGCCAAGGCCTTTTGTAATCCTTGTTTCACAAGAAGATATCACATCTTGAGTTTCCATAGCTCAAAGTTATTCTTACCACTGAACTTTTCCACCTCAATCTTGAAAACTCTGCACTTTCTCCATTAGCAGAAACAACCGTTCAAACCACATCTTATAAAACTGAGACTCTTTATATGAAAGAATAACCTAATACTTCAAGATTGAACCCAAAACTAATGATGAAAAAAGTTTTAAAAAATATTTTTATACCTTAATAAAACCTTTTACCAAATCCACAAAAGTTCAACTCTTAAAAATAATATTTAATATTCTCCCAATAAAAAAACTTTATATGGCATCCACCTTTAGTTTATTAATAAAAAACTCACCTCCCTCCATAAATTTGATTCCTCCACCTTTTTTCTTATTAACCACTTATTTAATAATCCTCCACCTCTTATGGATAAGGAAACAAAACGATGTGAATTTCATACCATGACTTGACTTTACTTTGTTGGATCGATGCACCTTTTATGAGGATCAACTACAACTATTAGGAATATTAGGAATCATCGCACCTTGTTAAAGGATAGCCTGTGATGATTTGTTCACAAATCGTTGCACCTTGTCAAACTACAGCCTGTGACGATGTCGCACTATGTACTATATAGTGCCCACATCGATGTCGAAATTTTGATCATTTTTTACATATACTTGCGACGGTGTAACAAAACCTGTCCTAGGTTGATCCACCTCACTCAGCTTGGCTTGGCTCAACTCGATTAGCCTTCTCTTCAATCCAACGACCAGATTCTCTTCTCCTTCACTCTCTTCTCCTTCAACTCTAAGCTCTGATACCACTTGTTAGGTAGCGGAAGCAAAAGCCAACATAAAAACAAAGCATAAACAAGCACGATCAAACATGCATTAAACAAAGCACAACAATCCTACAATTTGACACAGTGATTTATGTGGAAACCCAATGAGGGAAAAAAACCACGGGAAATGATTATCAGTATTCTTATTATTCAAAGGAGAATTACAATAGCATTCATAGGCATACAATCATCCTCTCCTCACACACTCTTCTCTCTACAAATCTTGCTCTCACACTCTTCACATATCACACTCACATCTCTATGGGTATGCTCATATATGTAACATCTATCACTCAGTTACACAGACTGATCATAAATAGATCACAGAGTTACACAAATAGTTCATAAATAGATTGCATGCATGCAAATTAACATAGTTGCATGCATGTGCATGTGACCTCATGAGGAAATTCATTGACATGTTTCCAACACTTTTATCATCACACAAGACCACAAGAGATTGAAAGCCTTATGGTATAAGTTGTTGAAGAAGAAGAATTCGAAGAAATAGATGATCCAGGAATAGAAAGCGTAGAGAACACAACCTTTTAACTATAACTAGTTCAACCAGTTATATTTCCCTATGAATATTTTCTCATACACTGAAGGCCTTGGAAGCAATAATCAATGTTACTCATGTTAGTTGCAGTCACATTTGACATTTTTTTAAAAACCGTAGTAAAGTATTGCATATTTATGTTAGCCATAATGGCTTTCCATGCTAATCATTGTATTGCTTTTACACACTAAAATTATTGTAGTGGTACGTTAGGACTAAACCATCTCATCCCATAATAGAGTCCCAAACCAAAAATGCATTATCTTTCTATGTGCCAGGACTACATTGAAGTATCCTTAAAAACTCCTTTTGATTTTTTTTACCCAACATGAAGTATCCATGACCAAGACTACCATGAAGTATCCATGACCAAGAACAAAAAGGTGAAAACCTTATTTTTTATTTTTTTACCCAACATGAAGTATACATGGCCAAGAACAAAAAGGTTAAAACCTCCACGACTGAGAAAAAATAAAATTAAAACCAATTATTTATAAAAAAATATATATATTTATTTATTTATCTCAAAAACCCAAAACCCTGTGATATTGCAAATCAAGCTTCAAATTTTGAATTTTCAAACTTCCCTAAATTTTATTAAGCCAAACACTAACTTATATAGTTTTACATTAAAAAAAACTAATTCAACAAATTTAAGAAATAAATGTTCACTAAATATTAAGAACTATTAACAAATCATAATAATAAAGATAGTTTTCTAACCATGTTGGGAAACAAGGTAGGAAGTGTTGGATCCTTGATAAGTGTGGTGAGTCTTAGTCATGAAAATTTGATTTTAATAAGTGGAAATTGAAAAAAAAACATTAAGAAAGTGAAAGGAAGCTTCACATGATATTTGATGTTGAATAGTGCCATGAACTAGTGAAATGAGGCTACCAAATATGAACTTCCAAGCAAGGAAAGAAATATGTAATAAGTGAGAAACTTTGGAGTTTGAAGATTGTCCTATGGAGGTGGTGTCTCTAGACATTTAAGGCCAATGAGTCAAAAAAGAAAATGCTAAATGAGGAGATGTACAAGAGTCCTTTGTTGAATAAAGTGAATGTTGCAAATCTAGAAAATGATGTGGATATGGATGTCATATAAAATTTAGAGAATTCTTTTGAGGAGTATCTTCTTGTGGTAGCTCCAATGTATTATGAATAAGATATTTGAGGTTATCTTTATACATGAGGTAAGTGTTCTTGAATGCATCATATTGGATCTTCCGAGCATATTGATACCACAACAATTCATATTGGTCACATCACAAGTGACTTTATCCACAAATTTAGGATCAAAAGAAAATAACACAGTGCATGTGTGTCTGATATGTGTATATGAACCATTATCCTTCCATCCAAATGCATAAGGATGAGGATGACAGTTCATTGGCAAGTGTAGCTTATTGAAAATGGATTTGACAATCAAATTTCATTGTGAGTCATTGTCGATGATACAAGCAGCAGAGAAATAATGGGAGAGATGAACCTGTGTGATGAATATACTATATTGGGCACTCTCAGGAGTGGAGTGTTGTAGCAAAAAGTTAATTTATTCACTATAAACCTCAATGGGAGCATCAATGTATTCCTCAATCTGAAAATAGAATTAATGTTTTCTTCTTCGATTGAAAACATTTGGACTTATCGTATCCTTGTTTCTTACAATATTGGCAAAACTTAGTAAAAGAAAAAGAAGAAAAGCATGAGGACCCTGTAGAAATAAGAGGTGCAGGCTTTGTAGCTATAGATATAGAACATGTTGTTGAAATCTGTCTTGATCTAAGAATTTCTCTTCAGTCAATTGTGTTTGATTGTATATGACATCAATGGAAGTGATCTCCATGTACTTCATCTCACGATACAAATGTTACTACAAACCACTTTTAAATTTAAGAACAAGCTTTTTAAATGGATAAAAAATGCCAAGAGGAATTCATAATTGATTGCATAGATTAATGTACCGTTGCACTAACATGTTGAAATATTGATGCAAGAAAATCCAATTAATGTTCATATCATGTTTTTATTTGGATGGATAGAATGCAACACTAAGGGCCTCCATAAGCCCCATCCAAGTGGTAACTAGATGTTGATTCATTGCAAAGTCTGCAACCAAAAGTTTGGCAAGTCTTCTAAACTTCAATTTGACAAATGGAAACTTATTGTCATCTGGAAATAGCTTATCTGATAAAATGAGAAGCAGAGAATACAGAGAAAGAGAAGAGAAGAAAATAATATTCAATATTTTGAGTATATGAGGAAAAGAGTACATTTATAAAAGGGAAAATAGCTGAGCTAAATAGGCTCAAGCAAATCAAGAACATCAAGAAACGATAGTACAACTGGCCAGGACACCTGGCAGTGTACAATCAGATTGTTGAGGTTACATTATATTTAACACTCCATCTTAAACTCAACAGTTACAAAAATCAACACTGATAATGCCCAAGTGTTGTCTCTGAATATAAAAAATAGACTTTTCCAGTGGCTTTGTGAAAACATCTGTGAGCTGATCTCGAGAGCCACAGAATTGAGGTGCTATATCACCATTATTGATGAGCTCATGAATGAAGTGAAAGCGAGTGTCAATATGCTTTCTTTTCTTGTGAAACACATGATTTTTGGATAGAGAAATTGTTGAGGTGTTGTCACAGAAGATAGGAGTTGGTTCCTTTTCTATATGTGACATATCATTCAATATTCTTCTTAGCCACACAACTTGATAAGAAGTTGAGGTATCAACAACATACTCTGCCTATGCAGAAGATATTGATACAATGGGTTGCTTCTTTGATGCCCATGAAATGGGGTTCATGCCCAGGTGAAAATCATGTCCTGAGGTGCTTTTCTTGTCATTTAGGCTTCCTGCAAAATCACTATGTGTGTAACCAGAGAGATGATTATAATTAGACTGAGTGTACCATAAGACAAAATTGAGAGTCCCTGCAACATATCTCAGAATTCTTTTCACCATATTCTAGTGAGAATCTTTGGGGTATTCCATAAACCTGGAAACAAGGCTGGTTGCATACATAATATCAGGCCTAGTTGCTATAAGATACATCAAACTTCCTACTAAACTTTTGTACAAGGTAGGGTACACTGTAGGGCCTTAATCTTTCTTGCTCAAATTTGTGCCTATGGGTATAGGAGTTTCTGCTGGATTACAGTCTTCAATGTGAAATCTTTTGATGATGTCTGTTGCATACTTTTGCTGACAGACAAAAATGCCTTTGGTTGATTGATCAACCTCAATTCCCAGAAAATATTTCACTATGCCAAGATCTATCATTTCAAACTCAGATTGCATGGCATGTTTAAAGTTGGTTAACTCAAGAATTCTAGTATATATCATGTCATCAACATATAAACATAAAATCAGAATTTTACCGTGTTGATCAGTTTTGGTGTAAAGAGTTGGCTCATTTTGGCTTTTGTTGAACCCACTTTTGATCCGGTAAGTGTCAATTCTTCTATACCAAGCTCTTGGAGATTTTTTTAAGCCAGACAGGGATTTCTTCAACCGATACACTTTGGTTGGCTGCGCTTGGACTTCAAATCTAGGTGGCTGGTCGACATAAACTTCTTCTTCTAAGAAACCATTCAAGAAAGTTGACTTGACATCCATCTGGTATACTTGTCATTTGTGTTGAGATACTATAGCAAAGAGACTCCTTACAGTGTCTAATCTTGATACTGGAGCAAAAGTTTCACCATAATCAGTACCTGGTTGTTGTGAGAATCCTTTGGCAACAAGTCTTGCCTTGTGTTTTTCAATCTGGCCCTTTTCATTGAGTTTAGTTTTGTAAACCCACTTGACACAAATACACTTCTTGTGTTTGGGCAGATCAACAAGATCCCATGTCTTGTTCTTCTCAATGGAGTCAATCTCTTGGTTCATGGCTTGAACCCAATGTGGCTCCTTAGCTGCTTCTTTAAAATATGTAGGTTGACATGACATTAATGCAAAAATATTGTGTTGTTCAATGTCATCCAACTACTGATAGATTTCTCTCAAACTTCGAGTTCTTTGATATGGAAGATCAGAGGACGAGTCTCTACTGGAAGTTGAGTTACTTTAGAGTTTTCAGTTTGGCCTTGTACCTGCAGTCTTGGAAGAGTAGGTTGAGGTATTGGTTGTCCTGAATCTTTTGCGTTTTCAGGACTGGGAAGCAATGTATTTTGACTGTCCATTTGTTGATTTTCAGATTCGTTCTAGAGTTAATTTTCCAGAAATTTTACATCTCTGTTGAGAATTAGTTTCTTTGGGATTGGATTGTAAAGCCTGTAAGCTTTTGATGTTTCATTGTATTGAGTAAAGATACATTGTATTGATGTTTCATTGTATGGATGTCACTTATGTCATCCAATTTATTCCTTAATTTAGAAGGTATGTGAGCGTATGCTATGCATCCAAATGTCCTTAGATGAGAAACATATAGCTTTGTCCCACTCCATGCTTCTTGAGGGACTTTCATCTTGAGACTGGTGGTTGGAGATCTAGCCAAGATATAAACTGAGCATGCTACTGCTTCAGCCCAAAAAGTATTTGATAGACATTTATGTTTGAGTAGGCTTCTTGTCATGTTCATAATTGTCTGATTTTTTGTTTCAGCCACTCCATTCTGTTGTGGAGTATACCTGGTTGTAGTTTGCATGATGATGTCTTGTGATTTGCAAAAAATTGCAAATTCTTTGGAGTTGTATTCTCCTCCTCCATCTGACTTGATTGCATTTACATATTTGCCACTCTGTTTTTCAGCTTCAGCTTTGAATTCTTTGAATTTTGTAAAAGTTTCAGACTTGGGTCTCAAAAAATAGATCCATATTTTCCTGCTAAAGTCATCAATAAACGTTAGAAAATAAAAGCTACCACCTATTGAATCTCTTTGCATTGGTCCACATAGGTCAGTGTGAACAAGTTCGAGATGTTGTTTTTCTTGAGTGGAGGACTGTGGAAAACTAGTTCTCTTATGTTTTCCACATATGCAAGACTCACATGGGGGATTTTTCTCTTTGAATATAGGGAGACCTCTGACCATGGAGTGCTTTTGTAGCATACTTAGACTCTAAAAGGGTATATGTCAAAATATTGTATGCCAAACCATATTTTCATTGGGGGTGGATGCACTTTGTGCATATGTTTGGATCAGATTTGCAGTTCTGAGGGTCAGGGGAAACATCCTATTCTGAGTCATGTGGATTTCAGAAATCAATTTTCTGCTAGGGGTTTTTTCATACATACTGCATGAGGCTCCCTCAAAAAGTACCTTATAACCATGTTCAATGAGTTTTCCTACACTTAACAGATTATGTTTTAGATCTGGAACATGATAGACATTGTTTATGTCTTTCTTTACATGTTGTTTAGTAAGAATAGGTACAGTTCCTTTTCCTTGAAATTTGACTAAGGAATCATTTCCAAGTGTAATATCAGAGGAAATTGAAGAATCAATGTGTAACGCCCCCAGCCATCAACACCACAGTTGGGCCAACGCTACTACATGGAAAAACACTTATGTAACATATTATGCATTCTAATGAACTTAAAACGCTTAATTACAGTTAAACACAGAATCACTGCTAGCATTTCAGAGTTAATGGAAATAACAATAATTCATATGCACAACAAAATACATGATAACATTGCAAGAATCACAGGTATGAAATTTAATTAATTACAGAATTACAAAACATAGTGACACTTATCCTTGAAACTGTCACGCACCACCAACTGCATGTAGAGCTTCCACGAACCTCCCAGCCTTAGACCACACTTCTCATCACTCTCAGCAGTAGGTCACCCCCGAGCTGGGACTAAGCTCCACCGGGTAAGGAATCCTAAGCAAGGTAAGGTTTACAGGAAGAATACACGTAAAAGAAGGAGGATTCTCACCGAGGAACCACTTATGCCCACTGCCCATAGACTCTCCTTCCCCACATGGATGTCCCACCCCAGGAGTATACACCTTATCTGTGACCTAGATAGTCCTTTGGCTGCTAAACTCCCTTACCTTGGGCTTCAGCAACAGACTGGACCAGAAATATCCGAGTTCTGTGGCATCTACAGGGTTCCTTCCAGGAGCTCTCTTCTTCCTCCATGCACTCTCTCACCTAGAGAGAGTCGCCAACAGGTTTCACAACCTACTTCTTCAACCTCAACCACCTCTCTCACCTAGAGAAAGAGTTGTATACAAAGTCCAAACAACCTATTTCTTCAGTTTCCTTCCAGCACAAGGAGAACAACAGTAAGACTCAGTAGAGGATGGATGACAATAGCCAATTACACTTAGCCAAGGGACTGCATGACCACAACAGTCTGCAGTTAAAACACACACATCATGGACGATTACGGTATGCCAAAGGTTCAACGAACACACAGGAGACATGGCTCAGTCCACGGGTTTACCACTGGGTTTCACGGTTTCATATTTCAGAGCTGCATGAGATATGTCACACTCTGACACAGAGGTCATACGGTTCAGACAAGCCACAGAAGAATGGAGGACCAACCCCCGGACTCAGGTTGCGAATCGAGTAATGAATGAAAAACCCTCAACATGGCTTACTTCTCTAGTTTTAACTGCATGCGCCCGAGTCGACACCTGTCTCCCTGGGGCTGCATGTTTTCCATCTTGCACACGTTCCCGTTCCAGGAACTTAGGATAAAACATATACATTGTCATAGCTTTCGAATAATATTTAATTATTAATCCCAAGGAATTAAGCCCTCAAGCTTAGCCCCTCTTCTAATCTTTCAGCCCCCTCTCCCTTACCCAGGCTTTGTGGAAGCTTAGTCCCCCATCACTAATTCATCATGGTCGGTCCACACACAAAGATGTTTTTGTATTAATATTGTGCATAATTACATGTACAAAAATCAGGGTCTTGGCCCTCAACACTTAGGCTCCTTGGCCTAAATAACACATAAGCCCACTAGCTTATATAAACTTGGCTCACCAGCCTATAAAACAAAATTAAAATTCATAATACAATTGGGGAATGTCCTTGGG
The DNA here is from genome assembly GCA_009831015.1 of Picea engelmannii. Lineage (NCBI taxonomy): Eukaryota > Viridiplantae > Streptophyta > Pinopsida > Pinales > Pinaceae > Picea > Picea engelmannii. Next base: position 1,095,314 of record ML776635.1, read on the forward strand.
GTATTACAATCCCCTCCCCTTATTTTTGCACTATCCTCAGTGCAACTTTCACACAGTATTTGCAAGATTTCCAAAATCTTTAAAAAGATGCGGGTATTATGCTCGCATAGCATCTTCATGTTCCCATGTTGCATCCTCAGGACCGTACCAGGTCCACTAGACCTTTATAATCCCTATAGCTCGATTCTAGAGCTGTTTGTTTTTCCTGTCCAATATGCGCACATGATGCACTTGCAGGACACCTTCTTGTTCCACCACCTGAATCACATTCCAATTGATAACATGATTAGCATCTGGTATATAATTCTTAAGCAATGAAACATGAAACACATTATGCACAGTCATGGATGCAGGTAATGCAAGCATATATGCAACTGGCCCAATCCTTTCTAGGATTTCAAATGGCCCACAAAATCTGGCTGCCAACCTGGCGCAACTTCCCAGCTTCAGGGAACTCCAGTTATCTTTCACTTTTAGGAAAACATGATCAGCCACTTTGAACTCTCTGTGGGTTCTGTTCTTATCAACATAATTTTTCTTCCTATTCTGGGCATCTTTCAAATTCTTCTTAATTTTTATCATTTGGTCCTCCATCTCCTTGAGCAACTCTGGCCCAACTACTATTCTATCAGTTGGATTATCCCAGCTCACTTGAGTATTGCACTTTCTTCCATAAAGTGCTTCAAATGGTCTCATCTTCAATGATGCATGATACCCATTGTTGTAGGCAAATTCTACCAAGTGCAGGTAGTCTTCCCATCTTGATGGTTTGTCTATCACATACATTCTCAGTATGTCTTCTATTACCCTGTTCACCCTCTCTGTCTTTCCATTAGACTCAGGATGATAAGATGTACTAAAGTTCAGATTCGTTCTAAATCCTTTGAAAAATCCTTTCCAGAAATTCAAGGTGAATTTAGGGTCTCTGTCGAACACAATCATTTTAGGAATTTTGTGCAATCGTGCCACTTCCTTTATGAAAATATCAACAAAATATGCTACCTTGTGAGTAGTTTTCAGTGGAATAAAATGGGCATCTTTTGTAATCTTTTCCACCACCACCATGATCGCATTATGCAACTTGGTTGTTCTAGGCAATCCCGTAATAAAATCCATCGTTACTACTTCCCACTTCCACTCAGGAATGGCTAAAGGCTGTTGCAACCCTGCTGGGTGCCTATGCTCAGCTTTAAGTTGCTGGCACTCCATACATCTAGCGATATATTCAACGATCTCTCTCTTCTTACCCGACCAAAAGTAATGGCTCTTAACCGCTGCTACTGTTTTCTGATATCCAAGGTGCCCTGCATAAGGCACATTATGCATCTCTTACAAAATCATCTGTTTCAAGCACTGGACATTGAGTACAAAAATTATGTTCTTGTACAACAGTATTCCATCTGTTTCCAATTTATAAATTTCCATCTTCTGTGGCATCTTACCCTGTTGTAGCTTGGGTACCAATTCTCTGTACTGCAGATCTGCATTTGCAGCCTCCAAAATTCTGCTTTTAATATCAGTCTGATACATGCTAATGGTTGTAGCATGTAATTCATGCACCCTCCTACTGAGTGCATCAACCACTTTATTCTCCTTTCCTTTGATATGTTTGATCTCATAGTCATACTCACACAGAAATTCTAGCCACCTACTTTGTCTAGCGTTTAAGGTTGGTTGATCAAACAAATATTTTAGACCATTATGGTCTGCTATGAGTTCAAACCTCCTTCCCATGAGGTAATGCCTCCATTTCTTTAGAGCATTAACTATGGATTCCAACTCCAAGTAATGGGTTGCATAGTTCTTCTCGTGCTCTTTTAATTTCCTAGACTCATAACAGATTACTAATCCGTTATGACTGAGGACCCCTCCCAGTCCTTCTTTGCATGCATCAGTGCATACTATGAAATCTTCATTTGGATCTGTAATTCTCAGGATTGGAGCACTGGTTAACAACTACTTCAATGGATTGAAGCTTTCCTCACATTCCTCTGTCCAGTGAAATTGTTTCCCCTTTCTTTGTAAGGAAGTGATAGGGTGAGCTATCTTGGAAAACCCTGTGATGAACCTTCTATAATAGCCATCCAATCCCATGAAGGATCTAACTTTCGTTATGTTCCTTGGCGTAGATCATTCTCTAATGGCTTCAATCTTCTCAGGGTCTACCGCTATCCCATCCTTCGAGATAATATGTCCCAAGTAATGGATCCATTCCTGATAAAATGAGCACTTGCTCAGCTTGGCATATAGTTGGTTCTCTCTTAGCACCTACAACACCATCCTCAGATGTTGTTCATGTTCTTCCTCGGTCCTGGAATACACCAGAATGTCATCCAGGAAGACGATGACAAACTTGTCTAGATAGTCCCTGAATACTCCATTCATCAAGCTCATAAAAACAACAGGTGCATTTGACAGTCCAAACGGCACCGTTGTGAACTCGTAATGACCATACCTTGTTCTAAAGGTGGTCTTGTTGATGTCTTCATCTTTTATTCTTACTTGGTGATATCTCGATCTTAGATCTATTTTTGAAAAGATCTTTGCATCCTTCAACTGATCGAAGAGATCATCAATCCTCGACAGATGATACTTGTTTTTCACCGTTACTTTGTTCAATTTCCTGAAATCGATGCACAATCTCAGCATTGCATCCTTCTTCTTTACGAATAGGACCAGGGCACCCCAAGGTGACATCCTTAGGTGCAAATACCCCTTCTTCATAAGTTTTTCAAGTTGCAGCTGCAACTCTTTCAGTTCTGGCGCACTCAACTTGTACGGAGCCTTTAACACTAGAGCTACTCCAGGCATCAATTTCACAGAGAAATCGATATCCCTTTTTGGAGGTAGTCTAGGTACTTCCTAGAATACATCTTTGAACTCTTTAAGTACCTCATGATCCTCAATACTTGACACCTTATCCTTAGGTGTTTCCCCCACATGGGCTGCAAATAATTGACATCTTTTTTTGTAGCACTTCTTCAGCTGCATTGCTGAGATTTCTCTAATAGTAACAAATTTAGGAATTCCTTAGACGGATCTTTGATTCCCTTCTTCATCTAAGCAAGTGAATGCCTTGTTCCGATAGTCCAAGATGGCATGGTGTTGGTCCAACCAGTCCATCCCAATTAGACAGTCATAAGAGCCTAATGAAAGAATGTTCAAATCGGCCTTTGTGCTCAGTCCATTCATGTCTACAGGACATTACCTGACTAACTCCATGACTTTCCTCTTGGTTCCTGTAGCTAGTTGCACTAACCAAGACTTTTCATGTTTGCTTCTTATCAAATGCAAACTTTCTACCACTCTAGGGTCTATATAACTATGGCTAGCCCCTGAATCAACTAAAATAGTAAATGGTTGGTTTTTTATCATACCTTCTACTTCAATCATGTGTGATTGATACTCATCTTGCTTGTTTTCCAGGGCTGTGTAGATCCTTGGAATTCTACTGCCCATATCCTCCACTATTTCATCTTGTTGAACATTGTGGATAACTCTTACTTTATCATTTATGTGGGGGAAATCCATGTACCTATGGTTTTCTTTACAAACCCAACATTCCATAGCTGGAGGCCTTGACATTTTCCCACCCATTTCAACCTTATTGGGCTCTCTAAGAGACGGCTGTCCTTGAGGACTATTTCTAAAAAAAGGTGGTTTATTTCCCTTCTACCTCTATTCTTTCTTGAACTTTTTCTGGTCATCCCAAGTGTTAGTCCCTAATGTTGCACTCGACTGCTGAAAGGGAAAGCTAGGGCATCATTCATTTATTGCAAAGTATTTTTAAGGTTTTATGATTTGGTTTATTGTAAAGTGGTTGAAAACTGGGTCAAGATTACAGCATGACAGGAAAATCAAGAATAAAACATAGTATATCCCACTGACTGAATAATAGGTAGATACATAGATGGATTAAACAAATTTAAGAAAAAGGAAAGTGAAATCTTCAATATGTCAACTTCAAAAGATTTTTTGTCTCAATATATTATAAAGAAACAAAGGAATCAGCTTGACCTTATTACTTGAAAATTTATCTCTACAACAAAATCTTCACTATATAAATTAACATTCAAGAACCAAAAAGCATTGCAATCTGAATAATAAATTCAAGCATTAAGAATGAAATAACAGAGTAGAAAAAATAAGGTCTAACCATCCATATGCCTTTGCTATTGAGTGTCAATTGAACATAAATGTCTTTTACAATAAGCTCCACAAAAAGTTTCTCTGGATCTCCAATTTCCCCCTCTCAGTTCCTCTCATTCTACAGAGTTTATATAGAAACAATAGATAATAATCAAGATCCAAAAGAAATGGATCTGAAAACCTCCTCATCTATGTTTAGTTTATTGTTTCAAATAATTAAGGAGAATATCCAATCTAATCTCTAATTCGAATTGCTGAGGTGGCTTGTCAACTATTGTCCATGAGATTTTTCAGGAAAACAAATTTGGTAAATTCCTGAAAAATAGGGTCCAACAATCAATTCAAATATCTTAAATGGAGATAGTTGTGAAAAACCTGAGAGAGGTTTTTGTGAAGGGGCGTGTTCCCAACAAAAACCTCTTTTGGTTTCATCAAATTCGTCTCTAGTTATTCTGCAACCTCTCTTGAAGAAGAAGACTAAAACAGGAAAAGAATAACAGAGTATTTCTTGTAGCTTATCAGAAAATTATCCCTCAAAGATCAATTTGAATATCTTAAATGGTGATAGTTGTGTAAACACTGAGAGAGGTTTTTGTGAATAGGCATGTTCTCAACAAAAACCTCTTTTGGTTTCATCAAATTCCTCTCCCTCTGTTCTGTAACCTCTCTTGAAGATAAATACTATAACAGGTAAAAAACAAAGTATTTCCTGTAGTTTTTATGGTTCTTCTTTTAATGATTCTTTATGTATTGGGGACATTCTTGTATTTTGTTTGATATCTAATTTTGCATCTTCAGAATTGTATTCTATCACTATGACATCTTTTGATTGAAGAATCGAACATGGCTTTGGGCCTTAGCCTGTACTTTTTGGTGACTCTTGTAGATTTCCTCCTAGGGTCTTGAGGCACAGGCACACATTTCTCCTTTTTCCTTTTAACAACAACATTCTTATTTAATCTCAAACTGGCATATGCTCTACTTCCTCCATAAAATATGTCACTCGAGTTGTTTCCTGGATATGTTGATCTAGATTGATCAAATCCTTCAATGAAATTTTCAATGCTTAATTGTTGGATTTGTATGTTGAATTGATGGGGTCTATTGTTGGCTAGAAGGTTGCTACTATCAGATGTCCTTTAGCTATTCTTTGAGCTTGAAGTTGTTGATTATATGCCTGAAAATCCGACATTACCCCTCAAGAGATGCCTCGATAAAGTCTAAAAATCCACCTTGGCAGACATGCAATTTTTTGGCTTGAAATAAGAGATTTGATTGATTTCTTTCACCTTGTTGGTAGTCTAAAAAACTAAAACAGATCATGAAACAGATCTCCAAAGATTAACAATTTAAAATTGTAAGCAACCAAATCATCCAGAAATCATAAAATTTCAATCAGCATTGATATAGTGAAGATGACCCAATCCGTGAAGAATATGAACGCCGAGGCAGAGATGTGAAGTCATCTCTACACAGTGCAACTCCACCATAGTCAGCTTCTCTTGGCACATAATCCCTATTGATGTCATCAAGGTAAATCTACTCTCTTATTCTCTGACAGTGTAAATATTCAAACCCTTGATCCACACCACACTAATCAAAATTCGATACTAGCCCCTTTCTTACAGGAAATGGATCTGAAGGTGGTTGAGCCTGCCTCGGATACATAGAGACATAAGGATCTGTTGCTTGCAAATCATAAGAATCAACATACGGAGCACGCTGAGGCAATACTGTGACAGGTCGATATAATGGAACTTGAGGAACCTGATTAACAAATGGTACACGTCTGGGCTCTCTTGGTTGGATGAAATCTATCCCAATAAACATATTCATGTGGATCCTTGCAAGTTGACCATCCTACATCCAACCCACAACTCACATGGCCATTGTACAGGCCATCTCCACAACATGCTTAAACCGTCTCAGTAAAACCTAAGGCCTTTCCATTATTGATTATGTTGAGGACAAAATTGTAGTTATTCACATAGATGAAAACTCCTCCCTTCAGATTTTTGTTAAGATGAGTAACAATTTTCTGCAGTCCAGAACTAAATTGCTGAAACAACCCATGGCAATCTGATCACATTCGCCTTTTCACATGTTCATCCCTAAAAATCTCATCCTGGGACTGCACCCCAGCGGTGAAATTCTAAACACAATGATTTTTCTACCACCAGTCTCATACAGCTTCAGGAAATAGTTTTCATAAGATTTCCACAGTGACTCCATAATCAATTGAGGGCCAACTGTCACCTGCAGAGAATCATTCACCATGTAATTTCCTGTGATATCGTTGGCTCCAACGTTAATTGCGAGAACAACTTTAGACAGAAAAATGTTCTGCTGGATAACCATAGTCATTTCCTAGATACTAAGAGAACACAACACATGTTTATATATTGCTTGCTAGTAGTCTTGACGTGTAGAGCATAAGGGTGCCTTCAAGGATTGGGATCAATGAATTTTCTAATATTGATATGTGTTTTTTGGTTTAAAGATTGCATGAGCCAACTCCAAGGCTTCTGTGACTAGCACCCTCGGGTTCTGAATTTGCCACCTGCAATTGTTAGTGTATCCTGCTGCTTTGAATGGATATTTGCATTTCTCCCTGCAAGCCTGAATTAAACCAACTTCGAACAGGTAACATATAATGATCATCAAGCAATAGGTGATTTTGAAATGAACCCTGTGTGCCTGCATAACAATTATATTCTGAAACTGTTGGATTTGGAAATGATTGCTAAGCTTTCGTGGGAGCACACGAACTCTCAATTCATGAATCGTGTCATCATAAATAAATTGGGATAACGGGTGCAAGTTATGGCATGATTATTTGGTGCTACAGGAATAGGCTTATTCCCGTAGCGCGTTTGACAACTTGAAATTTTGAAATTCAAACGGCATAAAAGGAAACACTTCAATTTTAAATGATGTTTTTCAAAATCAAACTTGAATAAACTATTCAAAAAATGAAATGCAAACGATAAGACACTAAAAACAAAGAACGAAATCAACTGGAAACAAAAATTGAAGTGTAGGTAAGAAGGGTTTAGAATAAGGTTTTCTCACTAAACCAAGACAAAATTAGAGACTAACACCAAGCCTTACGAAAGGTAGGCTTTTCTCTTTGTTGTTCAAATAAGCACTTCACTCTTCTTATCATTTCTTCCATAAACTTTGGGTCATCATAGTGAATCTTATCCCCAATAGGAGACGCTAATTCACTCAGGTACCTCTGAATCTTGACAGACTCATCTTTGATGGACGGAACATACTTCAATAATTCCAAAAAATTTCGTTCATACGCATCAATGGTCTTGTTGTCTAGCTTGAGTTCAAATAACTCTTTCATCTTTCTATCATAATATCTTTTACTTAAGTATTTCCTTTTGAAATACCTCTTGAATTATTCCCATGTGATGTCCCTTTCCCTGATGTGCTGCACCTACACAAGTTGATCCCACCACATGGATGCCTTTCCCTTTAGTTGATACATGGCAATCCTGCCCTCTGCATGAGAGGAATAATTCTGCAATTGAAAGTATACCCAACAACCAAGTTTCGACATCTTCCTCCTTCTTATGTTCTCCATCGAATGTTGGAGGCTTGATCTTGTTCATTTTTCCTTTCAATTCATCCATCCCAGATCTCATGTGATTTTTGGTAGGAGATGGGCTTGAACTACTGTGTGCTTCCCTACTAGAATGCTTTGGGGAGTGACGATGATGTCTGCTGACACTCCTTGATCTTATTTTCCTCTCAGGGGTCCTGTGACTCTCTGTCTTTCTTGAGTCACTCTCCTTTTTCAATTTCTTTTCTATTCTTTCCAAATTCTTCAACATCCTTAAGTTGAATTCACCTTGTTTATCCCTGACTTTCATGAGCTTTTGGCTATCAGCTCGGTGAGCCTAGGCATCTCTCTGCAATCTTTCAATGATTTTCATCGTATGTCCTTCTTTATCCATCTCTTTTCCTTGCCCATTAGAGTTTGACCCTTCGACTCCCAAGTTGATATTCCTTCCTTCTCTTTCGTTCTTTGAATTGGAGGCAATCCGTACCTCTTCAATTCTCTACTTTCAAAGATAACCCTATTCGGTTCTGGAACTTGCTAAGCTTCTGCAAACACACGTGCATACAATAGGGATTTGTCAAGTCATCATTCTTAGCAAATTCCACACATTCAAAACCATTATGATTTAAGAAAACACTTCGACTTCACAAATTTTCCGAGTTCTTCTTGGCACTGTAATTTTCGAGTGATGGCTCCCTCTTTCTCACACCCTCGTAACCAAAGGCCATGACTAAATTCTAGACTACTAGGTGCTACTCAAGCCTTCGATCTTCAAAGAGTTTAAGGCAAACACATCTATCTCCCAGAGTTTTGATTTACCAAATTCGTGTAAATGGGGTGGATCGATGGTCCACATTTACTCAACATCCAACAATTAAAATCCGCTAGGGTTCTTCCTTCTTTGAATATTTCAGGACTTTGGGACTTCGGGTTTCGAGGTTTCGGTAACTGAGAGTTCGAAATGAAGCAACCCAAACCACTCGTCACTCCATTCCCCAAACTCTGAAAATTCGATTTCCTTACCCTCTAAGCCCATAGCACAACTGTCGCCCACCAAGGTAGTGACACATGGTGTTCTTAAGAAGGTCCACCTCACTCCCAGCGATGTCAAGGGGCCCCACTACTTCAGCTTTTCATTTCGAAGTTTCGGGCATAAGGAGTTCATGCATCCATGCATCTTGAACTTTCGTTTGCCGAAATTCCAAAATTACGGTCTATCATCTACTTGATCCAACGGTCCTGATTCCCCACGATTTGATGACTCAAATCTCATCGGCATTTCGCGTATTGGGATTTTGTGTGTCACGAGGTCGAAGGATTTTCCACCTTCGTCCTCCCTATTCCCGAAATGTTGATTTCTTCCTGGACAATTAACAGTCCAGATCTCTCTTAGATTGACGGTTGTGATCCAATTGTGAATTCACATTTCATGAATTCTCACAAACTCACCCTTAGACCATTTCAAGTCATGCGTCGATGAAAGGTTGATCCCTCTCCATGCATCCTTTCTGATGGATGGTCCTAACGAATTCAAGATTTCACGTATCGTGATTTCCACACTCCTGTGCAACTCCAAAGGGTTTTAAACCTTGTGCACGTTCTCCAGATTTGACGGTCAGGAGGGTACTCCTTTCCTCCTAAATAGATTTTATGGATCCAACATTTCTGGTGTGGATTTCTCCCCTTCCTTATGTCCATATACCACGCCAGCTATAGTTTTATAATACCCCTACACCTCCTGAGCTTTATAACATGGTCAAGTAGTCCGTTGACACTCAGAAACATTCTGAGGACTGAAATTAGTCCTCCAGACACAATTTCTTCTCAAAACCACGGTCCAAAGACCACTTATCTGGCCCATCTAGGCTTAGCGTTCAAACTAGGCTCTGATACCATACTGTAACGCCCCTAACCATCAACGCCATGGTTGGGCCAACACTACTACGTGGAAAAACACTTCTGTAACACATTATGCATTCTAATGAACTTAAAACGCTTAATCAAAATTAAACATAGAATTACTGCTAGCATTTCAGAGTTAATGGAAATAACAATAATTCATATGCACAACAAAATACATGATAACATTGCAAGAATCATAGGTATGCAATTTAATTAATTACAAAATTACAAAACATAGTGACACTTATCTTTGAAATTGTCACGCACCACCAACTACGTGTAAACCTTCCACGAACCTCCCAACCTTAGACCATGCTGCTCATCACTCTCAGCAGTAGGTCACCCACGAGCTGGGATTAAGCTCCACTGGGTAAGGAATCCTAGGCTAGGTAAGGTTTATAGGAAGAATACACGTAAAAGAAGGAGGATTCTCTCCCAAGAACAACTTATGCCCACTGCCCACAGACTCTCCTTCCCCACATTCCTGTCCCAACCCAGTAATATACACCTTCTCTGTCACCTAGACAGTCCTTCGACTACTAATCTCCCTTGCCCTGGGCTTCAGCAACAGACCGGACCAGAAATCTCTGAGTTCTGTGGCAGCTATAGGGTTCCTTCCAGGAGCTCTCTTCTTCCTTCGTGCACTCTCTCACTTGGAGAGAATCACCCACAGGTTTGACAACCTACTTCTTCAACCTCAACCACCTCTCTCACCTGGAGAGAGAGTTGTATACAAAGGCCAGACAACATATTTCTTCAGTTTTGTTCCAGCACAAGGAGAGCAACAGTAAGACTCAGCAGAGAATGGATGACAGTAGCCAATTACACTTAGCCAAGCGACCGTGTGACCACAACAGTCCGCAGTTAAAACACACATGGCCTGGATGATTATGGTATGCCTAGGGTTCAATGGACACACAGGAGACTCGGCTTAGTCCATGGGTTTACCACTGGGTTTCACGGTTTCAGATTTCAAAGATGCATGAGGTATGTCGCACTCTGACACAGAGGTCACACGGTTTAGAAAACCCACAGAAGAATGGAGGACCAACCCCCGGACTTAGGTGGCGGATCGAGGAATGAAGGACGAACCCCCAACACGACTTACTTCTTTGGTTTTAACTGCATGCGCCTAGGTCTAAACTTGTCTCCCTGGGGCTGTATGTCTCCCATCTTGCACACGTTCCCCTTCTAGGAACTTAGGATAAAACATATACATTTTCACAGCTTTTGAATAATATTTAATTATTATTCCCAAGGACTTAAGCCCTCAAGTTTAGCCCCTCTTCTAACCTTTCATCCCCCTCTCCCTTACCCAGGTTTTGTGGAAGCTTAGTCCCCCATCACTCATTCATCGTGGTTGGTCCACACACAGAGATGTTTTTGTATTAATATTGTGCATAATTACATGTACAAGAATGAGGCTCCTGGCCCTCAACACTTTGGCTCCCTGGCCTAAATAACACATAAGCCCACTAGCTTATATAAACTTGGCTCACTAGCCTATAAAACAAAATTACAATTCATAATACAATTGGGGCACCTCCTTGGGGTATTACACAATGCATGAAAGTAAATCTTTGTTACCTGTCATGTGATTGTTGCATCCATTGTCCAGCAACCAGAGATCTTTATGATGTTCTTCAGTCTTGTGGCATGAGAAAAACATACCTTCTGAGGTTTCTCCTTCATGATGTGAGATATGTGTTCTTCCTGAGGGTTGATCTGCTTGCTTCTTCCTGCATTCAGATTCACAGTAACCATACTTTTTTCAATAATAGCATTGTATGCTTGACTTGTCATTTGGTATTCTTCCTCTGCCTCTTTGAGGATGGAAATTTTGATTCTGGTTATGTTGTCTACTCCCTTGGAAATTATGATTCTGGTTTTGTTGTCTGTGACCTCCACTTGAGTGAGGGTGACTTGGACTGCTCCCTCTTTTTTGGTGACCTCTGCCTCTTCCTCTACCTCTCCCTCTGTTGAAAGAGAATTGAGTTTTGAAGGCATTGGCAATTGACTCATCTGTGAGATGCAGTCTGGTCTTGTGTGTCAACAGGGAGCCCATTAATTCATTTGTTGAAAAATTTTACAGATCCTTGGATTCAAGGATTGCGCTAACGACCATTTCGAATTTCTTTGGTAATCTTATGACGAATTTCTCAAAAATGCATTGATCAGGGATGGCTTCACCATTCAATCTGATCTGGTTCACAATTCCCATGACTCTGGTCATAAACTAATCAATATTTTCATACTTTGTCATTCTTAAAGTCTCGAATTGCATTTGCAAGGTATACAACTTGACTGTTTTGACCCTGTCATTTCCTTGGTAGGCTGATTCAAGGATGTCCCAGGCCTATTTTGAAGTAACAACGCATGTGATTTTTGAGTAAATCGAGTCATCCACTGAATTTTGTATCCAAAATTTGGCTTTATTCTCTTTGTTCCTCTGTGTTGCCTCGGCAGCTCTCTGTTGGTTGGTCATGGCAGCAAGGTCTGTTGGATCTGGTTTCACATATCCAAGATCCACTAGATCCCAACACTCTTGTGCTTGCAAGAAGGATCTCATTCGAAGAGACCAAAACTCATAATTCTTTCCAAGAAAAAATGATCCTTTATTTGGTCTTAAATTGCTAGACGTGGCCATCTTTAAAAAAAACAATTAACTCAACAGAAAAAAAATTGTTAGAAAATTTCCTATTTACCTGTTTCCTGCGCGAAAATCGGGTCTTCAAATTTATTGAAGTGACTTTATACCGAAATACTCTGTGTAGACTACTTCTTTGAATTCGATATGGCTAGATTTGACTATCTAAGCAAAAGATCTACTGATTTAGGGCTCTCAGCTCTGTTATTTTGTAACTATAACAATTGTAATAGCATAATCGGTCCAAATGAAAACTTAGCCCCACGTGAATAAACACTGAGCGTGAGCTCCTTCCTCATGTGAGCACTAGCTGTGACCACTGACTTAGCTCATAAAGAGCGTGTCACATTTCGCGACCTCGAGAGTATAGGTGTGTGAGCCATTCCTGACTCTCCAACTCCCGAACTCCAAAAGGGGCTTAACAAGCCCTCAGCTCCTCTCGTATCATTCTTCCACATGACCATGATGCTATGACCACGGTCCACTTTTCGAGATTTCGTGGTTAGAGAAGTTGTGATGCAACTGCAACCTTTCCTCCTTGGAATCCCAAAATCCAAAACTATGATCTATCCTCTGTTGCGGATCAACGGTCCAGATCCTCCTATGATCTGATGGTCCAGATCCTTTCGAGATTTCACGAATCGATATTTCACGACCCTTGAACTCTCGTCACAATGTTCTCCAAACCCCGAACTCCGAAATGCCGAAATTTTGGAGCCTCCCAAATCAACGGTTCACACTCCTCCTGATCTAACGGCTCAGATCACATCGGATTTTCTCGTATCACGAGTTCACTAAAATAACACCTCCGATTTCTCAGTAGCTGAAATCATGATAGCATTGGATCGACGATCGAGATCTTTGTTCGATCAATGACTGTGATTATTTTGCGATTTCATGTATCGCAGGTTCTTGAAACTCTGTTGGTTGACTCCTTCAAGTCGCAAGTCAGTGAAGTGTTGAATGGTCTCCACGCGTCCCTTCCGATGGAAGGTTCAGGTGATGTCGAGATTTTGTGAGTTGTGAGCTTGAAGTCACAAGCTCCTTCACATTGCGGACTTCTGAAATGCCTATAATTTGGGGCATCCAAATCAGATGGTTTTCTTTCCTCTCGATCTAACGGTCCAGATCTCATCGGTATTTCACGTTTCGTGAATTCTCACCGATGTGTTCTCTGACCTTTACTCCCTGCAAGTCAGCAAAATGTTGAGATCTTGCCACATGTCCATCTTGATGGACAAGCCCAACGATTTCAAGATTTCGCGACTTCGCAAGTTGGCTTTTCTCCTGTGCGCTCCAAAGGACTAAGCCTTGTGCACTTTGTCTGGGATCCAACGACTATCGGTGCTCTACGCTAAATCTAATAGTTGAAACTCTTTTTCCTTTTCTGCGTGCTCCTTGTCCTTTCTAAACTCGATCAATGTCTTAGATCTATTCGCAGGACCGATCTTACGGATGCATCTTCTTGTCCTTTTCTTCTTTAGCTTGTCCTTTGGCACTCTTTGCAGAATTCTCTCCATATGAAGGAATTTCACGAATTCTTTAAAGAACTTACGATTTTTTTCTCTTCTGCAGCTTTGTTTCCTCAAGCTTTTACAAATTTCATGATTCTTTGCCTTCTGCAGCTTTGTTTCCTCAATATTTTGAGCGTATGGCGCTCTTCATCCTCACATTTTCTTTCTGGAACGATCTTTTGAGTGGATGGCAGACTGCGCGTTGTTCTCCAAGCTCTGTGAAGAATCTCATGTCCTGAGCTCTCATTGACAGTTTGAGTTCTTCGCTACTTAGGATCGGGCTTCTCTGTAGACTGTGTGAAGAGGCTTACATCTGTAGCTCTGATACCATGATAAAATGAGAAGCAGAGAATACAGAGAAAGAGCAGAGCAGAAAATAGTATTCAATATATTGAGTATATGAGGAAAAGAGTACATTAAGAAAAGGGAAAACAGTTGAGCTAAATAGGCTCAAGCAAATCAAGAACATCAAGAAACAATAGTACAACTGGCTAAGACAGCTGGCAATGTACAGTCAGACTATTGAGGTTGCATTATATTTAACATTATCGTCAAACCAAGCTTCTATGTCGAGAATCCAATTGTTAAACACTTTTGGATCACGGGATCTATCATAGAAAGAAACCTCACATTTTGTGCACTAGGGAGGTGGTTTGCTAATAGAGATATCATTAATTGTTGTAGCTAACGAGGCAATGACATTGGCCAGTTCTACCACCCATTTAGAAAGATTCAAAGTTTCTATGACTTATATGACCATACTCTTTGATGAGAAGGAAAGTACTCAAGCCACACCAATCTTTAAAACTTGATTTTTGCACCAGTCCTTAAAACTTGATTTTTGGGAGTGTATATATTTTATCTCTCCACACACTAAGTATTTTATGAAAAGAAGGAATGGGATTCAAATTTCAAATCCTTTCGTTATAAAAAAAATCTCTATCAAAAAAGCTTATTGACATATTAATAAAAGGGAAATTAACCGCACATAAACCCACCTCTTCCATGTTAATCCAGCCACATACATCCTCACGAAAACCCACCTCTTCCATGTTAATCCAGCCACATACATCCTCATGAAAACCCTTGTCAACAGGGCAGTCCTAACACCCTTGTCAACAGGACAATCCTGTGGATATGGTGCCAAAACAGGTGCGTAAAGGTAATGACCCTGATACAATTTTGATCCAAGTGAGATGTTGGATGGAACTTTCGAGGAATATCAATCTGTAGCCATTCCAACTAGTATGAATGGCATTGGCTTCACGACAAGCCGCTGCCAATAAGGACACACAGGCAAATAGTGGAAGGGAAGATCACAACGTATTTTCTATTGTGTTACCACACATTTATAGATTTTTCTACTCTATTGTATTTATTTGCACTATTCTTTGTTAGTTTCAGTCTTTTGTTTGTTATATAAATTTTGGGCGTTAATATATAAATGAAATAAAATGTTGAACGCAGAACAACCACATTTACAATAAATAATAAAATGTTGAACGCAGAACAACCACATTTACAATAAATAAAGTCAATTTCTTTTTGGAGTGTTGTTTGTTAGTTTCCATTGTTTGTTATGCAAATTTTGTCTTAGCTCACATTAATATATAAATGAAATAAAGCATTGAACACCCAACAACCTCATTTACTATAAATCAAATCAATCTCTATTTGCAGTGTTATTAACCACATTTACTATGAATCAAATCAATCTCTATTTACAGTGTTGTTTAGTTTATATCTTTTGTTTGTTATGCCATTTATTTTGGTGTCTCACATTAATATATAAGTTAAATAAAATGTTGAATTGTTTTTTGGTGTCATCTGACATTAATATATAAATTAAATAAAATGATGAACTCCGACTGAGTCAAATAAATCTCTACACATTTAACTGTTTTAATTTTTTTTTTTAATTATTTGAAAAATATTTTAAAATAAATACATTTTCAGTTGGAAAAGCGAAAAGATAAAATGCAGCTTATGCAAAGATATTAACCAATGATTTTATTCAACTTTTAGAAGATAAAAAGACAATCCTTAATCATCAAATAAACTTGCCATATCATAAATATAAGTATAACTATATTTTATAAAACAAATTACAAAACTCTGAACATAAACATGTTACATCAAACTTCCAACACTTCTAACATTTAAAATTTTATAAAATTATAAAATTCTGAACCACATAAAACTGTTACATCACATTTCAAACACTTATGACATTTAAAATTTCTCATTAGAAAAGAAACTTACCCTAAAAGATTTAGGGCTTTAATGCAAATATAACTTTAATACTTTATTAAAAAAATACACAATTCCAAACATAGAACCGGTTACATCAAAATTCTATTGCCTGTTGAAAGCAGTTAGATGCCAATAAAGTTTTTGAACAAGTTCGGCTCAGACAAATTATTACAAAATATATTTATATTTATATAAACAAAATGTTAAAATAATTTAAAAGCATAAAATATTAAAATAATTTAAAAGCATAATATTTAGGATATAGTCTTTTTATGTGGTATGTTAATGGTTTTATCAAATGATTAATTTTTCATGGGATATTGGCCTAAAATCAGGTGAAAAATTATTAGATTCTTATATTTGAGTGATTATTTCTGTATAAACCAAGTGCCCCATCTGTTTTTCAGTATGCTAAATTCATTTCTACATTCAGAAATGGATTTTGAACAACAAAAAATAGTGATTTGTGTAAATAGTAATTTTCAAGAAAACAATAATCCCAAAATTCCAAATTTATGAAAAAAAATATCAACCAATCAAATTAATCTTTTAAATATTTCATAAAAAAATAATATTATAATAAATAAACTTGTACTTAATTCAATTATAATACAATTCAAATACATACTTCTATATATTTTAATAGTAAAATACTTGCCTAGAGAATGTATCTTATCCCATAAACAAAGGATCACCAATTTGATGTCTAACTTAACTTGACTGAACATTAAAATTATATTATTATTAACCTGACGTCCTTCTTCTTCTTATTATTAAACTAAAAAAATTTATTGATTAAATTGTGTATCAATTTCCAAACAGATTTCATTATTTTACAAATATAACATCGCATAAAATCTCAAAAATTAATCATTTGCACATCATTATTTATATATATATATATATATATATATATATATAATTCTATCCAATTAATAAAAAGTCTGGAGTGCTCCACGGCTAAAACTATCTCAGAAAAACAAGTTGTAGAGTTAAAATGATGAAAATTACATCTCACACCTCTCCACCTCACTTCAAGGTTCTCGACATGACGTTTGAAGGTGAATATTTTTAGCCATATGATCCATTATGGTTATGGACACACTACCAATGACATCACCCTCCCTGTGACATCTAACAACTCTTATTTTAACACACTATGTTCTAAACGTCTAAGAACCAACCAACAGGTTTCCCTGCTTCTTCTCAGCGTCTATGGAATCCAAGTTTTCGCATACCACACAGAGCCATCTAAACAGGTTTATATGATTTTACTATAAACCTTGCTATTCTATTGTACTTATTTGCACTGTTATTTGTCAATTTTAGTCTTTTCTAGTTTTTGTCTCATCTGACATCAATGCTTTAAGAACTTAACTGTCATTTCAAACGAACAGAAGGAGAAACGCGATACCGATATATCAATAAAGTTTAAGACTTGTTATGTAAATAACTACAATAACATATTTTATATCTATATAAATCTAATATTGATGCAGGAAATGGATGCAGGAATAGAAAGCATAGAGAACAAAGGCTTTTAACTATACCCAGTTCTATGGCACTGTGAATATTTTCTCCTACAGTGAAGACTTGAAAGCAATAATCAATGTTGCTCATGTTATTTGCAGTGACGTTCTTTGAAAAACTGTCAATGTTATCAATTTTCAGTGACAGCTTTTTAAAAACCGTTGTAAATGTTTATGTTTAACAATAATGGCTTTCAACGGTCATCATTGTATTCCTTTTACACACTAAAATTATTGTAGTGGTAGCTTAGAACTAAACCAGCTCAGGGCATAATAGGGTCCCAAACCCAAAATGCATTATCCTTCTATACTACATGCCAGGACTACTATGAAGTATCCAGGGTTGTACTACCCAGAAGTATCCATGACCAAGAACATAAAGGGAAACACCTCAACACCTCTTTTTGATTTTTTTTAACCCAGAAGTATCCATGACCAAGAACAAAAAGGTTAAAAACCTTCTTTCAAACTTTTATTTTTTAATTAATTAATTTATTTAAGTTTTTGTCCAAAACCCAAAACCTCATTCAAGCTTCTTACCTTTATCTTTGAAAGAAGTTAAACCGGATTTAACCATTCAAGAGCATAGTTCAACACCAAATTGTGAATTAGCAAATCTCTAAATTGAATTTTATTAAGCTATAGTTTAACATAAATAAATTTAACTCAATTAATTTTAGAAATGTTCACTAAATTCTTAGAACTTTCAACAAATCATAATAATCTAGATAGTTGGAGAAATAATCCCAACTACTCCATGAGAATAGGAAACCAAAACATAATAATAATCTCCTACCCAAATAATAGTGAGAAATACATATGTAAGACTAACTAGATATTCGTATGCTAAGATTAAGGATTAGAATCCATGTCATTCCTCATGACAATAAAAGCATTTGCCTAGAGCTTTTAGGAGAGAGGGAAAATGATGTTGCATTTGATGCCAAAAAATCCAAAGAGTTTGATAAGGTAGGAAGTGTTGGATCCATAATGAATTTGTGAGTCTTCATCATGAAAATGTGATAGATGTAATAAGTGGAAGTTCAACAACTAGAACAATATATGTCTAATGATTGGTCAAGATCTCGGTGTCCATTGTTGATTCTTGATATGTGTTGACAATATAGTGGATACTCAATTGAATGGAATGAAAAATATTAGGAACCTAAAGGGAAGCTTCACATGATGATTGATGTTGAATAGGGCGACGAACTAGTGAAACGAGGCTACCAAATCTTAACTCCGAGCAATAAAATAAATATATAATAGGTGAGAAACTTTGAAGTTTTTAGAATTTCCTCTGGAGGTGGTGTCTCGATCCATTTAAGGATGATTTGTGAGAAACGAAAATGCTAAAGGAGGAGGTGTATAAGAGCCATTTGTTGAATAAATTCTATGTTGCAAATCTAGATAATGATGTGGATATGGTTGCGATATAAAAGTTAGAGAATGCTTTTGAGGAGCAATGTGTCGTGGTAGTTCAAATGCACTATGAAGAAGATATTTGGTGCTATATTTATGCAGCCAGTAAATATTATTGAGTGCATCATATTGGACTTTCCAAGCATATAGATAAAATTGGCCAAAAAACAAATCACAACAATCCATAGTGGTGACATCACAAGTGACTTTATCAACAAATTTAGGACCAAAAGAAAATAACACAGTGCATGTGTGTGCGATCTAAGTAGATGAACCATTTTCCTTTAATACAAGCGCATAAGGATGAGGGTCCACTAGCAAGTGTGGCTTATCAAGTATACATTAATAAATTGTCTCTTTTAATTAATTTTAAAAATGATAAGTATAGTGTATGAGACATGGTTTTTGACAGAAAATTACATTGTGCTTGGTTGAAAACATTTATATAGACATGATACTACTTTGCCATACATTCTTCTAGAAAATATGCAATAAGTTCTCCTTTCTTGAACAAAAAAAATTAAGTTTTCCTTTCTTGAAAAAAAATAAAAATATTATTTACAAGTAAATCTATAATCAAGTAAGAAATATACAATTAACCATTGAAGTATTGAATTAAATACCCATGTTTGTATTGTCCATGCCACTCTCCAATTCTTCAAAATTTTCACATTATGTAAAAAAAAAAAATCTTGAATGTTCTCTATCTTCGTATCTTTAGGCTTATTCCTTGTTCAATTCTTCAACGTTTCAAGCATCTTCGCTATTTTTTTATTTTTTGTTCGTGTTGTACCATTACTTCACACCGAGACTTTTTATATAGCACACAAGTAATTATTCTCCTTATTTTTCAACAAACCCTTTGGAAGTTTGTCATAGAATATAAAAAAATGATAACATTAACATAATTCATTTCCCATAGTTCATCTAATAATTTAGACAAACATTCAAGATTTCTCTCAACATTGAAAGGATCAAGAGAAGATATTTCTCAAGTATGATTGTAATTGTAATGATCAAGAGAAGATATTTCTCTAGTATGACTGTAATTGTAATAGGCATTTTTTTTACTTATTGAGATCATCTAATCATTTTCATTAGAATTCAATATTTCCATGGACTTCAAAAAAATAAGGACACTTTTTCAATGTGATTGTAATTGAAATAAACCCTTATTTTTATTTCTTTAGATATTTTTCAAATTGTATAATGCAAATCACATGAAACAAAAGTAATAAATTCCAAGATATGATGCATGTTATCGCTCAGTTTGTAGGAGGGGTTTAGGTAGTTTGAGTCAAGGCTTCAAAACTGGCGTAACAGGAGCTTCCCCACCCACTGTCACCTCGATTGGGAGCTCTTTCTATTTAGGGTGGCTAATCCCAAGGGAGACGTCCCTAGTAATCTAGCGTTCTGAAGGAGAAGGATCAAGGTTTAAGGTTTCAAAGGTAAAGGTAAGCTTCCCTTCATAGATTACTGCCAATAATGATAGTCAAGGAGAAGATCTTCCACTGAATGGCACCTGTTTGCGAGACAAGACAAATAAAACTAAAATGTGTTGCAGTGGTTAGTACTTCAAAACATTAATGACTATCTTTAACATATATGAGCAATAATAGATGTAATTATTGACGAAGTCAATGATTGCAAATTAAAACTTATATCTTATGTCACTTCTTCAATAAATACACAAGATATATTGGCATTCAATGTATAAAATCAAATCCTTATTATATCACAATGCAATAGATATCATAAATCTGCTCATATATAAATATTGTTGCTGCGTCACAATTGCAGATTGAGGGTGACATCAGCCCTAATTCATGCTAGTTTTTGGAAGGCAAAAAGTGAACGTTTTGTACAATAAGCCAAAGAAATTAATCTATACTTCAATGCCAACCAAATCACAACGTTTTACACTTAAACAATGGTTAAAAGAGGCTTGACGTCATCAATTTTGTTGTTGATATAAAGGTGACGTCAGCCCTAATTTGAGGTTAGTTTAAGAGGCAAAGAGGTGGACGTTTTGCAATTTAGACCAACGAAAATATTCAACACGTCAATGCCAGTCAAAGGATGACCTAGCCGCAATTCGTATACCAATCAAGAGTTCAATATAGGCATGATGTCATCTAGCTAGTTAGGGTTAGTAGGGTTAGTTAGGGTTTCAATTTTAAAGAGTTTGAAAGAGTTGTTTAAACATCAAAGACTCAACGTGTTGGTTTTGGACTAGTGCCTTAGGGTAAATGGAGTCAAGGAGCAAGGCTAATGGCTTGGAAGAATCTAAATCTAAGGACGGGAGAGTTAGGCTTGATGGTGCTGCTATGGCAGGGCCACCAAATCAAAACCCTAAGGGGAGGAGGCTCATTTTGGTGTAGCTAAAGCTAGGCCTCATGCTCCTCCCTCTTTCCTTAGAACTCTTTGGCAAAACGACTAGCTTCAAACTATAAGTCTAGGGCTGAAAAGTGTTTCTTGGGGACAAGGCTTTTCAAAACCCTAAGGTCAAAACCCTAG
>ML776635.1:1118735-1130642 GCA_009831015.1 Picea engelmannii
ATGGTCAAGTGGATTAGTGTAAGATCCAAGCAGTCATCCAAAATGAAAGGAACCTAATGCATATATAAGAAGGTTATAATGATCAAATATGACACATACCATGATACCTCGGACCAATTACCTCATGGAGCAAGAGTCCTCTCCGATGCAAGCCCAAGCTGGTGGTGATGGATGCTGCTACTGCTGACAGGACAAATCTGGCTGAGAAGAAGAAAGATGGGCCCTCAAGGGCCATGCTCAAGTCAATCTGCTCTCGTACTCTATGTCTAGGACCATGTGGACCTCGAGACATGATCTCCTAGTTATCCCTAGATATCGGGGATAACAATGCCCATCAACTTTCTGGAAATTGATTTAAGGAGCATTGAGATCCATTTTATATTTTATAATTGCATGGGTTTTTACAAGATTGTGCTCCTCCTTTTTAAAGAAATTAATAAATCATCAAGAAAGGATGTTGGAAAATTTGGCAGGAATGATGTTGCACAACATGCTTTTTAGCGTTTAAAATAAGATGTGTTCCTAATACTTTCATCATGGAATGTAATTCCTTCGTAAAAGGTATTGGGAAAATGTAAACAAGGGTGAGACCCTTTATCCTTCACCAATATCCTTAAATAGTAAGCAATTGTGTGATAAACACTTGGGAAAATCAACTTATGAAAATAAAATGATGTCTCTTATTCACGTAGTTAATATGTGGAATTTGTATTTGATGAGACATCGTTTGAAATATATTTTGGTATAAATGTTTTTCTCTTTAGAGAAACAAAAGTATGCTACAAAAATGTTAGGCTGTCATTATGATATCCTCTACAAAAAGGGAAATGAGAACATTGTTGTAAATACTTTATCTAGATAGTATGAAGAGAATTTTTTTAATATTTACTTATGCTTGATTTGATAGATGAAGTACACCAAGAATGGTTAGCAAATGAATAGGTGGCACAAATTCTACAATAGCTACATGGAAACTCCCATGCACATTTTGGTTACACATGGAAGAATAACACTTTACACTATAAAGGGAATATTTTTAAGTCCAAAATTTAGTGGTTAAATTTCAAGTTTTAGTTGAATTGAATTCTTCTCTCACATCAAGGTTTCAGAAAATATATGGATGGATTAAACGTTGCTTCTTTTTTGAATTCATGAAGAAAGACAATCACACCTTTGTGGCATAGTGTGACACACCAACAACACAAGGGGAAGATGATGAAGCCTCCAGGAACCTTTACTAATTCCTTCTAGGGTATGAATTGACATTTTCCTGGATTTCATTGCAGGGTTACCAAAAAATAACAAAAAAAACACTCAATGTAGTTGTTATTCGTCATATTTCTAAATATGCTCATTTTTGTTCCTTGCAAAACCCCTTCAGAGTCTCTACAATAAAAAAAGTTTTCATAGACAATACTTTTAAACTCCATGGAATGTCTAATTCAATTGTGATAGATTGTGATCCACTAGCAATTTCTGAAATGAGTTGTCTTGAATTCAAGGTACCCAATTTATCATCATTGCATTATATCATACCCAAACAATTGTTAGACAGAAGTAATGAATATGTGTTTGGAAACTTATTTGCATTATTCTTCCTCAAAAAGGCAAACTCAATGGGTGTAGTAGTTATCCCTTTTTGAATGGTGATAAAAATCAACTTATCATGGTGCTCCTAAAATGTCCCCATATGAGCTAGTAAATGGAAAACATCTCCTCTTAGTGATATCCTGCTTACCAAGCATGTTCATGGTTCATGAGGGGGGGAAAACATTGGTAACCCATGCTAACACTCTCTCTATAATCAAGGATAATTTGGTGTTCGCCCAAAATAGAATTAAATAATAGGCCAATCAAGGCCAATCCAAGCACCACTTTGAAGAAGGGCATTATGTGTCCCTTTATATCTAGCTCTATATGAAATCATCACTTTAGAAGAAGAGACACCATAAGTTAGCACCTAATTTCTATCAACCCTATGTTATACTCAAATATGTTAGCCCCATTTCTTAAAATATGTCTCTTCCAACCTATTCTAAGATCCACCCACTATTGCATGTGTCATAATAGAAGCAAGTGGTAGGGCACAATTGTCAAGTTCAAACCATCCTCTTAGAACTAGATAATGAAGGGTCCATTTGGTTGTAGCTCGAGGCCATTTTAGACAAACAATAGAACCATTTGTGTTAGAACACTATTTAGGAAGTCTTAATCTAATGGAAGGATACATAGTGAAAAGATGCAATGTGGGATCGAGTGGTGATCTTAAAACAATTTCCTCATCTCTAGCCTTGAGGACAATGTTATGTTTTAAGGGTTTGTGCATGTTAGGGTCCCACCATAACTCCCTATATAGAGACATAGGTTGTTACTTAATGTATGATGGTGATGTCTATTGAATAAGGCCCACTTGGTAGTTTGAGTGGGTAAATAAATGTAAGGTGGATTCATTAAAGAAGGTTCACTATCTAGTTGGTGTAGTGTCATTAATGAATACCCAGTAAGTTGTTGGGGTTTTGGTAAGTTTGAAATTATCTATAGAATCAGAGGCTATGCAATCATGTGTCAAGTGACTAATATGTTGTTGGAGCTTTGTTCAATTAAAATTCCCCCCTTCGAAGAGCCAAGTGAATATTTTTTTTTGTAATCTAGTTGGAATTAGTATTAATCTAGTACAAAAAAAGAGTACAGACAACACTCCCTATGGATTGCCACCCAGGAAACCAATACCATAGGAATACCAATATATCAATATATCATTGTTCCCATCATACAAAAATTATTATTTTTTTTCATCCTAATTGTAAACTGACATAGATACCTACCTATACTTCTAACAATAGAAAAAAAAACATGATATAACTAATGATGAAGGGGGAGGTTGTTTCCCCCATTCTTTGGAAACCAAGATACACAAAGATATTGAATTGATGCCTACCCATCCTCTTTATTTAAGTAGAATCCCTTGTAGTTCTTATCCTTTGTCTCCTCATCCACCAATCTGATGGGGTTGGAAGGAGTCACTAAAGCTAGAGATTGGTCATTTTTTACAAAGGAGTTCCTTGAACTTTTGCAAGGGTATTGACAAAAAATTAAATATTGGAGATTTCCTTACATAGAGCATTGAATTTATGATCCATGATGTGAAACTTATCTAGAATGGCCTTTTGTTGGCTACCCTTTTACTCAACAACTTGTGCAATAAAATCTTAGTTAAACCAATATAATTGAATGATTTTTTTATTTTTTGTATATCTGGTTCTAGTGTAACCAAGATCAGGAATATAATATTTAAAATATGCCTCCAGCTTCTCCTTGGTGAGTTGTTGTCTCTTCCTTTGAACTTCTATCTCCATTTTGTTAAAATCCATTTTAGTATCCTCAAAAAACTGATGTTAGAAGTCAGAGGAAACCCTCATGACCTCTAGCTAAGCTCTATTAAGGCACGAAGGGGTCTTAAAGGGATGGGAGAGATTAGGTGCCAAGGGAGTGCCTTTGCGAGAACTCCTTCTGTTGTATTCATAACTAGCAGTAATCCCAACAGGTTTCATGATTGCAAGTAGAGTAAGAATAGAAGAAGAGGAGAAAATACCAGTGGAGAGGAAGCTTAGAAGTATCATCACCCATAGTAAAGAAAAAACAAAAAAAAACACACTAGAACCATGCAAAGAGGAAGGAACTACAAGCGAGGGAGACCCAAATTTCAAATACCAACCAAGCTTTTAAAAACTACGAGATGGTCTAGCCTTATTCCCTTAACCAATAGTAGAATTCTTTGTGAGAGTAACCCTACCCAAAATAGTAAGTACTGGGTAATTCGAATTGAAAAACATCGTAGGTTCACAAAGGGATAAGAACGTGAGCTAATGGGGGACAAGAAATTGTTAATGATCAAGTATAGAACCAAATAAAAGGCCATTTTGACGCAACTTGAAAAAATGTGGGACCAAGGTTCGAGACATAGAAACAACAAGGTTTTCTTCCCAAAAGCCACCCTTATCGCCCAAAATTCTTAAATGTTTCATATACCCATCTTTGGAAAAAATAACATAACACAACTAAACAGAAAACCAAACCTTAAAAACATGGAGAAATGTACTAACCAGGAGAGATGCAAACTTTCCACAAATTGCGCATTGCAAGCTCAATTCCCCCAATCTAGGAGCTAACTGAAGATCTAATCTCCATTTCATGGTCTACGGGACCAGGACCACCACTAGCTATAAGACTCCCATCACCACCTCGTTCCATGATTCTGAGCTAGTCCATTACCCCGCTCTCATCATTCCTACAACTACCATCCAAATTACCCATTCCACCCATTAAAATCTTTGTACTAGACCATTACATTAAACAAAAAATGAAAGGAATAGAAAGTGTGATTGACCACGACATCTGCTAGCCATGTGGGTGTCCGAGGAGGTCATCTCTTTTATGCTTGACACCCCATTCGAAGAGAAGAGACAAATGAACATTGCTTCCTATTCAAAATATCAATAAATTATTTCCTATTGTTGTTGTTTCAACACATTGGATCTCTTTTATTTTCTTTCCGTAGTTACATTATTTTCTAGTCTTCCCACTATCTCTATGCATGAAGAGTTTCAATGCCATGTATCTTGTTCAGAATCCTAGCAATTATTTGGCAACAAGGGAAACACTATCCTCCACTCCATGACTCTCACAAATGCCATGTTTCTCAATATCATCATGGAATTCCCTATACATTTCCTCTCATCATCATGCCAATGGAAAGAATGGAGAAATTACAATTCCCTCTTTTTCTTGAAAATGGTATAGAAAGAAAGAATGATAGATAAAAATCTAGGACAAAACTTGTTTCTTTTCCTTCTTCTTTTTTTCAAATCATGGAACAAGGAACTCTTCTTAAAAGGAATTATGTTTCATAGTTTTTTTGGATATGATTTTGTTGTGAATTCTATTAACATTAATCTCAATGAGAGCTTTATTTTTATTTTTTTGGTCTTTGAATAAGGCTAAAATCGAAATTCAAGAAATGAGATAATTTATTTATAGAATTTTTAGTTTCTCAAATTTTAATAAGAGTAATAAAAATACAAATATTTAAATACTTTCTATTAAATTTATATCTTTTTTGTCCATTTTCACTAACTCAATGATTTAAGGTGTGGGTTTAGTTTGCTAGGCTACCCAAATTCAACCTCTAGTAAGGAAAATACACCCAAAAATCCAACCAACATTAAAGATTGATGAACCAAGAAAACTTGTAACCTTTTATTTATAATTAAAAATTTATAATTAAAAAAAGATGTTACATTTTACAAATATACTAGACATGACTTTTTGGAGGTCAATATTTTTCGTCATATGATTCATTTTGGTTACGGACACACTACCAATGACATCACCCTCCCTGTGACATTTAACAACCTCTTTTACTTGTCGTTCCGGGCAAAAACTCTTATTGTGACACACCATGTTCCAAACGTCTCGGAACCAGCCAACGGGTTTCCCTGCTTCTTCTCCGTGTCAATACAATCAATACCGCACAACCCCATCAAAAGGGTTTATATGATTTTACTATAAACTTTGCTATTATATTGTACTTATTTGCACTGTTATTTGTCAATTTTAGTCTTTTCTAGTTTTTGTCTCATCTGACATCAATGCTTTAAGAACTTACCTGTCATTTCAAACGAACTGAACGAGAAACGCTATACAAATATAATCAATAAAGTTTAATACTTGTTTTTATATAAATTAGTACAATAACTTTATTTATATTTATATAAACGTATTATTATAAATATTTACAAGAATAATATCGACATATAGTGTTATCTAGCAATGCAATATTATAATACAACAGTAGTTTTAGGTTTAATCGATAAAGCAGTCCATGATATTAGTAATCTAAAAAATATAGTTGTTGTTCTATCTCCTTGCGCTAGGGTTTGCTTATTTGGTTTAACTCTCGTCTGTCCGAAAATGAAAATGCTGCTTCCTTCCGGAGCTGCTTTGGCGGATATTATCCCCTCCGCTTCTGCTTGGGTTTCACGAAATCAAGACTGCCGGCTCTTTTATCATCACACAAGACCACAGGATATTGTCTTCTGCCGGTATAAGTTGTGGAAGAACGAATTCGAAGAAATGGATGATCCAAGAATAAAAAGCCTAGAGAACACAACCTTTTAACTATAACCAGTTCTATAGCCCTGTGAGTATTTTCTCGTACAGTGAAGGCCTTGGAAGCAATAATTAATGTTGCTCATGTTAGTTGCAGTTGATAAAATGAGAAGCAAAAAAGATAATACAGAGAAGACGAAATTGGGAAAACAAAATGTGAGCAGAGCGTAATAGTATTCAATATTGAAAAGGTATTTAGAAAAAAACAAAAGGCTGAGCTAAATAGGCTCAAGCAACTCAAAAGCATCAAGAAACAATTGTACAACTGGCCAGGACAGCTGGGAGTGTACAGTCAGACTGTTGAGGTTACATATATATTTAACACTCCCTCTTAAAATCAACAGTTAGAAACATCCACACTGATAATTCCCAAGTGTAATATCACATGAAATGGAAGAATCAATGCATCAGAGTAAATCTTTGTTACCTGTCATGTGATTGCTGCAGCCACTGTCCAACAACCAAAGATATTTATGTTGTTCTTCAGTCTTGTGACATGAGAGAAACATACCATCTGAGGTTTCTCCTTCATGATTTGAGACATGTGCTTTGCTTGAGAGTCTGTTTGCTTCTTCCGGCATTTAGATCCACAGTGCCCATACTTTTTGCAGTAATAACATTGTATGTCTGATTTTTCATTTGATCTTCTCCCTTTGCCTCTTTGAGGCTGGAAATTCTGATTCTGGTTCTGTGACCTTGGAAATTTTGATTCTGGTTCTTTTGTCTATGACCTTCACTTGAGTGATGGTGACTTGGACTTCTCCCTCTTCCTTGATGACCTCTTCCTCTGCCTCTGACTCTGCCTCTCTCTCTTCTGAAGGAGAATTGAGTCTTGAAGGCATTGGCTATTGACTCATCTTCAAGATGTAGTCTGGTCTCATGTGGCTATTGATTCATCTATTGAAAAATTTGACACATCCTTGGATTCAAGGATGGTTGTAACAACCATTTCAAATTTCTTTGGTAAACGTCTAAAGACTTTCTCAACAATTAGTTGATTAGGGATGGCTTCACCAGTCAATTTGATCTGATTTACGATTCCCATGAATCTTGTCATAAAATGATCAACATTTTAAGACTCTGTCATTTTTAAAGTCTCGAAATGCATCCTCAAGGTCTCCAGTTTGATTGTTTTGACCCTGACATTTCCTTGGTAGGCTAATTTAAGGATGCTCGAGACCTGTTTTGAAGTAACAGCACTTGTAATTTTTGAGAAAATCCAGTCATCCACTAAATTTTGAATCCAAATTTTTTCCTTATTTTCTTTGTTCCTTTGTGTTGCCTGAGCAGTTCTCTGTTGGTTGGTCATCGCAGTAAGGTCTGTTGGATCTGGTTCTACATATCCAAGATCCATTGGATCCTAGAACTCTTGTGCTTGCAAGAAGGATCTCATTCGAAAAGACCAAAGCTCATAATTCTTTCCAAGAATAATCGATCTATGAGTTGGTCCTAAATTGCTACACATGTCCATATTTTTTTAAAAATTTAACAAACAAAACAAACTTGTTAGAAAATTTTGTGTTTACCTATTTCCTGCACATAAAACAAGGTCTTTGAAGTTCTTTCAGTGACTTCGGACCGAAAAACACGGGGTAGACCACTTCTTTTATTTTGATCTGGTTGGATCTGACTATCTGAGTGCAAGATATGTTGATTCAGAGCTTCGAGCTCTGTTGTTTTGCAACTGGAGCAATTGTAGCCCCTCTAAAGGCGAAATCGAGTTTTCTGAGTTTACTCGAGAGCCAAAAATAAAAAATTGAAGTTTAGCTTCTCATGTGACTAGGGGTTGAAAAATAGGCGCTCCAAGTTTTCAGGTTCAGGTGTTTCGACGTCGAAGGTCTCAATTCCTCCGAATAGTCAAATAACGGTGTTATTTCAAAGATCGACAGTCCTCATTGATTTGAGATCAATTGTGCTCAATTACTTCGGGACTTCGGGTGATAGTTCTTTCTTACCTGCAGCTACTGCTGCAAAGATCAACGTTCCTCGTTGATTTGAGTTCAACGGTCCTCAATTAATTCGAGAATTCGGGTGATAGTCCTTTATTACCTATTTCTCCAAAGATCAACGATCCTTAGGCCTTAGCAAACAAACGACCAAGATCTCCTTCGAAACTCTAGTGATCGGGAGTTTCTGTTTGCTAATATGCGCAATCCTCCAGAGTGTCGAATCTCCGAAGTGCGATATCTGCCTCCACATGGCCTGTTGATTTGAACAGTGGATATTTGCTTCGGAACTTCGGACTTTAGGTGTTTTGAGGTGCACAACACTTCAAACCTTCGAAGTGTTAATCTTTTGAAGTGACAGATCTGTCGACGCATGTCCACGGCCTTCAATGGCTCAGATTTAGTTCGCCACTTCGGGTAGATCTCCCTTCGCAAGACCTTCTGGAATGCTAAGTCTCTAAAGTGAAGGATCTGGTGTTGCATGTCTTTGTTGATGGACAGTCCAAATGAACTCCAGGCTTTGGGCCTTCGGGCATTTTGGCTTCTTGTATCCTTCTTTCTTCAGAAGTGATTATCGCTGAAGTGCAGGATCTTCAGCCACATGTCGACTTCGATCAACGGTCTGGATCTACTTCGGCTCTTCAGAGCTTCGGGCCTTTGGGAGACTTGTCTCATTTACAACCTTTGCACGAAATCACCGAAGACACGAAGTTTCGAAAAAACTTTGGCGTTTAAACCCTGCACATGTTTTCTTAATCTGATGGTTGTTGTTTCTCTCACCTTGATCTGACGTTTAAAACTCATTCTCATTTTCTGCGTGCTCCTCTTCCTTTCTAAACCTGATTAATGGCTTAGATCTATTCATAGGGCCGATCTTACGATTGTTGAGCTTGTCTTTTGTTGTATCTGCAGAGACTTTCTCCTGAAGAAGGAATTTCGCGAATCTTTCACGAATTATTTAAAACCTCATGAATCTTTAATTGTTTCTGCCTTCTACAGATTTTCTGCGTGAATCTTTCACGAATCTTTAAATGCTCACGACTCTTTAATTGTTTCGTCCCTCTGCAACTTCTGTTTCCTCGTGCTTTGTTGTCTTCAACGATCTTTTGAGCGTATTATGGACTGCGTACTGTTCTCCAATCTCTGTGAAGAATCTTGTGTCCTATGCTCTCGTTCACAGCGTAAGCTTTCCGCTTCTTAGGATCGGGCTTCTCTCCAGAATATGTGAAGAGGCTTATGTCTGAAGCTCTAATACCATGATAAAATGAGAATAAAAAAAGATAATACAAAGAAGACAAAATTGGGAAAATAAAAAGTGAGTAGAGCATAATAGTATTCAGTATTAAAAAGGTATTTAGAAAAAGACAAAAGGTTGAGCTAAATAGGATCAAGCAAATCAAGAACATAAAGAACAAAAAGGTCAAAACTTTCTTTTGATTTTTTTACCTAGCATGAAATATCAATGACCAAGAACAGAAAGGTTAAAACGGTTAAAACCTCATTTTGATTTGTATCCATGATCCAAACCTTCTTTTGATTTTTTTACCCAACATGAAGTATCAATGACCAAGAACATAAAGGTTAAAACCTCATTTTGATTTGTATACATGACCCAAAAAGATTAAAACCAAGTATTTATAAAAAAAATTAATTTATTTATTTATCTCAAAAACCCAAAACCCCATTATATTATATTGCAAATCAAACTTCAAAATGTGAATTTGCAAACTTCTCTAAGCCAAATACTAACTAGTGTTTATATAGTTTTAAGCTAAAAAAAATTACTTCAACAAATTTAAAAGAGAAATGTTCACTAAATATTAAGAACAATTAACAAATCATAATAATAAAAATAGTTGGAGAAATAATCCCAACTAGTGCATGGTAACAAGAAACCAAAATGATTCCTCAAACCAAAAGGCTTCCTAAATACATGTGGTAAGACTAACAAGATATTCTTATGTTAATACTATGGACTTATTCCTATCATTCCTCCTGGAAATAGAAGCCGACCTACGAGGGAAAATGGTGTTTCATTTGATGCCCATAAATCCAACGATCTTGATCTAAAATCTAACCATGTTGGGCAACAAGGTAGGAAGTGTTGGATCTTTGATAAGTGTGATGAGTCTTCGTCATGAAAATTTTATTGTAATAAGTGGAAGTTGAACAAAAAAAAAACATTAGGAAAGTGAAGGGAAACTTCACATGATATTTGATGTGGAATAGTGTCATGAAATAGTGAAATGAGGCTACCAAATATGAACTTCCAAGAAAGGGAAGAAATATGTAATAAGTGAGAAAATTTAAGGTTTGTAGATTGTCCTATGAGGTGGTGTCTCTAGACATTTAAGGCCAATGTGTGAGAAAATAAAATGTTGAATGAGGAGATGTACACGAGTCCTTTGTTGAATAAAGTGAATGTTGCAAATATAGAAAATGATGTGGATATGGATGTTATATAAAATTTAGAGAATCCTTTTGAGGAGTAGTTTGTTGTGATAGCTCTAATGTACTATGAATTTAAGATATTAGAGGTTATCTTTATACCATAGGTAAGTGTTGTTAAATACATGATATCGGATTTTCTGAACATATTGATACCACAACAATTCATATTGGTCACATCAGAAGTGACGTTATCCACAAATTTAGGACCAAAAGAAAATAACACAGTGCATGTGTGTATGATATGTATATATGAATCATTATCTTTCCATCCAAGTGCATAAGGATGAGGATGAGAGTCCATTGGCAAGTGCAGCTTATTGACAATGGATTTGACAATCAAATTTTGTTGTGAGCCATTGTCGATGATACAATGAGAGAAATCATGGGAGAGATGAACATTTGTGATAAATAGACTATATTGTGCACTCTCAGGAGTGCAGTGTTGCAGAAAAAAAATAATTTCTTCACTAGAAACCTCAATGGGAGCATCAATGTATTCATCAATTTAAGACTACAATTAATGTTTTCTTCTTTGATTGAAAACATTTGGACATATCACATCCTTGTTTCTTACAATATTGGAAAAACTTAGTAGAAGAAAAAGAAGAAAAGCACGAGGACCCTGTAGAAATAGGAGGTGTAGGCTTTGTAGTTGTAGATATAGAAGCATGTTGTTGAAATCTTTGTTGATCTAAGAATTTCTCTTTGGTTAATTGTGTTTGATTGTATGCGACATCAATGGAGGTGATCTCCATATACTTCAATTTGTGATACAAATCTTCATGCTAACCACTTTTAAATTTAAGAACAAGCTTTTTAAATGGATCAAAATGCTAAGAAGGATTCATAACCGATTGAATAGTTGGATGCATTGTTGCAATGGCATGTTGAAACCTTGATGCAGGAAAATCCACATAATGTTCATATCATGTTTTTATTTGGATGGATAGAATGCAACACTAAGGGCCTCCATAAGCCCCATCCAAATGGTAACTAGATTTTGATTCACTGCAAAATCTGCAACCAAAAGTTTGGCAAGTCTTGTGAACATCAATTTGGCCAATGAAACCTTATCATCATCTGGAAACAATTAATCATCAAACCAAGATTCTACGCCGTTATCTAGAAACAGTTCATCGTCAAACCAAGATTCTATGTTGAGAATCCAATTGTTAAACACTTTTGGATCACGAGATCTATCATAGAAAGGAACCTCACATTTTGTGCACTAGGGAGGTGGTTTCCTAACAAAAATATCATTAATTGTTGTAGTTAACGAGGCAATGAGATTGTCCAGTTCTACCATACTCTTTGATGAGAAGGAAATTAATCCTTAAAACAT
>ML776635.1:1135616-1156513 GCA_009831015.1 Picea engelmannii
TGTTGGGTGCTGAGGAATGCCTGTTTACCCTTGTTCAGAGCCGTGGAGTCTATCTGTGAGAGAAAACTAGTGTGTGTGTTCCCTGAACAAAAGGTCCATGTCAATTTCGGGGAAGAGTCTCTGTTTGCCTAGGAAAAGCTGAGCGAGCTTGTGCGTGGAGCCCTATTCTGAAATCTTGACCGAGAGAAGATCCTGTGACTGTTGAACTGGTTCTTGGGAAGCCTGTGTCCATTTTACCTATGTTTGTTGTGGCGTGCAGTTCTGGACTGTGTGAGTCTTTTTGGCCTATGAGCGACTCCCTCCAGGTGAGAGAGTGCACAGAGGAAGGAGAGAGATCTTGGAAGGAACCCTATAGCTGCCACAGAACCTAGAGACTTTCGGTCCGGTCTATTCCTGTAACCCAAGGTAAGGGAGACTGGCAGCTGAAGGACTGTCCAGGTGACAGAGAAGGTGCACTCTCCTGGGGTGGAACAGGCATGTGGAGAATGAGGGTCTGTGGGCAGTGAGCGTGGGAGATTCCTGGGAGAGCATTCTTCCTGATGGTTATGTGTGACTGAATTTCTTGTAACCTTAGCCTGAGTCTGGATTCCTTGCCCTAGGGTGGAGCTCAGTCCCAGCTCGGGGGTGACCCACTGTTGAGTTGAGGAGCAATGCGGTCTATGGCTGGGAGGTTCGTGGAAGGCCTGCATTTGGTTGGTGGATTTCTCCATTGTCACAAGATAAGTGTTTAATTATATTTTTACCACATTTTATCATGACTGTACTAGATCTTTTATCATGTTTTCTGCTGTGTAAATGAATTACTGTTGAAAGCCATGGATTGTCTAATTATAACAGTAACTATATGTTTATTCTGAGAATTAAAATGTATCTCTTTGTTGTTACGCATGTGATTATACAATTTTGTAGGTTTTATGTAAAAGTCCACGTACAGATTGGTTAGCGAGAGGTTTGAAAGCCTCGGTAGTGAAAAGTGACACTACATTTTGGTATCAGAGCGAGGTTTCGACACTGAGCCTAGATGGGCCAGTGAAGCGGTCTTTGGACCGAGAATGTGAAGAGAAATTGGGCCTGGAATGGCCAATTTCAGACCTTGGGTTGTTCCAGAGTGTCAAGTAGTTGCTTGATTGTGCTTACGAGCTCAGGAGGTTTAATGGTGCAGTGAAACTGCAGCCGGTGTGGGTTATGGCCACGGGGAGACAGGTATCTACACCAATGGTGTTAGAACCTTAGGATCTGTTCGGGAGGGAAGGCGAGCTCACGCGACCGTCGAATTTGGAAAACTTGCGTAGGAATTAAAATTCCTTTTTGAAATACATAGGAATGTGGAAAGTCGTGATATGCAAAATTCTGAATTGGTTAGGAACCATCTGAGCTGTCAGATCTCGGTTGGAAAACCTGTCAGCCATAGGATCTGTCGAGAGATGTCCGGAGGTTAAACCTCAGAGACTAGGGGCGAAAGTTCCAATTTAGATCCAGACCGTCCGAAAGACGGAGGGCACGTGTCGCATGGTCATCCCAGATCGGGAAAGTGGTCATCGGAGTTCCGGTAAGTGAAGTTTCATGGTTTTGTAAAGTAGCGAAACTTGAGGGTTGACCTAAACTGTCCATCATTTAGGACGTGTGTCAGAAATCCGAAGAGAGTCAGAAATCGACGTATCGGAGATCCTGAGGACTGGATAATCTTGCAACTTGAAATTGCGAAACGCGATATCCCGACAGGCTACGGAAATAGTGTGGGGCCACGATGGAGTCAGTGACGTGGACAAGTGGCAGCCCTCAGAACCATCAGGAAAAATCCCGACAAGGGAATCATCTATCAGTATTTGGTTCATCGGGATATCGGGGATACTGATGACAAGGTGTTTATGCACCTTAAATTCACGAAGTCTGAAACCCCGACAAGGAGGAAGGTACCACTGGGCGGCCAGCTGTAAGTACACTAGAAAGAAGGGAAGCACCATTGGGGAAGCCAGCTATTCGTATAGCGGCGAGTCAGGATTCGGAGAATCGAGAATCGCGGGGACAAGAAGTCCATGCGTTGTGAAACTCCGAACCCCGAAACTCGACGAGGGGTTTGACTATGGTCACGAGGTAGAGGTCACGTGGACCAGGAGCTAAGCCAGGAGGGATAACATGTGAAGAACGCGTAGGGATTCAGAGAATCGTGAATCCTGAGGACATGTGCATTTGGACCTTGGAAAGTCTGAAACCCCGATAAGAGGTATGACTGTGGTCATATCAAGGGAGGTTGTGCGAACCACGAGTCTAGCCTGGAGAGTTAAATGGGAGTTCTCCGGTACCAAGACTCCGAAACCCCGAAACTCGAAGTCCCAAGGTGCAAAGACCCGAAGTGTTGAAAATGAAAGCTCCAAAAACACGAAAATTGCAGAGCCAAAAGAGAAGCTCAGAAAACTCATTTGGAATCGAAATGTCTTTTGTTCTTGTTGGTATTAGTTATAAATATTGTGGATTGTTCGTGAAGGTTTAATGGACTGACAAAATTCGAATTGAATTGCACAGTGCATGTGCAGAGTTCAATGAAGGTCAGGATTTCCGTTAACCAACGCTGAGTATGGAGTGGGGAAAAGTGAAGTTTACCCTTGAAATAGAAGATGAACGAGAAGGAAAGGATGTTAACCTAGGAGTCAAAGGATCGAACTCTAATGGGCATGGAAAAGGAAATATGATGAAAATCATTGAAGGGCTGGAAAGAGAGGCCAAGGAGCGTCGAGCTAATAGCCGAATGCTCATGAAAGTCAGGGATCGACAAGGGGAATTAAACTTAAAATTCTTGAAGAGCCTGGAAAGAATAGAGAAGAAACTTGAGAAGGGAAGAGACTCAGGTACGACAGAGAGTCGCAGAAATCATGGGAGAAGAAGTAGATTGAGGAGTGGTAGCCGACATCACAGCCGCTCCCAAAAACATTTGAACAGAGAGACACACAGCAGTTCGAGCCCATCCCCTACCAAAAAACATCAAAAATCTAGAAGGGAGGAATTGAAAGGAGAGATGAATAAAATTAAACCTCCAACATTCGATGGAGAACATAAGAAGGAGGAAGATGCCGAGACATGGTTGCTGGGCATGATGAAATACTTCCAACTACAAAATTATTCTGCCCGTGCAGAAGGTAGAATTGCAATGTACCAGCTGAAAAGAAAAACATTCATGTGGTGGGATCAGTTTGTGCAAGTGCAGCACATCAGAGAGAAAGAGGTCATGTGGAAGG
This sequence comes from Picea engelmannii, assembly GCA_009831015.1. Taxonomy (NCBI): domain Eukaryota; kingdom Viridiplantae; phylum Streptophyta; class Pinopsida; order Pinales; family Pinaceae; genus Picea; species Picea engelmannii. The sequence goes on from ML776635.1 coordinate 1,138,850, forward strand.
AGTTTAAGAGGTATTTCGAAAAGAAATACCTAACTAAAAGATACTATGACAGAAAGATGAAGGAGTTCTTCGAACTCAAGCTAGGCAGCATGACCATTGATGAGTATGAACAAAGTTTTTTGAAACTACTGAGGTATGTTCCATTCATCAAAGATGAGGCTATCAAAATTCAGAGGTATCTGAGTGGACTGCCACCTTCCATTAGTGACAAGATTCAATATGATGATCCTTAGACCATGGAAGAAACCATAAGAAGGGAGAAATGCCTATACGAACAACAAAGAGAAAAGCCTACCTTTCGTAAGGCTTGGGATGACCAGAAGAGGTTTAAGAAAGAACAGAGGCAGAAGGGAAGCAAACCTTCCTTTTTTGGAAATAGTCTTTGGGGACAGTCATCTTTTAAAGATCCCAGGAAATTTGAAGGGAGTGAACAGATGCCAAGGCCTCCACCCATGGAGTGTTGGGGTTGTAAAGGGAATAATAGGTACATAGACTGCCCCCACAGAAAAGACAACGCAAGAACTGTGCATACTATTCAGCAAGATGAAATAGTGGAGGATATGGGAAGCAGAATGTCGAGGATCTACGCAACCCTGGACAATAAGCAAGAGGAATTTCAATCACACATGATTGAAGTGGAAGGTATGATCAACAACTGACCACTTGTTATTTTGATTGATTCAGGGGCTAGCCATAGTTATGTAGATCCTAGAGTGGTGGAAAGTTTGCGTTTAAGGAAGAGCAAACATGCGAAGTCTTGGTTAGTGCAGTTATCCATAGGGACCAAGAGGAAAGTCATTGAATTGGTTAAGTCCTATTTAGTGGACATGAAAGGAATGAGCACTAAGGCTGAATTGAACATTCTGCCTTTAGGCTCATACGATTGCTTAATTGGGATGGACTGGTTGGACCAGCACCATGCCCTTCTGGGTTGTCGTAACAAGAGGTTCACATGTCTGGATGAAGAGGGAAATCAGGTAACAATCCAAGGAATTCCCAAAGTCGTGGCTATCAGAGAAATCTTAGCCATGCAGCTAAAGAAATGTTACCGGAAAGGCTGTCAATTATTTGCAGCCCAGGTGGAAGAAGTATTCCAAGATGTGGTCTCGAATTTGGAAAACCACAAGGTGCTCAAAGAATTCAAGGATGTATTTCAGGAGGTACCTGGACTACCTCCGAGGAGGGACATCGATTTTTCTATAAATCTGATGCCTGGAGCAGCCCCAGTTTTGAAGGCTCCTTATAGAATGAGTACACCAGAGCTGAAACAGTTGCAATTGCAGCTCGAAGAGATACTAAATAAAGGTTACATTCATCCTAGCGTGTCACCATTAGGAGCCCCAGTCCTATTCGTGAAGAAGAAAGATGGGACGTTGAGGCTATGCATTGACTTTCGGTAGTTGAATAAGGTCACTGTCAAGAACAAATATCCTCCGCCAAGAATTGATGATCTTTTTGATTAGTTGAAGGATGCGAAAATATTTTCAAAAATAGACCTCAGATCTGGATATCACCAAGTGAGAATCAGGGATGAGGACATCAGCAAGACTGCCTTCAGAACAAGGTACGGTCATTATGAGTTTACAGTGGTGCTGTTTGGATTGTCCAATGCGCCTGCTGTCTTTATGTGCTTAATGAATGGAGTGTTCAGAAGTTATCTGGACAAGTTTTTCATATTCTTCTTGGACGATATCTTGGTGTATTCCAAGACAGAGGAAGAACATGAACAACACCTTAGAATGGTGTTGCAGGTGTTGAGAGAACACTAGCTGTACGCAAAACTAAGCAAGTGCTCATTTTACCAAAAGAAAATCCATTACTTGGGACACATTATATCAGAGGAGGGGATCGCTGTGGATCCTGAGAAGGTACAGGCCATTCGAGAATGGCCAGTGCCAAGGAATGTTACAGAAGTTAGATCTTTTATGGGTCTGGCAGGCTACTATAGGAGGTTTATAGTCGGATTCTCAAAGATAGCCCATTTTATCACTTCCTTGCAAAGAAAGGGGAAGAAGTTCCAGTGGAGTGATGAATGTGAGAGTAGCTTCCAGCGATTGAAGCAGCTACTCACTAGTGCTCCAATCCTGAGGATAGTAGATACAAACAAGGATTATGTAGTGTGCACCGATGCATGTAAGGAAGGGCTGGGAGGAGTTCTCAGCCAAGAAGGATTTGTAGTTTGCTATGAATCCCGGAAGTTGAAGGAACACGAGAAGAATTACGCCACCCATGATTTGGAGCTGGTAGCAATCATCCATGCCTTGAGGAAATGGAGACACTACCTCATGGGCAAGAGATTCGAATTAAGAATAGACCACAACGGTCTGAAATATTTATTTGATCAACCAACCTTAAATGCCAGGCAAATTAGATGGCTAGAATTCCTATGTGAATATGACTTTGATATCCAGCATATCAAAGGGAAAGAAAATAAGGTGGCTGATGCACTCAGCAGAAAAGTGCACGAATTACATGCTACAACTATTAGCATGTACAAAACTGAGATTAAAGACGGGATTCTTGAAGCTGCAAATGTTGATTTGTAGTACAAAAGACTTGTAGCAAAGCTACAACAACATGAGAAACCACAAAACCAGGAAAGTTACACCTTGGGAACTAATAGTTTACTTCTGTATAAAAACATAGTGTATGTACCTAATGACCGAGAATTGAAACTGGCAATTTTAAAAGAAATGCATAACATGACTTATGTTGGTCATCTTGGATATCAAAAGACTGTGGCAGCAGTCAAAAGCCATTATTTTTGGCTGGGGTTGAAGAAAGAAATTGCTGAATACATCGCCAGATGTATGGAATGCCAAAAGGTTAAGGCTGAGCATAGACACCCAGCAGGGTTGTTGCAGCCTTTACCTATTCCTGAGTGGAAATGGGACATGGTAACCATGGATTTTATCACAGGATTACTCAGAACAAGCAAGCAACATGATTCAGTCATGGTGGTGGTGGACAAGCTTACTAAAGCTGCCCATTTTATTCCACTAAAAACCACCCACAGAGCAGCAGAGGTTGCTGATATCTTTTTAAAAGAAGTTGCATGCTTGCATGGAATTCCTAAGACAATTGTGTCTGATAGGGACCCGAAATTCACTTCAAATTTCTGGAAAGGATTATTCAAAGGATTTGGAATGAATCTGAACTTTAGTATAGCGTATCATCCTGAGTCTGATGGACAGATAGAGAGAGTGAATAGAGTAATTGAAGACATGCTGAGAATGTATGTGATGGATAAACCATCAAGGTGGGAAGACTACATGCATTTGGTAGAATTTGCCTACAACAATGGGTATCATGCATCATTGAAGATAAGCGCATTCGAAGCACTTTATGGAAGAAAGTGCAACACTCCAGTGAGCTGGGATAATCCAGCTGATAGAGTAGTAGTTGGACCTGAACTACTTAAAGAGATGGAAGATCAAATGATAAAAATCAAACAGAATCTGAAAGCTGCCCAGGACAGGCAGAAAATTTACGCTGATAGTAACAGAACCCATAGAGAATTCAAAGTGGGTGACCATGTTTTCCTGAAAGTGAGAACTAACAGGAGTTCCCTGAAGCTGGGAAGTTGCGCCAAGTTGGCAGTAACATTTTGTGGGCCATTTGAGATCCTGGAAAGGATTGGGCCAGTTGCATACATGCTTCCATTACCTGCATCTATGATTGTACATAATGTGTTTCACGTTTCACTACTTAAGAAATATGTACCTGATGCTAATCATGTTATCGATTGGACTATGATTCAGGTGGAACCAAAAGGTGTCCTGCAAGTGCATCTTGTGCGCATATTGGACAGGAAAAGCAAACAGCTCCGGAATCGAGCTATAGAGCTTGTAAAGGTCCAGTGGACCTGGTATGGTCCTGAGGACGTGACATGGAAGCATGCAGATGTTATGCGGGCAGAGTACCCGCACCTTTTTGAAAATTTTGAAGAAATTGCAGATGCGATGTAAAGTTGCACTGAGGACAGTGCAAAAATAAGGGGAGGGGGATTGTAGTGTCCCCAAGGCCGAGCCCCGTTACAGATCATGATATATACAATGAATTGTAAATGTGTTCTATAGGCTGGTGAGCCAAGTTTTGTATAAGATGGAAGGCTTATGTGTTTGTTAGGCCAGGAAGCCTAAGTGTTTGAAGGCCAGGAGCCTATTGTTGTACTTGTATGTATGCAGAATAATCAATAAAATATAAACACCGCCAGGTGCAGACCGACCACGATGAATGAGTGAAGGGGGACTGAGCGTCCACACAGTGGTCAAGAAACTAGGGGCTGGAAGGTGGGAAAGGGACTGAGTGTTGAGCCTAGGGGCTTAGGCCTGGAATAATATTTTAATATTATTTCCTAAAAAGCCATGTGCATATTATTTTATCCTAAGTTCCTAGCAAAAAGGAGAGGCGTGTATAGGGAGGCATGCGGATGGAACGCATGCAGTTCCCAGGGTGACAAATGTCCACCATGACGCATGCAAATGAAATAGAAAGGAACAACCATGGGGGGGGGGGCTCTCGCATTCCATTCGACCCAACTGCCCAGAGCAGAAGTGGTAGGAGCCAATCTGCAGGAGACCTCGTGTATGTCTGTTACAGAGAGGAAGCTTGTGTTGGGTGCTGAGGAATGCGTGTTTACCCTTGTTCAGAGCCGTGGAGTCTGTCTGTGAGAGAAAACTAGTGTGTGTGTTCCCTAAACGAAAGGTCCATGTCAATTTCGGGGAAGAGTCTCTGTTTTCTTAGGAAAAGCTGAGCGAGCGTGTACGTGGAGCCCTATTCTGAAATCTTGACCGAGAGAACATCCTGTGACTGCTGAACTGGTTCTTGGGAAGCTTGTGTCCATTTTCCCTGTGTTTGTTCTGGCGCGTAGTTTTGGACTGCGTGAGGCTTGTTGGCCTATGAGGGACTCCCTCCAGGTGAGAGAGTGCACAGAGGAAGGAGAGAGCTCTTGGAAGGAACCCTGTAGCTGCCACAGAACCTAGAGACTTCCGGTCCGGTCTATTCCTGTAACCCAAGGTAAGGGAGACTGGGAGCCGAAGGACTATTCAGGTGACAGAGAAGGTGGACTCTCCTGGGGTGGAACAGGCATGTGGGGAATGAGGGTCTGTGGGCAGTGAGCATGGGAGATTCCTGGGACAACACTCTTCCTGATGGTTGTGTGTGATTGAATTTCTTGTAACCTCAACTTGAGTCTGGATTCCTTTCTCTGGGGTGGAGCTTAGTCCCAGCTCGGGGGTGACCCACTATTGAGTTGAGGAGCAGTGCGGTCTACGGCTAGGAGGTTCGTGGAAGACCTGCATTTGGTTGGTGGATTTCTCCATTGTCACAAGATAAGTGTTTAATTATATTTTTACCACATTTTATCATGACTGTACTGGATCTTTTATCTTGTTTTCCGCTGTGTAAATGAATTACTGTTGAAAGCCATGGATTGTCTAATTATAACAGTAACTATATGTTTATTCTGAGAATTAAAATGTATCTCTTTGTTGTTACGCATGTGATTATACAATTCTTTAGGTTTTATGTAAAAGTCCATGTACATATTGGTTAGCAAGAGGTTTGAAAGCCTCGGTAGTGAAAAGTGACACTACACGAGGCTACCAAATCTTAACTCCGAGCAATAAAATAAATATATAATAGGTGAGAAACTTTGAAGTTTTTAGAATTTCCTCTGGAGGTGGTGTCTCGAGGCATCTAAGGATGATTCGTGAGAAATGAAAATGCTAAAGGAGGAGGTGTATAAGAGCCATTTGTTGAATAAATTCGATGTTGCAAATCTAGATAATGATGTGGATATGGTTGCAAGATAAAAGTTAGAGATTGCTTTTGAGGAGCAATGTGTCGTGGTAGTTCAAATGCACTATGAAGAAGATATTTGGTGCTATCTTTATGCAGCAGGTAAATATTGTTGAATGCATCATATTGGACTTTCCAAGCATATAGATAAAATCAGCCAAGAAACAAATCACAACAATCCATAGTGGTCACATCACAAGTGACTTTATCCACAAATTTAGGACCAAAATAAAATAACACAGTGCATGTGTGTGCGATCTAAGTAGATGAACCATTTTCCTTCAATCCAACTGCATAAGGATGAGGATGAGGGTCCACTAGCAAGTGCGGCTTATCAATAATGGATTTGGCAATCAAATTTCCTTGTGAGCCATTGTTGATGATACAAGCAGTGGAGAGAGCATGGAAGAGATGAGAATGTGTGATGAATAGGATATCTTAGGCTTTTTGAGGAGTGGAGTGTTGTAACAAGGTGACTTTATTGAGTTGATCTTTCAACTCATTGCATATCATATATTCACTAGAAACCTTAATGGGAGCATCAATGTCTTCCTCAATGGGATATTGTACAATTAATGTTTTCTTCTTCAATTGCAAAAATTTGGACTTACCATACCCTTGTTTCTTACAATATTGATAAACCTTAGTAGTAGAAGAAGAAAAGCATAATGTTTGTTGATGATACAAGCAATGGAGAGAACATGTGATAAATGAGAATGTGTGATGAATAGGATATCTTAGGCTTTTTCAGGAGTGGAGTGTTGTAGCAAGGTGACTTTATTGAGTTGATCTTTCAACTCATTTTATATCATATATTCACTAGAAACCTTAATGGGAGCATCAATATCTTCCTCAATGGGATATTGTACAATTAATGTTTTCTTCTTCAATTGCAAAAATTTGGACTTACCATACCTTGTTCATTACAATATTGACAAAACTTACTAGAAGAAGAAAAGCATAATGTAAATGGTTTAGTGAGGAGGGAGCATGGCACCTCCACCCGATTGGCATAGGCAAAGGCGAGACATGGATTTTGGGGCTGCCGAAATGGATAAGGGCACTACCAAGGTTCATATAGAGAGCACATGGGTGAATCCTAGGGCATCACTTGGGCATTATGAACCTAAGGATATCCACTCCCATGACTTAGAGAGCATGATGAGTGGCGTGGAATGAAGTTGCATGAGAGAACGAACGGGGCTAACTTGGACCCATCTTCTTAATCAACATGGGGCACCATGGTGGGTTGGTGTGACCCCTCCAAATGCTTTGCGATGAGTTGGATTCGACGAGCACCAAAGGGAACGACAGTGTAGAGAGCACACGATGGTCTAGGCGGATGCAGTGGTTCATGCAGATGTGAAAAACACTATGAGTGGGGTTAGCATGACATTTGGGCACACCAAGAGACACATCATGGGTCATCCCATGAAGATGAAGGCGCGTGACGGTTCGTGGGAAATTAAGGATCATGATGCTTCATAACTTGAGTGGTCGCATATATAGAGAGCACGATCATTTGCGAGAGAAAAAAAATGAACTTGATTTTGAGATTGAAGTCTCCAGCTTGGGCGAAGTATGATGAAGAAAAAGAATGAATATTTTACTAATTGTTTCGTTTGAGCATCTTAGGTGGAGGTGGAGAGTGCGACGACAAGACAAGAAGTTCAAAGAAGGCAGTGCACGTGATGGAGAGGTGACTATGGTGGTTCACAAGACAGACTCAAGTTGCAACAGGGAGGATGTAGGCATGTAACTAGTAGAAAAGTCGGGTGCAACTTGGATGAACTCTTGTATTCTTATGTAAAGAGCTACGAGTAAGCATTGTAACAACATTTGTATAAAAAGACTTATATAGGTGTTAGGCATGTTGGTGTCATCCAACCATATTTTTTTTTTGTGTTGAATAATTGTATCTTCTTAGTTGTGTAATTGGCTAAGTATGAGACCTGTGCAATTGTTTAAGTTGTTTAAGTAAATAACATAAGTGTAGTTTCCATGATTGGCTGAACGTAGAGTATGGGTGCACCTTGAGTGAGGAAAAGTTTGTATGAAGTAATTTCGGTTTGGTCAAGCCATCGAATTGTAACATCTTGGTGCCACACGATCCCATGTTTTGGGTGACTTGGGTGTGCCAACTCAAGTTGGATCATCAAGAAGAGAGTGGGCATGTGATAGATGGTATGAGAGCATACTTGTGAACAGACTTGTGTATAGTTTTGGCTGGGGAACTTTGGAATTTTTTAGGAGAGCACTCCCTTTTGTGGATAACAGATACGGTAGAAGGTTGTGTGACATGTTAGACCATTTGCCAAATCGCAAACTTCAATCAGAGTTGCACCGCAGAGTTGTTTGTAATGGATAGATTCTCTACCAGGAAAGTCAATAGTTTCCATTGAGGCGCACACCTTGGAACTAACCATTGGTCACTTGGGAAGAGTAAGCAAAGACTTGAGAAATCTTAGTTTTGTTGGCTCAACTCATTAGCAAGTTGGGCTCTCCACTGGACGAGTAAAATGACTCTGAACGTGACGGTAGATCATGTGAATAGTTGCGAAGTAGCCAAGCAAGTTAGAGTGTCTATGGACTTCAGAAGAAAGAGTTCCCGCAACAACGCGTGGTGGTCTTGGTGCAACAAGAGACCAAGGTTTTGGAAACTTCATTGAGTCGGGTTGACTTGGGAACACACAGGCAGGTAGAGTTCTGCAATGCGAGCCAAGGCATGGCTTGACCCAAGAGATGGAAGTCGTACAGGATAGGATGGACATTGCAAGTCGAAGCTCGGTGCAGTGTCGAGATGGCTTGAAGAGGACTTATCAGATTGAACAATCAAAATTCTGTCATGATGAGACATCACAGGCTAGAATAGACATTGCAAACCGAAGCTTGGCGCAATGTCGGGAAGGGTTAAAGAAGATGCGTGAGAATGAGGAAGATCGAAACTATGGGATAACGATTTGAGGGCCTTTTTAGATGGAACCAAGTCTAGGAAGATGCCAAGGTTGGGGTCGCTTGGCATGGAGGATGCTTAAGGAAAAGGAGATGTCGCAACAAGGAAACTACTTTATTATAGAGGTAGACTTGTACGATGTTTTCTTTGCGACTAAAACCACTTCACAGCATATTGTCTAATAAAGAAAAAGTAGGAAATTCCATTCCCACACGAGTTGTTTGGTGTTCTTGGATGAAGCCAAAACATCTAGTGTTCCCATGATGATGAAGAGAAAGCTTGGAATAATGTTGAAGATGTCTGTGATCAAGTTAATTGAGGGAGTTGGTGGAAGTGTGAATAGAATTTGCAATGTGGTGAAACAAAAAGGGTTGAGTTCGGCCATGGCAACCATGGGAGGATTGGGTCAAATAAAACAAGGCCATGGCAACCATGGGAGGATTGGGTCAAATAAAACAAGGTTTGACAATAGTGGAGACTTCGGTGAAATTTTTCTTAGAGAAAACGAATCATTTCTGAAGATTGCAGTGTTGTTAGAAAGAACGTGAGGACGAGTTGCAACACTTGCCAAGGACATCATCTAGAATACATAATTTCAATCACCTTGTTTCCAACTAAGTTGTGAATAGGTTGAGGCATATCGGTTGGATGACTCACTTTCAACAAAAAATCCAAGTGTTGAAACAGGGTAGTGCACGGAGGCACTCACTTAACCATACTTGGATTCAAATGTAGAAGAAAAGGGAATGGAGGATCGTGACCCCATAGCCATTTTGAACTTTTGTAGGAAAGACATGGGGATATATGAATTTCAACTCAATGTAGAATGACTTGAGGATTTGGGATGCAAACCAAAGGAAGTCAGGTTGGTGTTGAGATACTTGTGCATGGAGCACAAGTAAGACACTATGTATTCCAATAACCTTGGTGGTGGCTATTGGGTACACTCCATTTACACTATGTATGTCAATAACCTTGGTGGTGACTATTGGCTCATGAAGATAACCAACATGAAGATGAAGAGAAGCATTTTGATGAAATGATTATGAATGAAGAGATAAATTTGTTGGAGAAAACGTTGATAGCACTTGAATCAGAAAGAGGAGAAAGTAGAAAGTACAGCTAATGAAAGGACATGTCCACTTATGTCTAGTAGTGAAAGAGAAATTCTTATTTCATATAAAAAAAGGAGGTAAATTTTTATTTTTATTTTTATTTGAAAGTTGCAGGCATACCAGTGGAAAATGAACATGACATGGGAGTAGCATCTATATTATTTCTTAAGGAAGAAGGTAGTCCTCAAGTGGTGAATATCAGGGAGGAGTTAAATTTTCTGGAAAGATGGTTAACTAAAGATGAAGACTAGAGAGAATATGTAGACTTGATTCAAGTAGAAGAGAAAATGAATGTGCGAATTAGAGGTGGCATATAACAAGGAAATTAAAGAAAGAATCTTCAAGATATAATTCAGGACATTATGCAACAATTAGTGGATAGCAACAACAACAAAATTTAGCAAAGAGAAGGCATCAACAAATGGTAGAGTATGTACCAATTGTTGACTCCATATTTTACCTAATTTTTTCCTTCTATAAGTCTCTTTTTGAACATAATGATTATACATTTTGAGCTTATTACCATATTATTATCATCATAATGATATGGGACACGAATTAGGTATTTGTTGATCTTATTTGTAGCTTAATATGAAGTTTATGTTTAGTTTAATAAATATAAATGTTTAATACTCGTTATTTTTTATTAAATAGGAAAAAGACTCATCTGTACCTTAATTCGGACCTTCATCCAGAACTATATCTGGACCTTCATCCGTACCTCCATCCAGACCTTATTACGGAACTCGGAGCGCAACAGGGTTGGCCGTTTGCATATATGTGGGCATTTTCGGGCGAATGCAGAACATGGGTTTTGTGCATGTTATCCTCCTCCGGTATGGTTCCTCTCACACTTTGATTCAAGCAGTTGGAACTCACCCCTATATTCGAGCTATGAATTTAATAAAGTTTTTGTCTATTAATAGAGATTTCTGTGAATTTTAATGTTATCTTTTTTCTAGTTATTTTAGAGTACATATTCTTAATGTTAATTATGTTGCTCTCTTAAGAGTTATTTTAGAGTACATCTTGTAGTAGTTTCACATGGTCACTTTTCAAGTATATCTTGATTCATCTATAGTCTTTCTTAAAATAGAATGATCAATTGCATGTTTTATGTTGAATCTATCGTCTTTCTTTAATTGAATAACGAAGTGATAGGAATGTACAAGTAGTTAATTTCCCTTTTATATTTAAACATATTGTGTTACAATTCAAAGTTTATTCAATCTCTTTATTATCAGTGTGTTCCTAACATTAAATTAGATTAGGCTAGACTAGGCTAGATTAGAGCTCTAGACCTGCACATACAATGCTAGCACCTCGAAGCTTACAAGCCTCAGGTTCACAATTTAATGTCAAAATAGATAGCATATATTTTACTCAACATTTTTCGTGTTGTTGTCGGGGAGGTGCTAAAGAGATTAGAGCTTAGGTAGGTAGGTTGCCTTTAATTACACAACAAGGGGGAGGTGAAACTTTAAGATGAGAGGTAAGAACCTGCACATCCATTTTAATGGGTTGCCCCAAATCCTTGTTGTTCCCTTTCAGTAAGAGTGTTTATTTTTTCTACAAGCTTGTTTGCTTTTCTTAGTTTGTTTACTTTTCTCAGTTTGTTTACATTCCTGCAATTTACTTTCCCACAAGCATTCTTTATTTCCTCCAATTTTGTTTTCTTTTTTAAGAGATAACTCTTGTGAAAAGATAACTCGGTAACAACGAGGTCTAAAGTAGCATGAGGAGTTCAAGTTTTCTTTAAGTAGTGTGCTTTAAGTTTTGCAATTAATTTCACTTCATTTTTGTTTCAATAGCGTTAAATTTCAGTTATTATTTCATTGGCTGTTTTAAGAACCTTGGATACTCACCCATGTGTGAGACATGACTCATCAACTGACAAAATGAATGCAAAGATGATAATCTTGGAAGAACTCTCTCAAATCTTGGCAAAAGTCGAGATTTCTCCTTCTCAAGAAGAACATATTTTGGCGGCAGCCAAAAATTTATCTATCTCTCTAGAAATACTAGAAGGACCAAAGTTCCCTCAGCTCCAAAAAGATTCTCCTTGCCAATCTACAAAGGAGGCTGAAAATTTAGGGACTACATCTAATAGAGAGCGATCATTAAGACCTGAGACTGAGGAGTTCTTAACATGCATTTCAACATCTCCTTCATGTACAAAAGAAATCAATCATCTATATGAGGAGGATATTCATAGAGATTACATAGAAAATTGGTTCCAAGAGGTAATCATTCCACAATGAAATTTTCTCTTGCAATGCTTCTTGTTTCCAAATCAAAAAAGTTGGTTGGTTCCTCAGGTCCAAGAAATCATTGAGGTAATTTTTTCGTATGTGGATATGGGTAAGTTTCTTGTTCTACTCTGCACATGGTTACATTGGGAAATTTCTTACACTTGAATAAATATTTTCCTTTCTTTTTAGGTGGAGTAGGATAATAAATAGAAGTTGCATGTTGTTAGTTTAGCTTAAAGTCTAATGCAACCTCATTTTACATTTTCTTTTTAATAAAATAACTATGAGATACATCTGCATGTGACTTGATCTCATTGATCTCATCAAACCTATAGGCTACTAGTAAAATCCATCCAAATCTTTGAGTGGGTGAGTAGAGTATTTTTATAAAAGAGTAGTAAGAAGATCTACCTAACGGTTAAGCCATGGGCACATCAATTTAATTTTAATGGAAGAATATGAGTAGGAACTACAGATATATTATTGTTATTTTCCAATGGTTACATTCACTACACATTAAAATGTTCAATTGTGTCATATCTTCATATTCGTTACACTCACTTAAGTATCCCTTACATCAGGACAATCTGTAAAAGTAATATATATATATATAAGAAAATCATTCTCCAACCCATATACCATCCCAATCCATAAAATGGTTTTCAGAGATGCCTCCCCATCTTCTTGCAAAAAGAAACATTGATATACAAATCTTAAAGGTGAGGGTATGACTAGGTAAACTCATCGAAGTACTGAACATGCTTGTTGGCAGCGATGCATTCTACCTGGTGAGGATGATGACTTAAAAATAATAAATAGTAAGTCTTTGATTTTAAAACTTGTCTTGATGTATGGCACTACTTGTGGGTATGAATGAAAGCGACTATGCATGGTTAAGAAAAAATAAATGAACTCCATTCACTTGTCATTGGGGGCTAACCTGAAAATGATCTTAAAACCCTCTTGTCTAATTCTTCCTAACTATATGTGAGATGTTTTTTCTTATAGGTGGGGCCTTGCCCTTAACTGTTTTACTAGGCTAGCATGTGAAATTTACCTATATACTCGGAAGCCATAAATCTTAGGATATTGGAAGGATTGATGGGTTTCCTATATGTTTTATTGAGAAGTGTTACGATGCTTAGATGTGGGGGAAGGGCTAAATGATGTTCATTCGTTTAGAAATCCTATGTGAAATGACCATATAATTTATGTCATATAGAGACACATTATGAAACTGCTTTCTACACAATATTACAGTGTGTCTTGTCACCGATTGTTAATACTTGCACATTAGCTAATTAACTGTATACTATTAGAGTAATCTTATGATGACGAACTTGTTTCTTCCATCATAGTTTTAGTTTCTGAAGAAAAGGAGGAATGATTAAGGCATTTTATTCTTTGTTGCAGTTACATGACAAAGGAAACCAATATGAATACTTCATTCCATCCTCTCATCCACCTTGGGAGATAGGAGCCTTACAATCCAATGTCTTTGGCAATTGCAAGCTTACTGTTGACTATTGTGTAATTTTTAGACCAGATGGAGTGTCGGATGGAGTGTTGGATGCGGTACTATATCAAATACTGTAACCTGTAAGGGTGATTTACAACACTTTGGGTAAATATCAACCACATCCAACATGGTTTAACATATAAATTGGGATCATATGGTTTAAGTATAATTTAACATGTACAAATTACTTATGAATGATAAATATTTTGATCATAATGTCCAAGTCTTTGAGTTGGACATTGATCAAACCATTTTAAGCATCACCATAGTGATTTTAAAGTCAGAATGCATAATCATTAACGATGTTGTTCCTTTTCTCTCATTAATACCAAGTAGCCCATGATTTAAAAAACACTTTCTCACATTTCCGATTTAGAGAAATAGGATACTCTGCATCCCTTCAGTTTTTACTCTGTATTTCCTCTGTTTTTCCTTGCCACCATGCCGAACTGCCACGAAGCATCAGAACATGCCTAATAACAAGTCTCTGGGACATGAGGAAGAAGCCCCTAAAGCTTAATCCATCTCCTATCTCAAGATCATGTCACTACCTCATCAGTATAGTTATGTTTTGGCAATCCATTTTTATTTGTAGAGGGACCTGCAAAACCTGAGGCATGGGAGAAATGCTGACTCCATGTTTTACCTAATTTTTTCCTTCTATAAGTCTCTTTTTTAACGTAATGATTATACATTTTAAGCTTATTATCATATTATCATCATCATATCGATATGGGACACGAATCAAGTATGTGTTGATCTTATTTGTAGCTTAATGTGAAGTTTATGTTTAGTTCCATAAATATAAATGTTTAATACTCGTTATTTTTTATTAAACAGGAAAAAGATTGATCTAGAACTTCATCCAGACCTCTATCTAGACCTTCATCTGTACCTTCACCTGAACCTCCATCCGTACCTCCATCTGTCACTTATTACGGAACTCAGAGCATAACAGGGTTGTTCCTTGGCATATCTGTGGGCATTTTCGAGCGAATGTAGAACATGGGTTTTGTGCCTCTTATCATCCTCCTGCTATGATTCCTCTCACACTTCGATTCAAGAAATTGGAACCTACCCTTATATTCAATCTATGTATTTAATAAAGTTGTTTTCTATTAATAGAGATTTAACAATTTTCTGGTTTTGGTACAGTTTCAACCCTTTCAGTGGCCGACCTCTCAAACTCTATATAAACATGAGTCTGCTAGAACGATGGGGTTACCAAGGAAGATAGTTGATGAAATCTGTTAAAATTCATCATTTTTATATATTTCTTATGCAATTTAAAATCGTGTTGAAGTTGTGATTAGGAGTACCACAACTACTTGGGGGCCCACCAATAGTCTGTGTGTTCTTATTTTACTGTATATTAAAATTTCTAATTTCTCTTTTGCAGGAATTTCTCTAATCTCTCTCTTGTAGGAATTTCTATAATTTCTCTGTATATTCAGACTTCTATAATACAAGTTGTGTTTAATTACAAATGTCTCTCTTCTAACTATGTTATCATTGTATGTACTCATTTTAATTATTCATATTATGTTGCAAACATGTATATCCTCTTTGCAGGTTGAATTCATTAAGAGGTTTTTCATATCCCATTTAAATTAGATTAAGATAATCCTTGTAGGATTGTGTGATCATTATATCTTTGTGTGCTAAAAAAATTCCAGTTTAAGCACACCAACATAATTTCCGATTTTGAGATAATAGTTCATAGATCTAATTAGTTACAGGAACATGTATTCAATATTCCTTTAATGACAAAGATATCAATACATTGTTTTGTTCACACTCTGCATCTTTCTGTAGAAATTAATATTGATATTATACCATTTGAATTTGCTATTGTGTTTTTCATCTTCATGATTTTATTCGTGATCGTAGACATTAGAGAATGATCATTTGAACAAGAATACATAGAAATATAAATTCTCAATTTCCTATGTTGATTTATGATATGAATTTCTTCTGTCAATCCTTTATGTTGATAGTATCATGATGTTGTATTTTCCAGTGTAGAATTAGTTCTGGATTTTGATGCTATCTTTTCAAGAAGTAACTATGAATTTTAATGTTATCTTTTTTTCTAGTTATTTTAGAGTACAAATTCTTAATGTTGATTATGTTCCTCTCTTAAGAGTTTTTTTAGAGTACAGTTTGTAGTAGTTTCACATGGTCACTTTTCAAGTATATCTTAATTCATCTATAGTCTTTCTTAAAATAGAATGATCAATTGCATGTTTTATGTTGAATCTATAGTCTTTCTTTAATTGAAGAATGAAGTGATAGGAATGTATAGGAAACTAGTTTCCTTTTTATCCTCACACATGATCTGAAAATAATAAAGGCTTGTACTCTTGAAAATATTTGCAAGATTTAATTCAAGCGTTCTTATGCAAAAGGATCAATTTGCAAACACAAATTTTATAGAAATTACGCATTCAAGATGCATATAATAAGAAACAAATAATAGTGAACATAAAACACATAACACAACAAATGATAAAGGAGTTCACCCCTCTCTTGGGCTACATCTCCTGGTCCAGCTTCCAATGGATCTTTTGTATTATTTTCTAAAAGTGATAAAATATGTGCTTTACAATGCTCAAAATTCCAAATAGATGGATCCAATGGCTTCAGAACGTCCAAAAACCCCTAGCTGGGCTTTTTCGGCACTTGGTTTGGCCAAAAATTGAAGAAGATAAGCTTCCTGGAAGTTCCCCTTCAAACTTGTTGTCTCTAGATCGCCAAAATGCACATATGCAACCTCAACCTAGCCTCTACACTCATATTTGTGCTAAAACCTAGCACCGGGTGCAACCACAAAATTGTGAGATCTGTAGGATGGTTAGGGCGTGCCTAGACCCTAACCGCCAAACTATGGTCATATGTCCATATGACCGCGCTTTCAAAAAGTGCTAAGGTTTAAAAAAAAGTCATATGGGTAGGTGCCATGGGTCCAGGCACACAGGCTTTTGAAATGTTTGAAACACGCTCACGCACACAGTGGTCGTATGGTAACAATATGTGATTGGGGGTCGGGGCTTAGCCCCGACCCAGACCGCGCCCCAATTCACAACGTAATGCAATTCAAATAATTTAAAACCCATATAGTTGTTAAGAACCAATGGTGGGCGCACTAGTTGGGTGGCCCTACCCAAATTCCCCTGCCCAAAGGTTGCGGGGTCGAGTTCTGCCAACTACATAAATTTTAACCATTACCTAGGTGACACGTGGCAGCTCTTGTTTGGGCCACATGTCACCAATCCATTCTCCACAATGCCACGTTTCAAGAAATGATTCGTCCACATAACTACCAACCAACACCTGCCATGTGTCACACAGCCCTGCCAACTCAACATCTATCACGTGTCATACGGCCTTGCCATGTGAGCATTCGTACGGACTGTACAATCAACACATTTTTTTTTCTTGTTTGACGATTTGAACAGAATGAAATATCTCATTCATTCGACATCCATTTGAACCCAAATGAGTTGTGTTGGGTTTGTGATGATGAGGCCTACGTACCCGTTCGATTTGAAGTTATTCCGAGCACTTTGAATTTTGAGCAAAATTTGATCCCCTCGATCACACCTCCCCATTGGAAAGCTTTTGGACCTCCAAAACACTATTTTCAGTCTATCTGAAGATGAGGGTATAGTTCCCTCACCTTTCCAACCTCAATCTACTTGGATTTGCTTGGATTTGTGCCTTTAAGACCAATTCGAAGATATTCCACATTTCCTCGTGTTGAAGTTCGCATTCTCTTGTCAAGGATTGTGTCTTCATGCAGTTCTGTAATATATTCTGGGGAGAAATCATCTATAGAAGGAATCTGAATATGTTCTCCTTGATCATCAATCAAAGGAGTCTCATACAATTTCAAATTCTCAACATTAACAACTGCATACATTTGCATATAAGGAGGCAAATCCAAACGGAAGGCATTATTACCAATCTTGTCAAGAATCTTGAAAGGACCATATCTAATTGGTTTCAGTTTTTTACCTTCTC